>JARFXV010001149.1:0-227500 GCA_031761425.1 Cosmopolites sordidus
GTCCACAGATTCATACTTCATATTCATACTTCACATTTATATTTACATATTTAGTCGGCAGCTTTTCTAATAGAAAGTTGTTAATGTTATTGGCTTGGTCATTTGTTGGAGTGAGAATAGCTCTTTCTTTTAACCATGAAGAGCAATTTACTCCAGCCTGATCGATGTTTGAATATATTTTGTCTGTCAGGGTTATCAAATCTCCCACGATGTCACAAAACCTACTTTACCTTCTTCTTCTGTACTGTACTTACTTTACCTTCTTCTTCCGGAAATCTTTCCATCACCTATATCAATTAGTAGTTTTGAAAACTCTTCTGCTATTAAATCACGTTGAAGATGAAAATGCATATTAATTCTCGAAGATAGGACTTTAACATGAGACCAAAAACGTGATGACGTAAAAGCCTTGACTTCATCTTCACGTGTTCCTCGTGATATAACTAGTAAGATCTGTTTAAAATCACCAGCCAAACGAACAGAATTCCACCCATAAGTCGATTGCAACCTCTAGGTGAATCGTTACAATTTTGAAAGGAATAAATAATCTACTAATTAAAATATTTTCTACGGACATTTGCAGGCACTGTTCTAGGATAAAAATATCACTTGGTAGAATCATAAAAACGAAGGACTCGCAGAGTGCTCGCTCTCCCCTCGTGCGCACTGTGATTTTTCATTGAAATACAATCAACGGCAGAGACTATTTTATGTCTAGGACACAAAAGATGTTGATTTAGAATGTGATTAAGAGATGTCGATTAAGAATTTACTGTAATGGTGTTAAAAAAATATTCAGAATAAAAATTTTGCGTATTATATATTAATAAAAATCGAATAAAAACTCACCAAAACTTCAAATATGAAAAAAAAATCATTGGAAACAATAATTTAACCAAATATATCAATAAATAATGCCTTTATTCAATATAGAGTTAACCGACAAATATAATTTTATAATCGAATTGTTAAAGATAGTACTACGTTGAAAAAATAGTTTGACAGCTGAATTTAAACTAATTCTCACATATGTTGAACATACAAAATTTCATTACATTTTCATTTTTCTTGTAATTATTATTGGCATGAAAACATTATTTTGACAGCTGAATTTAAAATAATTATCACACAGTTCGAGTATAAAATTTTTATTAAATTTTGATTTTTCTGCTTTTTGATAATCTGCAAAAATATCTTAATTAAGAGCTAAAGAAATGATTATAAATTAACCGGCTAATACAATTAAAAGTTAGACATGGCTGTTAGAGTCTTCTTCATTTTCTTAATATTAATATAAATTATCATACGTGAATTAACATTCATTAACAGTTCTTGATCAATTTTCATGAAGCATAAGGAGAATTCCTGTCAAGTTTCAGATCTGTAGAACTTACAGTTAGAACTCGGGTTTATTTGTACATTTTACCCCGCCCCGCCTTCCCTCTTGGGGATGTATTTTCATATAACCCGTCTTTATTGAATGTCTGTAAAGTATAAGGAATATTTCTGCCAATTTTTAAGTTTGTAGACAGACAGTTAAAAAACGGGTTGGATTATCGTATAACCCGTTTTGTGAATTTTTGTGAAGTATAAGGAATAGAAACTGACAAGTTTCAAGCCTATAGGACATACAGTCAAGAAATGAGAGTGTTTTAATCTTTTAGACCACTCCTATAGTTAATTGATTTTCGAAAATTAAATTTTTAGTTGATGTTAACACCCCCGCATACCCTTTCGGATTTGACTTCGTAAACTCCGAGTGAAAATTTCGCAAAATTCTTATCTCCCACTAGACCAGCGTGACAGATTAGGATCCATGCCTTCAATCTCAAACACGGCCCACATTCCCCGGAGACCAGGCGGCAGCAACTACCTACGGCAGCGGGGAAGACTTACCCCAAGGCAGAGGGTGCTAAGAATCACCTGGTCGCTATTGAACATTCGACATTGCTAATCTGAATATACGGGCAATAAAAACGGAATGCCCCGACTGCGAAGAACAATTGATTGAACTTGATAA
This sequence comes from Cosmopolites sordidus, assembly GCA_031761425.1. NCBI lineage: Eukaryota > Metazoa > Arthropoda > Insecta > Coleoptera > Curculionidae > Cosmopolites > Cosmopolites sordidus. The sequence continues at coordinate 2,021 of JARFXV010001149.1, forward strand.
CATAAATTGGGATATTATTGGGCTATGCGAAACACGAAGGAAGGGCTAAGAGCTAATTCAACTGGATTCAACTGGTCACGTACTTTACACTCGTAGTACGGAGAATGGACGGATGTGGTGGAATTGAATTCCTCATCAATCTAAACTTGAAGGACAGTATAATAAAATTTGAAATTATATCTGACCGACTAGCCCAATGCGTCATTCAGCTCAATAAAAAGTTTAGGCTTCAAATCTTCCAAGCTTATGCTCCAACTATAAGCCATAGGCTCAGCTTTTATACAAGGAGAGAAATGTAGGTACAAAATCCTGATTGGTGATTTTAATGCCAGAATTGGAACAGCAAGAACTGGGTTGAAAATGTAACTGGCCCATATGTAACTGGTGAGCGGGACAATAGAGGTGACAGATTAGTTGATTTTGCGGAAGGACAAGAACTTTATATTATGGATTCATTCTATAAAGAAACAATATCAGCAGAAAATGGTCATGGAGAAGTCCATCTAGACTCACAAGTAAAATTGACTACATCATGACCAACGATATAAACAATATTCACCAATTGAACTGTCCTTAACAATTTTAATGTTGGAACTGACCACCGAAATAGTACGAGCAAAAGTTAGGAATTAACTGTCGAAGAGGGAGTGCGAAAGAATGCTAATGTCGAAGAATGCGAAAGTGGGATTCTGGGAAATTGCTGGGGAGGAGGAGGCTAGCGATTTTGAGAGTGTTTTTACAAGACAACTGTGTTACAAAATCCGGAGGAGATAGAAATATCAGTTCAATATGAAGAAGAAATCACCAACAATGTGCTTTCAAACGGCTGCTTCAATAGCACCAGATGAAAAAATGTCTCAAACAGACAAAAATCTCCAGTGAGACCATTGATTTAATGAAGAAATCACGGACTATGAGAAATACAGGGAGTCCTTTTGGCAGGGGTCGAGTAAACTGAGCTCTGCAAAACTATAAAAAAAACGTATCAGAGAGGACACGCGCCGGTTCAACATGCAGTTAGTGCAAAAAATCCTGGACGAAAACAAAGGAATTAATAAAGCCGAGCAGAAGCTGATAAAGAAAATATCGCATATTTATGTCTTAATGCGTGAGGATGGTACAGAGTGCAGGGCACGTATGCAAATGTTGGAGGTTGTCAGAAAATTTTTATTCCCAGTTAAATGAAGATCAGAACCAATCAAAGACAACATGCTGAAGAGGCCTTCATCCTGCAGTGATGATGATGACGATGATTATATATATATATATATATATATATATATATATATATATATATATATATATATATATATATATATATATACATATATATATATATATATATATATATATATATATATATATATATATATATATATATATATACATATATATATATATATATATATATATATATATATATATATATATATATATATATATATATATATATATATAAATATATATATATATATATATATATATATTATATATATATATATATATATATATATATATATATATATATATATATATAGACATACATATGAAAGACAACAATATCTACGGAAGAACAAAATGCCAGATATCCTAGTGGAGGAAAGTAGCAAATGTTATAGAATCGATGAAAAACGTTAAGGCTTCAAGAAAAGGCAGTATAACTATCGAATGCTAAAAGCAGGTGGTCGGACGTTACATAAAACACTGGCAAGATTATATTCAAAATGCCTCAAGGAAAAGGAAGTGCCTGAGCTATGAAAAATGCAGAATGTGATCCGTTTATATAAAAAAGGAGCACAGGATGATTTAAAGAACTGCCGTTCAATAAGCCTCCTATCAGTAATGTACAAAGCTTTCACTAAGATAATATCTAATGAAATATTAAAAAAAAGTGAATGACGAACAACCAAGAGAACAAACAGGATTCAAAAATGGATTCAGTATATTGGCTCATATACAGGTCGTACAGCAGGCTATAGAAAGGCACAACGAATACACCATGCCGCTGTGCTGGGCTTTTATCGACTACGATAAAGCATTTGACCTCATCTCAAAGCATGCCTGAATGGATGCACTGCTTAGCCAGGGGATAGATAAAGCACTTGTAAATCTATTAGGATCGATATATAATGGAGCTACACCGACAATTCACCTTAATGATCTTGAAGTGGGAATTATTGTAGAACGAGGTGTACGACAGGGCGACGCAATATCGAATATTCTTTTCTCGACTGGTCTTGAAGAAGTATGATAATAATTAAAACACTTGGTATTTGTTTCACAATATATTCAAGATATTCTCTAACATGTTTCGGCCTCGCGACCATTCTCAAAGAGAGTTATGTATAAACATAACATATGTTCTCTTTGAGAATGGTCGCGAGGCCGAAACATGTTAGAGAATATCTTGAATATATTGTGAAACAAATACCAAGTGTTTTAATTATTATCATTGTTACTATGTTTCACCAAGAGCCAACCGCGCAATCAATCAAAACTATTGAAGAAGTATTCCGTAAACTGGATGTACAGATGTACAAACTTAAACCATCTCAGATTTGCAGATGATATCGTTCTCCTTTCACAAGATCCAGAGGAGATGCAAAAACACATACAAGAGCTGCAAAGGGCTGGCGAACCATTTTGCTTAAAAATAAACCTGAAAAAGAGTCAGGTTATGTTTAATAAATTCGCTCAAGATAGAAGAATTTCAGTGTTAGGAAGGGATTTGGAGATTTTAGACCACTTTATATATCTTGGGCAGAGGATTTCAATGGAGGGGGATACCGCCCGGGGGGTGAAACGGCGTTTTAAATGTGGTTGGCAGGTATGTGGCAGGCTCAACGTAGTGTTAAAGGGCAGATTCCTACTTTGCCTGAAAGGAAAAGTCTTCGATCAGTGCATCCTACCCGTTATGACAAACGAAAGTGAAACCTGGACAGCCGCATCGCAATCAATTCAAAAACTTCGGGTCGCACATAGGGGAATGGAAAGATGTTAGCTTGATATAACAAGACGAGACAGAAAGCGCCTGCATGTGGATCAGGAAACAAACGAAAGTGTGTGAAATCATTGGAAGAGTAAATCAATTGAAATAGAGGTGGGAAGGCCATATAGCAAAACGATGGTACCTCAGATGGTCCAAGGTAATTCTGGAGTGGATACCGCTTGATTGCAAACCACGAAAAAAAGCGAAAGCCTGATGATGATTGTTGATGACTGATAACATCCTTAAGTATATAGGACCCGAGTGGCAGAGGAATGCCCAGGACCGTGAAATTTGGAAGCATGCTGAAGAGGCCTTCATCCTGCAATGGATCGACACAGGCTGTTGATGATGATGATGATTATATATATATATATATATATATATATATATATAAATATATATATATATATATATATATATATATATATATATATATATATATATATATATATATATATATACATATACATATATACATATACATATACATATATACATATATATATATATATATATATATATATATATATATATATATATATATATATATATATATATATATATATATATATATATATATATATATATATATACATTGTTTCCTATTAGGGCGATATCCGAATAAATTAAAGACAACCACAGATCCGGCTGATAGAGTGGTTATATTAAATTTTTCTTTTTGCCCTAGTAAATTTAAACTTGGCCAATTTGTGGGGTTAATAGAAGGGTAAGTTTTAAGTAATTTTTTTATACAAGAAATCTATCTTTTAAGATGAGATCTGTTACAACAATATACAAAGACGAGATCTGATCTAATATATACGTTAGGTTATAAATAATATACATACAATACGAGATCCGCCAGTGTTGCTAGAGTGAATATGCGATAGTAAACACCTACAGGTATTATGACTGAAATGAAACTGTTTTGTTATCGCAAGCATTAACGAGGCCGATTCTCTGTTCTGTAATGTTTAAAAGGGAATTTTTATGAATGTTGGAATTATGATATCTAAAAAGGTGGATTTTCATAAATAACAAATTCTAGTTCAATAACATTCCTTATTATACATAGACCTAAGAAATTAATGGTATCATCTTTTTCTATTTGTGCTTGAAAAATAATCTTCCGGAGTGTGTTGTTAATGTAATTTAAGTATTTTTGTCGATCTGCGTTGTCTCGGGTACCATATATCGAAATATCGCCTATGCACTTAATTAAAAAAAAATTCTTTGCACTATTAGTATTTAGAAAGATCTCTATTTGAAAATGTTATTGTTGAAATGAAAGTAAAGATTATTTTATCTTTAACTTTAAAGTAAAGTTTGCACTAACGCATAAATTAAAAAGGTGAAGGATTTCATCTATAATTATCCTACTTAATGTATTAATTGTTAACATTTTTTCATTTAAGTTGCTTACTTTATTCTATTATAGCTTATATAGAAAGTTATTATAGCTTAACTGGGGTCAATCTATAATTTTAAGAACTATTTGGACGGGGTTAAATACAAACACAATCACTAAACAACTTATAAAAGCTAAGCCTCCTATATCAAGCTAATTTAATAGATGTTTTTGAAATACTAATTATATTAACTTAACAAACTATTTTTTGATTTTGAATAAATATCTAATCAAATGCTAGTTTATTGCGTTATATGCTATATCCTTTATTGGGGTCTCCAAGTGATTTTTAAAGTTATAGGGTATAATTCGAAGCTCATTTATAGAAGGAACTGTTATTTACAGAAGATTTTTAGTTCGAACTTTGTTAATTATGGTCAGGATTTGACGTCTTTTAACCTTATATAAAGATGAAGCTATGATTTAGAGCCATAAGCCAGATGATTACTAAGTGACTTGTAACGGCAAAACTGCCAATAAAACCTTAGGGGTCCGTTACATGAAAAATAACTTGTAATATCGCCCCTTAAAATTTCCAGTTCCAAATCCATTTCCAAATTCCAATTTCCAAAAAAGTCCCAGTTTATTACAATTTATGCTCCCTCAAGTTTATTCAATAATTGATGTGATAAAAGCCGTTATTGACATGTTACCCAGCAGTTTCCTCCATTTATTCTTAGGACTACTTTGAAGCTTCGGCCTTGTTTTAGTTGGTATGAATAGAACTTAAATTTAAAGAAAACTACTAACGCCATCTATTGAAACAAAATGTATAATCTGAAAGCTATAAATCTCTATAAAATTAGACTGTCGTCATTAGAATCGATCAACGGATTGTTAAGTTATAGCGCTTAAAGTGACAGTATCTGTTGTCAAGATGTTGTCATCTCGTAACCAAAATACGATGGAACAAAGAGCTAATATGAAATTTTGTTTCAAGTTCGGTAATATTTTTACAGAAACATTTGAATCGATAAAAAAGTTTATTGTGATGATGTCTTATCCCCTGCACGTGTATTGGAGTGATATAAGTGATTCCAGAACAGTTGTGATGGTTCAAAAGGTGACTCAAAACCAGACCGACCACCAAACAAAAATCGCGAAGAGTTGGTGAAAAAAGTGCGTGAAACGATCGCCTACTATGCCCATTTGCTTGTGAAGTAGATAATGGAGGAATTAAATACGACCAAATACATGATTCACAAAATGTTGACATAGTGTTTAAATAAATGGAAAGTCTGTGCTCGATTTCTTCCTCACGCCTTAAATGAAGTCCAAGAAATTGCTCGCTTTGAATATTACAAGAATTTTATTGATATAGCCAGAGGGAGCTGCACATTTTTGAAATCGATTGTAACTGAGGACGAGACTTGGTGCTTCAAGTGTGATCCTCAAGCACAGCTTCAATGTACTACGAGGAAATCCCCAAAATCAGGCTCTCCGAAATCGAAAAAATTCCGTATCCAGAAGTCAGGAGAAAAGACAATGTTGATCTGTTTTTACGATTCTGAAGGTATAATACTTCGGCAATTTGTTCCACAGAACCAAAATATTACTGTCAAATTTTATCTGGGTGTTATAGAGCGTTTGTGGAAGAGAATCGTTCGAGTGAGTACTAAATATCGAGCGCCGGGAAATTGATTTTTGTTGCGTGATAATGCACCCCTCAGGACCGTCGCTGTTCGTGATTTTTCGCTTCAATATCCTCCGTATTCGCCTGATTTATCTCAGTGTGATTATTTCCTTTTCCCGAAACACAAACTGGCCGTGAAAAGAACGTTTTATGACAGTGTTATACAAGTCCAAAATGTCATGATGAGGTCATTAGGGCGATTTCGTAAAACGTCATACAAACTCTATGTGAGCATTGGGTGAACATGTTCAGCGATGTATTGCTGCGGAAGGCATGTATTTTGAATAAAAATAAATAATTTTGGCAAAATAACTAATTGTTTTTTTTTATTAAAAACGTCCGCGTTATTAAAAACGCCAGTTTTCCGCTGTACTGTGTATTCACATTTCAGACTTTTCAACATTTATTATTTCTTATTTATAATGGTAATATATTTGCAAAAAAGACTAGATAGGTTGTAATCACTTGTCAAGGTAAAAATTGTGTCAAAATTACTTCATAAGCTTTCAAAAATTAGAATTATTTTAAAATCATTCCATAAAGATATAAAAAACAATATTTTGATTCGTTTAAAAAAATTAAAATATCCTGTGAGATGTAAAAATTGCTAACAATAATACATCGGCATCAATGAAGCCATTTCATGTTCTCCAGTTCATTATTTATGCGATAACATTAAATTTCAATTTCATTTCATTACTAGAGGGTAAGTATTGATTATAAGATTTGATATTATTATCAAATTGACTAATCTCGTCTTGCAAACATTATATCATCAGTTTTTATGTCATTAGTCATATATTTTGTTATATTGATGATGTTATATTTTTTTATATTTGTATAAACATGTTTTGCATATGTACGTTTCAACTTAAATGAACCATATCCATCGTCCGTTTTCTCAGAAAGCGTCCCAACTGCTAAAAATTTGGGAACTATTTACAGATCTTATGCCTTATAACCCTATGTCTTATAATCTATACAATATATACCACAATTTCCTCGATCTAGTTGCAAAAGCCAAATTAGCTGGTCATTTACAAATCAGTTAAATCACTTTGTGAGAAAGACAACCTATTCATGTATTATATGAGTCAATAAGTTCCCGGTTTGACATGTATGTTAGATGGTCACTGGTCGATTGTGCTAACCTTCAAGCGTATGTGTCAAAATTTCATAACACTCTGTCTACTAGTTTCTGACTTGTGACTTAAGTGACGCCACTTTTGTTATTTTCAAAAAAATTAAAAAAAAAAGAATTTCGTGTATTGATTAAACATTTCTTTTTGATGAAGAAAAATATCGTTGAAGCAAAACAATGGCTTAATAAACATTACCCGGTCTCTGATCTGGAAAATCAACCATAATGTATTGATATGGTGAATTCAAATGTGACCGTACAATCACCGATGACGCTCTGGACGTCCAAATAACGTGGTTGCACTAACAGAAAACTTCACAAAATTATTTCGCAAAACCGTAAATTAAAAATGCAAGAGATAGCTGATATGAGGATATTGAAAGGAAGTGTTTTGCACCATTTTGCACGCACTGTTGGGAATGCGTAAATTGCAATCAAAATGGTTTCCGCGATTACTCAATAACGGATCAAAAACAACAATGTATTAATCATTCTGAGAAATGTTTGGAGATGTTTAAATGAAATAAAAATAATATTTTTATGCGGTATGCGACAATGGATGAAACACGGATCCATAATTACACTCCGAAGTCAAATTGGCATTCAACTGAGCGGACATCAGGCAGTAAAAGCCATTCAAAGCGACCAAAAACACAACTGTCGGTAGGCAAAGTTATGGCCTCTGTATTTTGGGATGCACATATCCCATGTTCACCGAATCCCTCGAGAAGGGTAAAACCAGCGAATATTATATATTGTTATTGGTGAGTTTGAAAAACGAGATGCGATCAAAAAGGCTCCAAATGAATAAAAACAGTACTGTTACAACAAGACAATACACCGTGTCATAAATCGTTGGCAACGAGGTCTATATTGCATGAATTGCACTTCGAATTGCTTCCTCATCCAGCGTGTTCTCTAGATCAGGCCCCAGCGATTATTATCTGTTTTCAGATGTCAAAAAACAGCTCGCTGAGAAGAAATTTCGGTCCAATAAACAGGTAATCCCCGAAATTGAAGTTTATTTTAAAAGGCAAAGTTCTATTAAAAAAGGTGTAGAAATGTTAGAAAAGCATTGGAATGATAGTATTGCTCCTCAAGGGAAATATATTAATGAATATAGTCGAAATTTGCAAAAATAGTGTCAGACCGGGGATTTATTGACGTGTTATTGTATTTTAGATATCAACTACAAAAAAATTTTTCAATTTTTATATTTATTTAAATCCAATAACCAGTTATTTTTTTACTATGGTGAGTTCAATTTAATAATTGGCTTTACAAAAATAGTTTAGGTGCTGCATAATACCAGATATTTTTTCCCTCATTTTTTTTATTTTGTTTTATTAAAAAAAATCTTAAAAAGATTTTGATTTTTTTTGTAATTGACGAGAAACACATTATGTTACTTTTTATAACATTTACTATTTATTGTATTTACAAGCACTACACAATAATAACATAAAGAAATAATAAAAATAAAATAAACAATTTTTCAAGACCAACTTTAAAAGATAAATATCAGAGTACCAAAACTGCAACGCAAGCTTTGTCACATAAGAATTTATATTGGCTGTGTTGCGCGATTGTCGGATCTCGTCTTTGTTAATAAGACACCTGTTTACAAATGATGTTGGTGCCACCTATAATTATATACTGTAACCTCAATAGTATAAAAGATATAAAAAATGCGAAATTTGAGCTCCAACATAAAATTCGTCAGAATTCGTTTTAGGACGCACTGATTCGAATGGTAACTATATGCACGCGAAAAATGATGAGGTCCGATTTCGGATCTCTTCTTTAAAAAAGGATCTCGGCTTAAGCGCGGTATTATAAAAATGGATCTCGCCTCCTACGGAACCTATATATATATATATATATATATATATATATATATATATATATATATATATATATATATATATATATATATATATATATATATATATATATAGTTTTTTTCTTGGGGAAATTGGTTGTTTTCGGGCTAGCGGTCAGCAGTAAAAGAAAAAATTAAAAGTCATACAACAGATGAACAACTACAAAAAAAGACTGTTTTTGGAGATGTGTCATATAAGACAAAATAAGACCACGATGAATTTTAAATCAGATACTAGTGGTCTTAGCAGTATTTATTGCCATATTCTCAAATAACACCAAACAATGGATGTTGGTGTTGAAAGTGCTCCAGTCTTTTCAACCTCGATGGTTGTAGGTTGAAATACCTTAGTGTTTAAAAAAGATTGTTAATTCCTGGTTGGGGCCCGTATCATTCAAGAACGTTATTTAGATACACACGTTTTCAACCATAGTCATTAATTGTAAGTTTATATATTTATTGTTATGTGAATTTATATTTTAACATGTCGGTGTTCTGTACTATTTCATTGTTTATTAAATAAAAAAAGAAAAAAAATAATTTTAGAGTCTCCTGATGAAGTCATCAAAAAAATGACGAAATATTGAGACGATTAAACACTTGTTTTACTGCTGACCGCTAGCCCGAAAACAACCAATTTCCCCAAGAAAAAAACTATAAATTGCACGGTCGAGAAACATATCAAATTATTATATATATAAATATATATATATATATATATATATATATATATATATATATATATATATATATATATATATATATATATATATATATATATATATAAATCAAAATCTCATTTGGCTCATTCTCAAGTGTTGTCCGCTTCGACTGAAGAGTCCAGTGAATCACGCCATACATCATACATTTACTACAATGACTACAATGGCAGTGCATGTATTTAAGTTCTTAGTTTTTTTCTGTGTTTATAAGTGCCTTAGTTTTGTTTTAAAACAACAAATATATTCTGTACGAATTTCTTTTGTGAAATTGATGTGTTGTGTCTTAATTATCGGTACAATTTACATTTCCAATTTGAGGGAGCACCCATTCCTCATGCAATTAACGCAAGAAACTGATTAAATAATAACTTTCCCAATCGTTGGATTGGACGAAATAGTCCTGTAATTAATTGGCCCCCGAGATCCCCGGACCTCACGCCTCTTGATTTTTTTCTCTCGGGACAATTAAAAATAAAGTTTATGTCTCGAGGCTCCAAACTCTAGACGATCTTTGTGATCTTATTAGGTCGGCTTGCCGTAGCATTACCAAACAACAATTGAAAAAAGTAGTGAACAATACCCGACGACGTATTGACAAGTGCTTGATAGAAAATGGCGGAATGATAGAAATGTCTAGTATTTAAGGTTTATAATGCCAATATCGACCTATAGATAAAGGAAGTTTTTTGTTAAAAAGCAGTCTGTAATTATTAGAAAAATTATTAATTATCATTGTAAAAATATCATAAAATAATATCAAGGACATCCAGTAATTTAGAAGCATAAAAATCTGTACATTTTGATTTAAGGTTGTGCTGGTCAAGAATCCGTTGTTAGTTTTTCTTTAAAAAAAGCTCTAATAGTAGTTCTCGAAAATGGGAGCTAAAAAAGTTAACGAAGTTAGCCATAATATTAGCAAAAAACATATGATACATTTTCTTAATGTCGTTTTCCAAGATCTATTCAACAAAGGAAAGTTTATAAAGGACATATAGAAAGACTTACATATAGAAAGACCTTTTTAGGACATATAGAAAGACTACTGGAAAACAGACTGACAAAACAAGGTGTGAGCAGGAGCAGAAGCGAAGGATGTCATTCTTCCTTCGCTTCTGCTGGGAAATGTGGGAAATGATAGGGAATGAAGGAAATGATAGGAAGCTAATTGGGGGCAGATTGTATACCAACCCATAGGCCTTAACGCTCTAGAGCTATACATATATGTTTAAAGTCACTCAGTACATATGTTTCAGCATAAATTTGGTTTGTTGTGTTACAAAAAAAGAGGAAAACTTACACATTACACCTTAATGTCAAAGTTGAAATAACTAACATACATTTTTCAGACAATAAATTATTCAAATCATATTATCACAACACATGTTTATTTGTTTTATAAAACTAAATGTTCAAAATGTCCACCATTTGAGCCAATGTCGGCTAATGTAAGCCTGAGCACCGTTTTAACCTTTTTTTCTTATCATGTTGAAAAAGTCGTTTCTAACATGGTCGGCAGCTGTAAAAATATTGTCACAAATCATTTTTATTACTTATTTCAGATTTATAAACGAGATTTTTCATATGACCGCAAAAGAAAGCATCCAAAGTATTAAGTTCAGGAGATCTGGTAGGCCATCGATTGAATCCATTTCTACCTATCGACCTGTTTTCAAAATTATTATTGTGTTCGATTATTATAGTGTTCGATGACTGGACGGCTTATGTACGCTGGGACACTATTACAAATAAATGGGACAAAAAATTTAATATTCTTGCCCATTTAATCTTTGGGGTAAATTAAATGGTCCTATAAGCTGATTTCCCATTATTCCAACAAATAATTGTGGGTGTTTTTTTTTTCATTACCTGCATGACGGCATTCTGTTCAACTGACCGGTTGTGAAAATTATGAAATTTCAAATTCCATTCGCCCTTGAAGAAGCTTCATCGGTTGAGAGGATATTAAATAAAAAAATTGGATTCATTTGATCTTGGCCAATAAACCAATAAAATATGTTTGCCTGGATCAGCGACCTGATGCAGGTCAGCAATCAGCGGTTGAGAGGGCTTGTATTATCTGTACTTGCTAAGGGTAGAGTAATTGCTCCTTTAATGATATGTGTACAATGGGAAACTCCAACTTGTTGCGCAACATTTCGAGTGCTTCTAGTAGAATCCTCTTCAACAAGCTGTAAAATTTGTTTTTCGATTTTAGGACCGATATCTCACTGTCGCGCCCACGTTCTTCAAGGACAATGTGTTTGAACATTAATTTTTTAAAACAATTAAACATGTGTTGTGATAATATGATTTGAATAATTTATTGCCTGAAAAATGTATGTTAGTTATTTGAAATTTGATATTAAGGTGTAATGTGTAAGTTTGCCTGTTTTTTTTTTGTAACAAAACAAACCAAATTTATGCCGAAACATATGTACTGAATGGCTTTAGACATATATGTATAGCTCTACAGAGCCTTAAGGCTTATGGGTTGGTTTACAATCTGCCCCCAATCAGGTCTATTTCTTGCCCTTCTTTCATTTTCCACATTCCTTATTTCCTGTCATTTCCCGCGTTCTTTGCCATTCTTCCTTCGCTTCTTCTCCTGCTCACAACTTCTTTTGTCAGTCTGTTTTCCCGTAGTCTTTCTATGTGTCTTAACCGGGCTATTCGCCGTTATTGTGAGTTCTCCAAATACCGTTCTAATGTCTTCGTTAGTCCTTCTCTATCGGGCTATAAAAATTTTACATTTTATTTTCAAATAATACCTTAAGAGAAGAATCCGTTAGAAGTAATCGGTTAAATCTACGAAAGTTATTTCTCTTATACCATGTATATATATATATATATATATATATATATATATATATATATATATATATATATATATATATATATATATATATATATATATATATATATATATATATCCAGGAAGAGGACTTACCACCCCCTTAAAATTTTTATTTCTGGACCAATTTTCATACACTTTCTATTGTTGGTAGATATCGGAAAACTCGGTACTGAAATACCTCTGGTGTTGAACATGGAAATATGCAGCCGCACTAAGGATGGATTTTACACACGTCTCGCGTAATGCATCCGTACAAACTTATGATGGCACAGCAGTTAAGTGGGAGCGAATTTGAAATCCATACAACCTCGGGTCGAGATATTCACCTGACCATTCCCACAACAGATGTTTTGTTCTGTAGCAACAAAGCTCATTTTCACCTAACGGATATTATTAATACATATAATTTTTTTTAATACGCTCAAAGTAATCCACGGAAATTTCACCAGCGACCACTGATTTCGACCATACGATTTCAATGAGTGGGATTCGCAAATCGTTGTTGTGAGTCCAAAAATAAACGAGTCACTTAACAGATACTATTGAGAAGATGTATGGTTCACTAAGGAATTATCTTGCAAATATTTCCGCGGCATGTTGTGTCTTTAGGATGTGACATTGTGTAACCCCTGCGGTCGCCTGATTTGTGTGAATCTTTGTGGTTTTTTACTGTAGGGGGGAGGCAATACCTAAAGGCAAAAGTGTACCAACATTGGCCATGAAATTTGGAAGATATGAAATATCAAGAAAAACTTTAAAACTGCATCGAAGACAATATAGGTCGTCATATAAGTGAGTTTTGTTTTTATACTTTTTTTTTATAGACATCCCAAATATCGGCATCTTTTTTATTATACCCTATAAAAAAAATTATTTAGAAATGACGGTACTTCATATAACTTTCTTTTGCACCACTATCGACGTTTAAGTTTAGCTAACTTTATCAACGAAAATATTAAAATATGTCTCTCTCCTATTCGGTTAATCTAAATTCGCATCATAAAAAGGTGTACTAGAAGGGATTACTTTACTTATGAGAATTTATTTATTAAGTCTAACGGTGTATACCTCTTGAATCTTCTTAATATTTTACGCCGTTGGGATGCACAGATACTCTTTCACGATATCTATCACTATACAGACGTATCACTACCTTCGCTGTAACAATCAAGAGGTCTCGTTTTATGACACTATTAGGCATAGTAGGAATCATCGACTATAATTCGTATCACTTTACTTCGAGAACTCTGTAGAATTCCTAAATTGAAATTACTGGCAGTACCCTAAAGTTGAATCCTATAGGTCCATGCTGGTTTAAGGATGTTTTATAAAGTAATATTTTGTTGTCAGGAGATAGTGGTGATTTACGTCAAATGATCCAGTAAATTTGAATCAATTTCAGATTTAGTTGATCACGTTTAAAAATGTGCTTCTTCCAAATATGCCGTTTGCCTAGGTGCATTTTAAGGCATTTACGGGGGTTGCTATTTACGTATCTGGAATAATAAATAAAACAAAAAATTATCATTGAAAATGGTTGTATTATTTTTCAAAATATTCTCCGTGATGATCGTTATACTTTTGCATAAGTTGGAACCAATTTTTATAGCATTCCCAAGACATGCTTTTTGTACCAGTCGGCTGCTTCTTCTAGAGACGAAAATCGTTGACCACGTAGTTTATTCTTCACGGACAGGAAGAAAAAGAAATAATTGGGTGCCAAATCAGTCCGATGTGTGAGAGCTCACGTTGTCATGGCGATGAATGATCCTGTGTCGCTGGTTGTTTTTCTTATTTCTTCAAAGACTTCTGACCAACAAATGGATGTGTACCATTCAGAATTGACCATTCTACGATTCTCTAATGGCACTGTGACCACATGTCCATTTATCCTAAAAGAAAAAGAAGCGACCCTTTGCTTCGAAGTGCTTCTTGCGCGAACAACTTTTGTTGGGGTTAGTTCATTTTGAAAAACCCATACAGTCGACTGCTGCCTCAATCTCACGGTAGGTCATATGGAGATGCTGCTTTTTCAGTTCGCACACAGTAGCGATTTCTGGCAAAACAACCGATTATGGAAGACGTTTTTAAATTCATCTGTGAGAGAAAGACGACCACCACTGAGTTTACCAAACCAGTGATATAGAGTGGTTTTAGATGTTGCTTCATCGGCAAAAGTCGAAGTGAGTTGATCGATGCACTGTTGTTGGGATAATCCATACCGAAATTCGTAATGAAATATAACACTAAAACTCTCACGATTGAATTCCATTTTTTGACTGAGAGTAAATTTTCAAATCACTAAACAATACAAATTGCGTCCATATAACATAAGGTTCTGAGGTCGTATGTAGTCAACAATGGCAAATTTTACGATATGTATGTAAAATGCCGCCTAGCAACCCCATTGTTGCCAATTGCGAATACATATTAATATAATAATATTAATTGGTTTCGTGGGCCTTGAGATGCAATTTATTAAGTCAAACTTAGGTTTTGCTGAGACTTATCCGAAAACATGTGATAATGAACCTTGAAAATAATACAAATGAAATGATAAAACATATTTTTTTAGAAACAATATTATATTTAACTGAGGCATTAGATATTTGATGGAAATTCATTTTAAATTAATAAACTAAGACTTATATCTAAATTTCCACTATATATGTCACAAAATATAGTGGAAATTTCGATATAAAGCTCAGGTCGTTTATTTAGAAACAATATTAACGGTGGTCGTATTTCAGAATTCCACCCAGGAAATGAAATGTGAAAAAAATTTAATTTATTTTTAATCAAATCCTCTATAGCTTACATATATTTAGTCTAGTGTTTTGTTTAAGATCTGTGTTCAGTACTGAAGGAACTTTCATCGAGTTTCCTTCAATAAGCATCTTTTGATATAAGAATGTTCTGATTTTCTGCAAGAGATGAAAAGTAAGATAAAATCAAATCATGGGAATATGTTAGATGCGAAACTATTATAAATTTCAATTATGCCAATTTTTACTATTTTTAACGCTCATTTAATTCATAAACAGTCCAAAGTCATGAAGAATGAAATAATGGTTTATAGCGTAAACATAGATTTGTTAACCTAACAAATTGTCCATTTTAGTCATTCGCAGCCTTATTTCAATCTGACTATTGCGAATCAGGTCCACGGATGTTTTCGTTTTGAGGCGAGGTTTTGATTTGTAGTTGGACAGTGATCCAATAGAACGGTTCATGGAAAATTAATATGAGATTCAAGACGCGCAATGTAGCGGCAAATACTATATCTCACTACCTCGCGTATTGTCGGAGTACTGAGGTAATGATATAGCGTACAATTTGTCATAACGAAGCATTTGTTATAATTCTAAGTTTTCGATTGAAATTTTTGTGGTATTTCAACGTTAGATTCACTGACATCTGAATGTGATGTCTTTTAAATTTTAAGTGCCAAATTGCAGATGAAGATAAAAGTTGCCCTCCTCATTTATGCTGTGTGAATTGTTACGTAAATTTAGTGCAACGGATGTATCGTAACAAAAATTCTATACCATTTGCTTTTCCTATGATATGGAAATATCCTACTGACCATGTAAGTGATTGTAACTTGTGTATTACTAAAACAGAAAGGATTTCAGAAAAACAAAGAGACAACATTCAGTATCCAAATTTGCCTTCTCCACTTAGGCCAGTTCCACATAGACAGGAACTACAGGTACCGACTGCGCCTTTAAACCTGAACAACATGTTTCTCGGTGATTCTAATTCTTCATCAGGATCTAATCCACAACTTCCGGATTGATATTTCAATCATAAAATATGCCCCCCTTGTTAACCCAAATAGAGTGATGTGATAAAGACGGTTTCAAGTAACTAAAAAAAAAATATTTCCTCAATTAAGTGATGTAAAACTAAAAGAAGGCATACTTATTGGACCTCAAATAAAGAAGCTTCTAGGCGATTTCGGTTTTCAATAAAAATTAAATGAAAAGGAATTGGCAGTTTGGAAGTATTTTATAAATGTAGTGAAATGATTTCTGGGCAACAAGAAAGATGAAAACTATAAAAACTATAACAAAACATTTTTTATTCACATGATACTCAATGTTAGTATTATCTTTTGCATAGATATAACAAGTTTTCCATGTTTATATTAAGTAAATATTAGATTGTAAAAATATGTCGTCTCGTTTTTTTTCGTGTACGAACGAAACTGTACGTGTTACAATAATTAGCGTATCATTTTTGGATTTAAGACTACAAAATACTTCATAATATAGAATTTACATCAATGTTACTTGAAAAAAGTTTAAATCTGTTGACATCTATAATTGCTATATTTGTTCGACAAGATGGTCCACGGAAATGGACGGTTTTTAAAGGAGCAGGACTACATTAATTTTTTGTAACCAAAATGTATTAACACCAAAATAATCAAGGTAACATGCCATGGTTTTAATGCTTAACACGTTTCATGACGTTCTTGAAAGTTTGCCTGTTTTTGGGCTGTGTGGCCTCTTGACCTCTGGTGCAATTTACGGGAATTTTTCCCAGTCCCAAATAGACAATATTGTTTATTGACTTTTCTTCTTTTTCTCTGGCTTGACATACCACCAAGGACCTTAGCCTTCCCCTAGTGATATATAGGTCTACATTTTTTTTTACCTGGAACGGTAAACACCTATTTCCATAACATCTATAATTTATATATAGAGAAGTGCCGCCTTTTGTATGAATATTTTCTTGCCTCTTCCGTTAACCTTGCCCACTCCTTTCTACCTCTTCCTCTTCTTTTCTATTCCGTTAGTCCCATCTCTTGCAGGTCGCTCCTCACTCCGTTCCACCATCTCTTTCTTGGTCATCTGGATCTTGATTCTTCTATACACTTTCCCAATATTTTCATGATTGGTCCTTAGTTGGCAATCCCCTCGATGTGGCCCCACCAACTCAGTCGTATGCTCCTAATTTTCTTCACTAAATCTGGGCCATTGAACAGTAATGCAAGTTATTTATTTTTAAATGGTTTCAATGGAGCCATATACTTTCCTCATTATTTTCTCCTTCCAGGCACTCAAAGATAGTTCGTCCTTCTTTGTTAGAGTCCACATTTCTGACCTGTATAATACTATTGGTCTAGTTATTGTGCAGTATCATTATTTTTGTATTCTTCGATATTGATTTAGATTTTTTTAATTTAGATGTTCCGTAGAGGAAAAAACTTTTGTTTCCAGCTGCTATTGATGCGGTGCCCTAATACATCCTCTCATATTTCATTGTGCATAGCAATCACTGAGCATATATATTTAAAACTATTTACTTTTGCAAACCGTCTTCCATTTATTACTAGATCAATATCCGTACCCTTCCTCTGTTTTGTTGACCTAATGCATTTCGTTTTTGTTGAACTTATTCTTAGGTTATTTATTGACTACGCCATATAAAATGCCAACCCAAAAGCCGATATATATATATATATATATATATATATATATATATATATATATATATATATATATATATATATATATATATATATATATATATATATATATATATATATATATATATATATATATATATATATATATATATATATATATATAGTGTATATAGTGTTTGTAATTCATATAGGAAATTCATACAATCCTAATTTAACTTTAATTAGCTTTATCGAATATTAAAATATTCCCCATGTCTCCTTCGCCCATTCGATCCATCCGAATTCACATTATAAAAAGAGCGTACCAGAAGAGATTACTTTCCGAATCGTAAAGCCCATAAAGCAGCGATCGTTCCTTAATTCCCCAGTAAAAATATAACTTACGTTCCGATCCTGCATCCTAATGGTTCTTCAAAGGCAAATACGTTTCGAACTTAAAGTTTTAATAGGATTTTTCTTAGGGACAAAATAAGATACTAATTTGGGACCAATGATTCGTTCGCCAAAAGATATTCCATAAGCTTCGAAGATCCCGCAAACTTTTCTATAATTCTTTATGTAATATATTTTCTTTTTTATAATCTAATACATAATCAAAAAAATGTAATATAATGAATTAGCTAAAAAGTAAATTGAACTTTTAATATTTTTTAATGTATAAAGTGGTTGTATCTCAAAAGATTGTCTGAGATAGTGACTTTTGCATTCATTTAAATAACGGGTGATTTCTTTAGTGCGTCCGAACTTTCGATAGGGGTCGTTGTCAAACGAACTGTAAATTTGCGCACCTCTAGTGTTGAAATTTTTTAGTATTTAGTCTAGCAAATCATCATAGAACGTTTAACATCAGAGCAATGCTTGCAAATTGTCGAAATTTATTCTTAAAATCAGTGTTCTGCACTCCAAACTTATAAAATACTTCGTTAGTTTTATAATGCACATAATCACCCAATAGAGCGATGTATACGTCGAATTATTGACAAATTCCGGACGCATTCCACGCTGCTCGATATTAAAACAATAACAAGACAAAAAAATATGCGCTCCGAAGAAAATATCGCCGCTGTTGCAGACAGAATTGATGAAGATCTAAATTCATTAATTCGTCTCTGTTCGCAGGAAGTTGGGCTTTATTATTTAACTACGTGGAAAATTTTGCGTAAAGATCTTGGTCTGGTGCCTTACAAGATCTAGTCTGTCCAGGAACTCAAACCGCAAGAGCCGTTTGTTTGTACGTCGTGGTAGTAATCCGGAGGAGATTTCAACAGAACAGCTCCTCATGCCATACAGCCAACGTATAAATCGATTTATTGAGGGAACAATACAGTGAGAAAATAATTTCAGGGAACGGATCTTTCAATTGGCCACCAAGGTCATGTGATTTAACGCAGTATGAAATATGACAACGCAAAGGAAATAATTAAGTATGAAATCGACCTGAGCATATTCGACGAGTGCGTAACGTGAAATGCCTTTATTGCAGCTATAGACAGGATTGTATCGAGGATGTCGAGTGCTCCCTCTTATAACTCACCACAAGATGCTTTGCTTATAATGGTACCGAACTAGAACTGTATGGGTCCTATAACGGAATTTTAGTTGTTTAGCAATGAACCTAGATTTTATTTAGGTAGTTATGCTATATATTAAAGGGCCAGAGGTGTCCAAGATGAAAAGTGGTATTTAACTTTCGACGTATGCTATAAGGGCTATATGCATTGAAAGCAAGTCCCCCGTCGTAACCATCAGAGACAATTTGAATACAGTATGCGTTAGATCGTATTTACTAGCTCATTCAAATCTTATCATTTTAACGCCATATATTATCAGTCACGCCAAGACCATACACGATTGCGGTTTTTGAAGGAGTCTGTAATAGCGACATGTGTGACTGACCGGAGAGATCCCCAATTAAAGCCCCATTTTAGATATATATATATATATATATATATATATATATATATATATATATATATATATATATATATATATATATATATATATATATATATATGTAGGAGGAAATTGAGGAATTTTATGATGATGTAGCCAGCTTTTATTCAAGGAGAAATGTAGGTATAAAATCCTGATGGGTGATTTTAATGCCAGAATTGGAACAACAAGAACTGACGAAAATGCAACTGGCCCATATGGAACTGCTGAGATCACCAGAAAATGGACATGGAAAATTCCATCAGGGCTTACAAGCGAAATTGACTACATCATGACCAACGATAAAACAATATTTACCAATTGTACTGTCCTTAACAATTTTAATGTTGGGAGTGACCACTGAATGGCACGAGCAAGGGTTTGGATTGACTGTCGAAAAGAGCGCGAAAGAATGGTAAGATCAAAGAAGGACAAGGTGGATTCTGGAAAACTGCTGGAGAGAGATAGCGGTTATGAGATTGCTTTGTCAAACCGGTTTGCTGCGTTACAAGATCCAGAGGAGGTGGTAATATCAGTTCAAAATAAAGAAATCTTCAACAATGTCTCAAACAGACAAAAATCTCCAGTGAGACCATTGATTTAATGAAGAAACGGCGAGCAATGAGAGGTAGTCCTTTTGGCAGGGTCGAGGACACTGAGCCCTGCAAAACTATAAGAAAACGTATCAGAGAGCAAACGCGCCGATTCAATATGCAGCTAGTGCAAACAATCCTGGAAGAAAACAAAGGAATTAATAAAGCTAAACAGAAGCTGAAAAACAAAAGAACGCAAATATATGCCTTAAAGCGTAAGGATGGCACAGTGTGCAGGACGCGTACCCAAATGTTAGAGATTGTCAGAAAATTTTATTCCCAGTTATATGAAGATCGGAACCAATCAAAGACAACAATACCCACGGAAGAACAAATGCCAGATATCCTAGTGGAGGAAGTAACAAATGCTTTAGAATCGACAAAAAACGGCAAGGCTCCAGGAAAGGACAGTGTAACTGTCGAAATACTAAAAGCTGGTGGTCGGACGTTACATAAAACACTGGCAAAATTATACTCAAAATGCCTCAAGGAACAAAAAGTACCTGAGTTATGGAAAAATGCTGAAGTGATCCTTTCACATAAAAAAGGAGCACAGGAAGATTTAAAGAATTATCGTCCAATAAGCCTCCTATCAGCAATGTACAAAGTTTTCACTAAGATAATTTCTAAAAGAACATTAAAAAAACTGAATGACGCACAACCAAGCGAACAAGCAAGATTCAGAAGTGGATTCAGTACAATGGATCACATCCAGGTTGTACAGCAGGCCATAGAAAGGCACAACGAATACACCATGCCACTGGGCTCTTTTATCGACTACGAAAAAGCATTTGATTCCATCTCAAAGCATGCGATAATGGATGCACTGCTTAGCCAAGGTGTAGAACGAGCCTATGTAAACCTATTAGAGTCGATATATGATGGAGCTACAGCCAATTCACCTTGTTGATCTTGAAGTGGGAATTAATGTAGAACGAGGTGTACGGCAGGGTGACGCAATATCGCCTATTCTTTTCTCGGCTAGCCTTGAAAAAGTACTCCGTAAACTGGATTGGGAACAGGATGGTGTAAAGATCAATGGTGCAAACTTAAACCATCTTAGATTTGCAGATGATATTGTTCTCATTTCACAAGACCCTGAGGAGCTGCAAAGACGCATACAAGAACTGCAAAGGGCTGGCGAACCATTTGGCTTGAAAATAAACCTGAAAAAGGGTCAGGTTATGTTCAATAACTTCGCTCAGGACAGAAGAATTTCAGTTTTGGGAAGAGATTTGGAGATTGTGGACAGCTTTATAGCATTTGCTACAGCATTTGCTTTACAGCATTTGGTAGGCTCAACATAGTGTTTAAGAGCAGATTCCCACTTTGCCTGAAAAGAAAAGTCTTCGATTAGTGCGTTCTACCTGTTATGACATACGGAAGTGAAACCTGGACACTCACATCGCAATCAATTCAAAAACTTCGGGTGGCACAGAGGGGAATGGAAAGATGTATGCTCGGCATTACAAGACGAGACACAATTGGAACACATTGGAAGAGTAAAGCAATTGAAATGGAGATGGGCAGGCCATATAGCGAGGCGATGGGACGACAGATGGACCAAGGCAATTTTGGAGTGGATACCGCTTGATCGCAAACGTCCGCGAAGAAGACCGAAAGCATGATGGATTGATGACATCGTTAAGTATATTGGACCCGAGTGGCAGAGGAAAGCCCATGACCGTGAAAGTTGGAAGCATGCTGAAGAAGAGGCCTTCATCCTGCAGTGGATCGATGCAGGCTGATGATGATGATGATCATCCATCTTACAGGCCAGATTTTGCACCCATTGATTTTGACTTGTTTGGTACTTACAGGAGTTTCTTGGTGGTCAACAGTTCAACGACGACGAATAAGTTAAAACTGCAGTCATGGATTGGGCTTCTTCGCAGGCAGCACATTTCTTTGATGTCGAAATATAAAAACTTGTTGAACAGTATAACAAATGTTTGAACAAAAATGGCAGTTATGTAGAAAAAATAGTAAATAAAAGTATGCAGAAGAGGGACAAAAATATATTTTAATGATATTTATAGTATTTTTCTTCTTACTAAAAAATGGAATTTATTTAACGAATATATCTCGTATTAATAATGAGTTAATAAATTAATATAATGATGGGAGGGAGGAAACTGATCTATGGCCAGATCTTTCCGATGATGCTCTTTGAAATAATTTTTGTGGGTCTACCAGTCTTATTGAGGAGGCCACTGATATTCCTAAATTAACTCTATATCTCACTGCAAAAAAGGAAAAGGCATAAACCCGAGATTAAAAGGGAGATCTTGGCTAAAAGAAATATGATGCTCGATCATCCCTGATATTCACCTACGTGGGCTTCGTACAACTTCTAGCTATTCCCAAAACTAAAATTAGGGGTAAAAGGAAAGCGTTTTGGCACGATTTAAAATATCAATCTGGTTTCGACAGCGGATAAGGAGATGATTCCCAAAAATCGAAGGCTGCTTCAAAAATAGTTACGAATTTTCTAGCATTGACTGAAATACAATAAGTATACACCGTTTTATTTTGTTTTGGATCAGCAATCTTTTATTTTGGACAGACCATATATTTGTTTTTTAATGAAAGGTAATATTATTCTGTATGAGGCATATTTTTGTTTGTGCAGTGAGCGCATTCACAATTGTGATTAGTCAAAAGTGCGTTCCGATATTATTACCCATTAAGTTCAATGACTAAAAATAATTGAAAGTTATAAAGGTAAAGCATTCGTATAAGCAAATCATTCTATTAATATATCAGACTAAATGGTGATACAAATCCAAACTACCAAGTAATACTATAAAAAAAATAAAAATGTTATTGCACTTTTAATTTCACTAGATTTAATTAAAATATGCATTAGAGAAAAATTGCTACAATAAAAAAATATATTTTTATAAGATAAGTTTTATAATATTTGTATTCACCACGATGGTATTGATATGGTGTAGAAATTAAGAAATCAGAAAAATATCAAGAAGTTCTACTTACATTTGATAAAAAAAAGGTAGTCATGGAGACTGCCGACAGAAATGAAAACTTGAAACTTCTGAGTTTTGTTTTTAATTTTTTAATTAATTATTCTTTAAATATATGATTTAAAAATGTATATTTTTTTTTTCACGTAGGATTGAGGATCTAAACAAATATAGAAAATGGACATTTAGAAAAACTAATTATATTACAATTCTTTTTGTAAAGTTCTAATGGTGAAATTGTATTGAACCATTTTGCAAAAAATTACAAAACACGTATCTCATTTCTGACAATTTAAACCAAAAAACAATAATTTTCAGAAATTAAATTTATTATAAAATTTTATAGAATTATTAATAATAAAATCCGCAAGAAAAATACTATCGAACTAGAAATCTGTTTTACCACGCTAGTAAGATAACTCCTAACCCACTATGAAATATTCATTGCACGATTTATTGCAGATATTAAATATTATAAAAATAAATAATATTAAATTTTTCATTAATTATTAATTTTTAAAAATATTGGAAATATTCTAAAAATACTTGCTTTGTTTTTGTTATTCATTTTTATACATAAAAATATTCGCATATAAAGTACTCACTCTTGTACTGCACAGTGATTCTACAATTAAACAATTAAAATAATGATTATCTAAAACACAATTTAATTTAAAACACAAAAGGATATACATTTTTGTTTATTTTATGGTAGAACTTTTTAGTTTGAATTTTTATAACTATTTAGTTTGATGTATTAATAGAATGATTTGCTTATAAGAATGATTTATCTTTATAGTTTTCAATTATTCTTAGTCATTGGACTTGGGTGGCAATATCCGAACGTACTTTTGACTAATAACAACTGGGAATACGCTCACTCAACAAACAATAATATTCCTCATACGAGATAATATTTTCTTTCATTAAAAAACAAATCCATATTCTCTCCAAAGTAAAAGATAATTGATTTAAAACAAAATGCAAGACGGTGTTTACTTACAGTATTTCAGTCAATGCTAGAAAAGTCGTAACATTTTTTGAAGCATTCACTTATCGATTTTTGGGAATCACCTCTTTACCCGCTGTCGAAGCCAGCTGGATATTTTAAATCGCGTCGAAATGCTTTTCTTTTAGCCCTAATTTTAATTTTAGGAATAGCTAGAAGTTGTACGAAACCCAAGTAGATGAATATAAGATATGATCGAGCACCATATTTATTCTAGCCAAGATCTCACTTCCAATCTCAAGTTTATGCCTTTTTCTTTTTTGTAGCTTTCATTTTCTTAAAATGAGATATACAGTCAATTTAGGAATATCAATGACCTTTTCAATAAGTCCGGTATTACCAATTTAATCATAAACAGTTTGAATAATTTCAGAAGGATCTATGATACTTTGGTGTAACATAAAGAAAGGTTAATTCTTGACGTTTGCTCCAAAGGAACTGTTACGGTTTATGTTTATATAAATAAATATTTCAATTTTCTGAAATTGAAAGCATAACCATATCATTACAACATGCGTTTAATTATTGAAATATGCTGCTGCTGCTACTGATGCAAAGATTCAACCAATTCGTTTTTCCATTTTAATCAATATTTGATTAAAAATTTAAGTCAGTTAATCATTGGATTAATATTTGAAAAAATACAACACATATTCTTAAAGGAAATCGAATGCGCTGCAAAATAGGTATCTCAAAATTTTTCGTTAAATTCACTCCTCCCAAAGTTATTCAAGGTTAAAATTGAATTTAATAGTAATTTGTCTCTTTTTTGCGTTAGACTTCATGTTTTTACTGAATTAAGAAATTTAAGCCCTAAAATTGAAAATACTATTGTTTTAAGTATAATCACTAAATTTTTTCAAAATTTATAATTTATTTAAATTTGATTTTGCTTAGAGTTATTTATCAACGAAAATTCATTTTATTGTATTTAACTAACTCTAAAGCTGGGTCCACATCAATACAAATGTACGTTCTGCGGACTGTATGTGTTGTATGTGATGTGCCTACGCGGCAATGTAAACTTGTATTTTTTCAAAAAATCAAGTACATTTTTTTCGTACTCCTTCTTAGATGCTATCAAATATTAGTAAGAATCTCCCGAGACAGATTTCTGACCTTAAGTTGTCATCAATCGGGCGCGAGCTGAACATTTAAAAGCAACTGAAAGAATGATTAAGGGTATATTATACATCGGCCATGACGGATGTAGACTGTAATCACATTGTAGCTAACGCCATTCTGTGGTTTGCAACAGTATCTCTGTGTTAAAAAGATCGTGACTCACCCCGGTCCCATCTAGGTACCAGGTATGCATGAAAAGTTGCATAGTGGGTGTAAAAAGAATATTAAAATAATTCAAAAAATTTAAATGTTTTTAATATCCTCGACAAACCTACTATGCAGCTTATTATTTTATCGGTATTTAGTAAAATATTGTATTGAAATAGAAACATTTAATTATTTGTAGTTGTTCAGAGTACATCATGGTTATACTTTATTTATCTCCGCAAAGGTAAAAGATCCGCAAATGCGCACAAATGTACATGAGCTGTGTATGATAGTGAATCATTAATTAAACGTATTTGTCAGAACTGATTTGCGAATATCCGATCTGGTGATTTTTCTATTCAAGTTACACGACATTCCGCCCGACCAAAGCAGAGTGACAATAACATATTAATTGACGCAGATTGTTCATTAATGTACATATGTATCCCGGAAGTTTAAATAAATCGCTCATTATAGATAGTTATTAAAAATAAATTTGTTGTATAATATAAAAATTTAAAGAGATTCATAGAATATATATTATGTATCCGTTTGTTTAACTTGTTTCTCTAGTGTAATCAAAATGATGAATTTTGCAACAAATGATAACTGATTATGAATAATCGGTTATTTAGAGCAAGATTTAATACAAAAAAATATAAAGCATACTTAATGAATTAGTAAACTTAAAGATATTTATCATTTCTCATTTATCATAAATATATATATATATATATATATATATATATATATATATATATATATATATATATATATATATATATATATATACATTGTTTCCTATTAGGGAGAGATCCGAATAAATTAAAGACAACCACAGATCCGGCTGATAGAGTAGTTATATTAAATTTTCCTTTTTGCCCTAGTAAATTTAAACTTGGCCAATTTGTGGGGTTAATAGAGGGGTAAGTTTTAAGTAATTTTTTTTAAACAAGAAATCTATCTTTTAAGATGAGATCTGTTATAACAATATACAAAGACGAGATCTGATCTAATATACACTTTAGCTTATAAATAATATACACACAATACGAGATCCGCCAGTGTTGCCAGAGTAAATATGCGATTCCAAGCTCCTACAAGTATTATGACTGAAATAAAACTATTTTGTTAACGCAAGCATTGGCGAGGCCGATTCTCTGTTTTATAATGTTTTAAAGGGAATATTTATGAATGTTGGAATTATTATATCTAAGAAGGTGGATTTTCATAAATAACAAAATGTAATTTAATAGCATTCCTTATTATACATAGACCTAAGAAGTTAATGGTATCCTCTTTTTCTAATTCTGCTTTAAATATAATCTTCCGGAGTGTCTTGTTAATGTAATTTAAGTATTTTTGTCGATCTGCGTTGTCTCGGGTACCATATATCAAAATATTGCCCATGCACTTAATTTAAAAAAGAATTTTCTTTGCACTATTAGTATTTAGAAAGATCTCTATTTGAAAATGTTATTATTGAAGTGAAAGTGAAAAGTGAAATGTTACAGTAAAGATTCTCTTAACTTTAACTTTAAAGTAAAGTTTACATTAACGCATAAATTAAAAAGGTGAAGGATTTCATCTGTAATTATCTTACTTACTGTATTAATTGTTAACATTTTTTTATTTAAGTTACTTACTTTTTTCTATAATAGTCTATATAACGTTATTATAGCTTAACTAGGACCAATATATAATTTTAAGAACTATTTGAACGGGGTTAAATACAAACACAGTCACTTATATAAGCAACTTATATCAAGTTAATTTAATAGATGGTTTTGAAATGTTAATTATATTAACTTTTTTAGCCTTATATTTATCTAAATCAATGAACTACGTATTTTGCAATCCATATATGCCATTTCTAGCCCTACTATTTGAATTTGAATAGATTTTTAATCAATTACTAGTTTATTTCATTATATGTTATGTGCTTTATTGGGTGTCTTCATGTGACTTTTAAACTTATTGGGTATAATTCGAAGCTCATTTATAGAACGAACTGTTATTCACAGAAGATTTCTACTTTGAACTTTGTTAATTATTTGCAGCATTTGATGTCTTTTAGCCTTATAACCAGATGAAGCTATGATCTAGAGCGATAAGCTAGATGATGACTAAGTAACTTATAACGGCAAAACTGCCAATAAAACCTTAGGGGTCCATTACATGAAAAACAATTTGTAATATCGTCCCTTAAAATTTTGTTTAAGTCCCAGTTTATTACAATTTATGCCCCCTCAACTTTATTCAATAGTTGATGTGATAAAAGCCGTTATTGACATGTTGCCCAGCAGTTTCCTCCATTTATTCTTAGCACTACTTTGAAGATTCGGCCTTGTTTTAGTTAGTATGAATGGAACTTAAATTTAAAGAAAACTACTAACGCCATCTATTGAAACAATATGTATAATCTGAAAGCTATAAATCTCTATAAAATAAGACTGCCGTCATTAGAATCGATCAACGGATTGTCAAGTTTAGCGTTTAAAGTGACAGTACCTTTTGTCATCTCGTCATCAAAACACGATGCACCAAAGAACTAATATGAAATTTTGTTTCAAGTTCAGTAATATTTTTACAGAAACCTTTGAATTGATGAAAAAAGTTTATTGTGCACGTGTATTCGAGTGATATAAGTGATTCCAGAACGGTTGTGATGCTTCAAAAGGCGACTGAAAACCAGACCGACCACAAAACAAAAATCGTGATGAGTTGGTGGAAAAAGTGCGTGAAACGATCGCATATTATGCCCATTTAATTGTAAGGTAGATAATGGAGGAATTAAATATGACCAAATACATGATTCACGAAATTTTGACAAAGGGTTTAAATAGACGGAAAGTCTGTGATCGACTTGTTCCTCATGCCTTAAATAAAGACCAAGAAATTGCTTGCTTTGAACATTGTAAGAATTTTATTGATATACCGAGAGGGAACTGCACACTCTTGAAATTGATTGTAACTGAGGACGAGACTTGGTGTTTCAAGTATGATCCTCAAGCAAAGCTTCAAAGTGCTACGAGGAAGTCCCCAGGCTCTCCGACATCGAAAAAATTGCGTATCCAGAAGTCACGAGGGAAGACAATGTTGATCTGTTTTTACGATTCTGAAGGTATTATACTTCGGCAATTTGTTCCACAGAGCCAAAATATAAATGGCAAATCTTATCTGGGTATTATAAAGCGTTTCTGCAAGAGAATCGTTCGAGTGAGTACTAAATATCTAGCGCCGGGAAGTTGATTTTTGTTTCGCGATAATGTACCACACAGGCTGTTCGTGATTTTTGGCTTAAATATCCGCCGTATTCGCCTGATTTATCTCCGTGTGATTATTCCCTTTTCTCGAAACTGAAAGGAACGTTTTATAAAAGTATTACACAAGGCCAAAATGTCATGATGAGGTCATTAGGGCGATTTCGTAAAACGTCATAAAAACTCTATGTTAGCATTGGTAAACATGTCCAGCGGTGTATTGATGCAGAAGGCATGTATTTTGAATGAAAAGAAATAATTTTGACAAAATAAGTAATTGTTTTTTTTTAATCAAAAAGTGGCGTTATTTTTCCGCCATACTGTGTATTCACATTTCAACATTTCAACATTTATTGTTTCTTATGTATAAGGGTAAGATATTTGATAACTAGATAACTACAAACTTTGATAACTGTATAAATGATAACTAGACAGGTTGTAACCACTTGTCAAGGTAAAAATTGTGTCAAAAATACTTTATAAGCTTTCAAAAGTTAGAATCATTTTAAACTCATTCCATAAAGGTACAAAAAACAATATTTTGGGTCGTTTAAAAAAATTAAAATATCCTGTGAGATGTAAAAATTGCTGACAATAATACATTGGCACCAATTAAGCCATTTCATGTTCTCCAGTGTATTATTTATGCGATAATATTTAATTTCAAAGATTTACTTTGATTACCAGTAACGGGTTTCCTTTATCAAATTGACCAACCTCGTCTTGCAAACATTATATCATCAGTTTTTATGTCATTAGTGATAGAGTTATATATAATGACATATTGAATATGTTATATTTGTTTGTATTTGTATAAAAATGTTTTGCATACGTACGAATCAATTTAAGCGAACCATATCGTCCCTTTTGTCAGAAAGCGTCCTAACTGACAAAAATTTGGAACATATTTATAGATCTTATAACCATATATAGGTCTTATAACCCTATGTCTTATAATCGATGCCATATATACCACACTTTCCTCGACCTAGTTGCAAAAGCAAAATTAGCTGGTCATTTACAAATCAGTTAAATCACTTCGTGAAAAAGGCAATCTGTTCATGTAATATATCGGTCAATAAGTTCGCGGTTTGACATATATGTTAGATGGTCAGTGGTCGATTGTGCTAACCTTCAAATGCATGTATCAAAATTTTATAACAATCTGTCTACTAGTTTTTGACTTGTCACTTTTGTTATTTTCAAAAGAATGAAAAAAAAAGAATTTCGCGTGTTGATTAAGCATTTCTTTTTGATGAAGAAAAATAACGTTGAAGCAAAACAATGACTTAATAAATATTACCCGGACTCTGATCTGGAAAATCAACCATAATTTATTGATATGCTGAATTCAAACGTGACCGTACAAACACCGATGACGCTCTGGACGCCCAAATGTGATGGTCCAAATTATTTCGCAAAACCGTAAATTAAAACTACAAGAGATGATGATATGAAGATATTGAAAGGAAGTGTTTACACCATTTTGCATGAATTGTTGGGAATGCGTAAATTATTGGCAAAATGGTTTCCGCGATTACTCATAGCGGACCAAAAACAACAATGTATTAATCATTCTGAGCACTGTTTGGAGCTGTTTAAACGAAATAAAAATAATGCTTTTATGCGGTATGAGACAATGGATGAAACACAGATCCATAACTACACTCCGAAATCAAATTGGCATTCAGCTGAGCGGACATCAGGCAGTGAAAGTCATCCAAAGCGACCAAAAATATAACTGTCGGTAGGCAAGGTTATGGCTTCTATATTTTGGGATGCCCAAGGTATATTGTTCATCGATTATCTCGAGAAAGGTAAAACCAGCGAATGTTACATATTGTTATTGGTGCATTTGAAAAACGAGATGCAATCAAAAAGGCTCCAAATGAATAAAAAAGTACTGTTACAACAAGACAATGCACCGTGTCATAAATCGTTGGCTACGAGGGCTAAATTGCATGAATTGCACTTCGAATTGCTTCCTCATCCAGCGTGTTCTCCAGATTAGGCCCCGGCGATTATTACCTGTTCTCAGATGTCAAAAAAATGCTCGATAAGAAGAAATTTCGCTCCAATGAACAGGTAATTGCCGATATTTTGAAGATAAAGAGAAAGGCAAAGCTCTATTAAAAGAGATGTAGAAATGTTAGAAAAGCGTTGGAATTATGATATTGCTCTTCAAGGAAAAGATATTAATTAATAAAGTCGAAATTTGCGAAAAAAGTGTGTTTAATTTGTCAGACCGTGGACTTATTGACATATCTGTTACTTGTATTTTAGTTATCAACTACAAAATATTAGTTCAAAATGTATTTATTTAATTCAAATAACCAGTTATTTGATTTGTTTTTGCTTAAAAAGATTTTGATTTTTTTTAATTTGACGAGAAACACATTTTATTACTGTTTATAGCATATACTATTTATAGTATTTGCAAGCACTACACAATAATAAAATAAACAAATAATAAACCTAAAATAAACAATTTTTCAAGACCAATTCTAAAACATAAATATCAGAGTACCAAAACTGCAACGTAAGCTTTGTCACATGAGAATTTATATTGGCTGTGTTGCGCGATTGTCGGATCTCGTCTGTGTTAAAAATGTGAAATTTGAGTTCCAACAAAAAATTCGTCAGAATTCGTTTTAGGACGCACTGATTCGAATGGATTCGGATCTCTCCTCTAAAAAAGGATCTCGGCTTAAGCGCGGTATTACAAAAATGGATCTCGCCTCCTACGGAATATATATATATATATATATATATATATATATATATATATATATATATATATATATATATATATATTGTCTCGGTAACTATGTTAATATGGTGAGCGAAATGGACGTGATTTTGTGTTTTATGATAAATCTCTTTATGAAAAATAAAATAATATCGAGCTAATAAATTAATATAATGGTGGGAGGGAGAAAATTAAAGAGGATCCTTAGCTAGATCTGCCTGTAACTGTTCGAATTGAAGAAAAACCCACAAAGTAACTGATGCCCTTTGAAATAATATTTGTGGGTCTACCAGCCTTATTGAAAAGGTCTTTGATATTCCTAAATTGACTGTATATCTTATTTTAAGAAAATGAAAGCTGCAAAAAAGAAAAAGGCATAAACTTGAGATTGGAAGTGAGATCTTGGCTAGAATAAATATAGTGCTCGATCATATCTTATATTCATCTACTTGGATTTCGTACAACTTCTAGCTATTCCTAAAATTACAATTAGGGCTAAAAGAAAAGCATTTCGACACGATTTAAAATATCCAGCTGGCTTCGACAGCGGGTAAAGAGGTGATTTCCAAAAATCGATAAGTGAATGCTTCAAAAAATGTTACGACTTTTCTAGCATTGACTGAAATACTATAAGTAAACACAGTCTTGTATTTTGTTTCAAATCAATTATCTTTTACTTTAGAGAGAGTATGCATTTGTTTTTTACTGAAAGAAAATATTATCTCCTATGGGGAATATTATTGTTTGTTGAGTGAGCGTATTCCCAGTTGTTATTAGTCAAAAGTACGTTCGGATATTACCACCCAAGTTCAATGACTAAGAATAATTGAAAACTATAAAGATAAATCATTCTTATAAGCAAATCATTCTATTAATGCATCAAACTAAATAGTTATAAAAATTCAAACTAACAAGTACTACCATAAAATAAACAAAAATGTATATCCTTTTGTGTTTTAAATTAAATTGTGTTTTAGATAATCATTATTTTAATTGTTTAATTGTAGAATCACTGTGCAGTACAAGAGTGAGTACTTCATATGCGAATATTTTTATGTAGAAAAATTAATAACAAAAACAAAGCAAGTATTTTTAGAATATTTCCAATATTGGTATCAATATTTGCGTTGAAAAATTTAATATTATTTATTTTTATAATATTTAATATCTGCAATAAATCGTGCAATGAATATTTCATAGTGGGTTAGGAGTTATCTTACTAGCATGTTAAAACAGATTTCTAGTTCGATAGTATTTTTGTCGCGGATTTTATTATTAAAAATTCTATAAAATTTTATAATAAATTTAATTTCTGAAAACTATTGTTTTTTGGTTTAAATTGTCAGAAATAAGATACGTGTTTTGTTATTTTTTGCAAAATGATTCAATTCAATTTCACCATTAGAACTTTACAAAAATTATTGTAATATAATTAGTTTTTCTAAATGTCCATTTTCTATATTTGTATAGATCCTCGATCCTACGTGAAAAAAAATTATAAATTTTTAAATCATACATTTATAGAATAATTAATTTAAAATTAAAAAAAAAACACAGTTATTCCAAAGTTTCTAGTTTTAATTTCTGTCAGCAGTCCCCATGACTACCTTTTTTTATCAAATGTAAGTGGAACTTCTTGATGTTTTTCTGATTTCTTAATTTCTATCTTATCTCTATCTTATTTCAATTTTTTCTCTAATGCATATTTTAATTAAATCTAGTCAAATTAACAGTACAATAACATTTTTATTTTTTTATAGTATTACTTGGTAGTTTGGATTTATATCACCATTTAGTCTGAAGTATTAATATTATGATTTGCTTATACGAATGCTTTATCTTTATAGCTTTCAATTATTTTTAGTGATTGAACTTAAAGGGTAATAATATCGGAACGCACTTTTGACTAATCACAATTGATGCGCTCACTGAACAAACAAAAATATTCCTCATACAGGATAATATTTCTTTTCATTAAAAACAAATACATGGTCTGTCCAAAGTAAAAGATAGCCGATCCAAAACAAAATAAAACGGTGTATACTTATTGTATTTCAGTCAATGCTAGAAAAGTCGTAACTATTTTTGAAGCAGCCTTCGATCTTTGGGAATCATCTCCTTATCCGCTGTCGAAACCAACTTGATATTTTAAATCGTACCAAAATGCTTTTCTTTTACCCCTAATTTTAGTTTTGGGAATAGCTAGAAGTTGTACGAAGCCCACGTAGGTGAATATCAGGGATGATCGTGCATCATATTACTTTTAGCCGAGATCTCCCTTTCAATCTCGGGTTTATGCCTTTTCCTTCTTTGCAGCCCTCATTTTTCTAAAGTGAGATATGTAGTTAATTTAGGAATATCAGTGGCCTCCTCAATAAGACTGGTAGACCCACAAAAATTATTTCAAAGAGCATTATCGGAAAGATCTGGCCATAGATCAGTTTCCTCTCTCCCATCATTATATTAAAATACGAGATATATGCTTTAAATAAATTCCGTTTTTTAGTAAGAAGAAAAACACTATAGATATCATTAAAATATA
Organism: Cosmopolites sordidus; assembly: GCA_031761425.1. Classification (NCBI taxonomy): domain Eukaryota; kingdom Metazoa; phylum Arthropoda; class Insecta; order Coleoptera; family Curculionidae; genus Cosmopolites; species Cosmopolites sordidus. Next base: position 36,431 of record JARFXV010001149.1, read on the forward strand.
TTTTTGTCCCTCTTCTACATACTTTTATTTACTAATTTTTTACACAAGCGCCATTTTTGTTCAAACATTTGTTATACTGTTCAACAAGTTTTTATATTTCGACATGAAAGAAATCTGCTGCCTGTGAAGAAGCCCAATCCATGACTGCAGTTTTAACTTCTTCGTCGTCGTTGAACCGTTGACCACCAAGAAACTCCTGTAAGTACCAAACAAGTCAAAATCAATGGGGACAAAATCTGGACTGTAAGATGGATGATCCAGTTTTTCCCATTCAAAAAACTTGATTAGACTTTGTGTGAATGCAGAAACATGTGGCCTGGCACTGTTAAGTAGCAACATCATCACCAACAATTCATCTCCTTCCTGATTGTATTGAGTGAAAACGATAAAGCACATCCAAATCTCTTTGTTTTGTGATCTGTTGTCACTCTTGGAATGCACCGAGAACTCAGTTTTCTATAATTCAGTTTCTCCGAAACAATGATATACAAAACTAGCCTTGAAATCTGTGGAAATTCACTTGAATCGTCCGTTTTCTCAAATTTTGTTGTCACGAACGAACATCACGAACCAACTCTTCAAAAATAAGAGAAGGTCGGCCAAGTCGTGGCTTATCAAGCACATGCCCGCCCTTGAACATTCTCACTTACTTTCGAACTTTCGACTTTACTGTCACTCATAGTATTATCACCGTAAACCTCACAAATCGGACGGTGAATTTCCGCTGCTGCCAAGTCTCTTGCTCTCAACAATCGAATTACAGATCATCTCACAGTTGGTGGACGACACAATTTTCTTATATATTATAAACTTCTTTAGCTCAGCACATAGACAGACGATAAAGCTGCAAAAGGCGCCTAAACGAGCGCAAATCATGCTGGGAGCAGACGTGCAATCCGCAGTTCGCGCGAGTATTCTCACTCTCATTCACAAACGGACCTTATTTAAAAAATATCCCTCGTAATAATAATATATTTATTCATTATATTAATTATCTAAAAATGTTCTTAGGACTCATTTATTTAACATAAACATTTTTTTCATAAACAGTTTGAATAATTTCAGAAGGATCTAAGGTACTAAGGTACGTTTTGTGTAACATAAGAAAGCCTAATTCTTGACATTTGCTCTGAAGAAACGGTCACAATTTATGTTAATATGAATGTACAAGATCTTGAAAATTCTGAAGCTGAAAGTGTAACCATGTCATTATATAAATATTTGTCATACAAATATATGTGACAATACAATTGTCATATACAAAATATTTTGTTTTTAAATAACCTTTGAAATTAAACTACATGAAATTTTAGTCGGTGGATGGCGCTCGGTGTCTTCATGGGTGTTTCGATTTGTCTCACATCCGATTCAGGTTGGTTCCTTTAATGGTCTTAGAATATCGTGTGCAAATTTGACTCATGGAGGTCATAAGACCAGAAATTTGTTTTGTCATATACAGTTGACCATCTAGTTATGGAATAAACAGACATTGCTTCAGTATTTTGTTTAAATATTAAATACAAATTTTATTTCTTCAAATTTCATTTATAATGATTCAGAGTTAGTATTTTGAATTTCAAATAATCAGTGTTATTTCGGAACTTGTATTTTTTTCAAAAAAACCAAGGAAAGGACATTTCTTCCGTGCTGCTCGCAAATATTTGCTCCTTCTTTCAGTCGCCATCAAACGTCAGTAATAGTCTCTCGAGACCGGTTTCTGGCCTTAAGCCATCATCAGTCAGGCGCGAGCTCAACGTCCGAAAGCAACTGCAGGAATGACCAAAGATTCGGTCATCGAATCGGATGTAGGCTGTAATCAAATGCAGCTAACGCCAAACAGATCGTGACACAGCCCTGTCCCATCTAGGTATCAGGTATGCATGAAAAGTTACATACTGGGCTTCAGAAGAATATTAAAATTATTCAAAAAATTATTATTCGAAGAATTAGTTCACTCACAGAGATTTACCACAAAACGCAAAATCCCGTCCGTTTCGCTGGGTATATTAGTATAGTTACAGAGACAAAAAAGTCAATCCCACTTCTACTGTTAACATTTTACCTAATTAAATCACTACATATAACAGAAGCCCCCATAGTTGATGGAATGCAAAGGCGTTGTGCTTTGTCATGACCAAAATTAATGGAACTTGCTTCAAACACGTACTACAACTGCCATACATATTTTAGTAAGGTACCGCTAGACTTTTGTTAAACCCTTTTACTATATTGAAATCTACTATTCTATATATTTACTATACAATAATATTACTATTATTGAAATCAATTGAAAATATTAGGAATAGATATTAAAATAGTTATGGTTAAACGAGGTATGCAAATAAAGTAATAATAGTGGCTGCGTAGCGTTTGATCTGGCAACAATCTTGGCTTCCCCTATGGAGGGGTGGTAGGCCATTATCTGATGCATCGTCAGCACGAGTTTGAACTCCCTAGAGTAACTGAGAGGTCCGTAGCAATATTTTTCATGAACTGGATTTTTTTACTGCGTTTTGAAAATAAGGGACAACAATTTTGAGTACCAGTACGCTACCAATTTTGTTTCGAACATAGGAACAACTTTTGCAAAACTTTAACAGCTCTATGGAAACAGTGCTTTGTGAAGGGCCCTGGTTTTCAGGTGGTTTAGTTTAACTGCAAAAAATGATGGAAATGTTCTTGAAAGTATCTTGTGCGTTCAGATGGTCGGCTGGCCGTCAGAATAACTGGAGAAGAGTTAAATTTGACTTACGCAACCGTTCATCAGATTTTGACCAATGAATAGGGGATGAAGAAAATCTACTGTTTGGGGCGGATTGAAAATGATCCTCATTTTTTTGGAACGTTATTACAACGTATTGGTGACGAGTTTTGGATTTTTAAAGGCGCACTCCAACTTCCCTACCATTAATAAAAGTTGGAATAAGCAAATCAAAGATCAAAAGCATGCTAATTTGCTTTTTTAATAACCAAGACTGTCAATAAGGAATCTGTATTTTAAGGCCAAACAATAAATAGACATTATTGCCGAGAAGTTATCGAAAGACTATAAAAAAGGGTCGTTCATGTGAGATCGAACATCAAGCACATCTGGATGCTGCATCACGATAATACACCTTACCATACAGTGACTTCAATTAACGAGTTAGGGCAAGTAAAAGCATCACTGTAGCCCCGCAGCCCCATTATTCACCAGACTTGAGTTTTTGTGACTTTCTCCTTTTCCCAAAATCAGAAAATTACGTCAAAAATCAAAATTATAGAAAATCAGTCTGATTATTTATTTACACCCCTCGTATATCGATATTACATTATGGACAAACCCAGAAAGGAAATATGTTTCAGATTTAAAATGCTCGAATTAAGTTTAGATTCAACATTTTAATTCGGTATATACTTAAAATGTTTTAACTGTAATTTTATTAAACACAATTTACGTTTCATAGCCTTTCCTGCGGGTCATAAATTTCAAATTGCCTAGAGACGGCTGATAGTCAGTTTTCCAAACAATTTCCTGTAAAATTTCAACCTCAAACTTCTCCTCAGCAACTAAAATCAAAGTCAACTTGAATAAACTGCCTAAGGAAGAGTAAATAGTCGTCATCCGCTAACTAGCCAGTTGCGTATTATGGATCGGACCTTCTCTCGCCGGCTCTTTCCGGCACTACTTGGAAACGTGACGGACCCGAAAGAATTTGTCAACAACCAACTTTCTAACTGTCCCAAATAAACAAAAACGGAGCTTTGTCGTGGTTGGGGGCACAAAAGCCAATTCCAGCAAGCCATTTTAGTTCGAAAGCGATGTCCTATAGATAGTGCTTTCCCTGAAGAGATCTAACAAGAGATTAATTTGTTGAGAAAAGAGTGGACATTAGCATTCAGCTTTTATATTCGATATGTAACAGCTGACAAGGCACTATATCAGGATAAATCAGAATAATAATATATTTTATTAATGTTTTAGTAATGTCGCTTCAAAATTGAAATGTTTTCTTTATGAAGAGTAAAGAACTACAATGATAGCGTGAATAGCGTATAAAACAAGCTAGAGCAATAGTACGAAATACTGACCGATTTTGAAGAAATAAGCCGAAAAATATTTTATTCAAATTAATTTTAAGTGTTTAGGAGTTATTACACGTGTTAATTTCGTTACGTAAGTTAAAACTTACAATCTATAATACGTTCATTTTTGGATTTGTAACTAATATATTGTTGTTGTCTATGTTATCGTTTTTGAGACTATTTATTGTCATATTTATATTTTTTCCATTGTCATTGGGTACACTGTCTACTGACATATTGTTATTGTTAGTGCTAATATTTAATTCCATCGGTAAGACCTTGTTATTGTTTAAAACAACATCGGATTCAGGAGTTAATTCGATTACAGAGTTATTGATATTTATATTATTTTCAATAACAATAATATTGAAATCATGTATAAAAATTACTAGTCATTTTTTGGGGTTTTGTATTAAATATGATGATCTAAATTATGACCGGTTTATTTGTAGTTGTACATTAGTTATTTCGCGACACCAAATATTGACTGGAGTTTTATTTTAATTATTAACACGAATTTAATTTTAAAAAATTGATAATTAATCTTGGATATTTCATTGTTAATATTAATGCTTACTAATTTATTACGTAGTCATCATAACTAAATAAAACAACCTACCTATCACTGCGGGGTTAAGTTCGAATGATCATTTCTTACAATTTTCGTATTCATGAGCATAAACTTTTTTTCAATTATTCATATTGAGCACAGTTATGCGCATGCAGTTTAGCGTGTTCGAAATATAATTAAAAACTAATTATTATATATTTTCTATAAAATTAATTCACCCGTTTTTTGATATTTAAGTTTTTAAGACACTTGGTCAATAAATAGAGCTCACTGAATATTTGGTACTGCTACCCTAATAAGTCGGTTCAAAACTGCTAAAACAACTTCAGATTAATTGTTAACTATTGTAATAATTGTTATAAATTCTGTTTTGCGAAAAGATGCGTCTTTATTTAAACAAACTTCTTTTTCTTTTATTAATCCCAATTGCCCAGCTTAGATATCGGGTTTCATAATTGAATAATCCTTTACCCATTTTTTTCTCAGGCTTTTCTGTTACTTGTTAGCACATTAATTTCTATTAATCATGTCCGTCGTTCGATTTTCACTTATTTTGTCCATCTACTGTATTGACCTTCTTCTGTTTCTCTCGATATAATATATATATATATATATATATATATATATATATATATATATATATATATATATATATATATATATATATATATATCTATATATATATATATATATATATATATATATATATATATATATATATATATATATATATATATATATATATATATATATATATTGCTTGTATAAAACTAAATATTATCTGCAGGCAACAGACCTTGAAAAGTTTGAATCTTATACAGATGTTTCTGTATAAGATGCGAACCAATGTGACCTATTATTTTCTTTTTTGAAACAAAATAAAAAATATATAGATCACAGCGACGGCAGCTGTTCGCCGGGGGCACCGGGAAGAAGGCCCAGGACAGAATGAAGCCACAACAAAAGTTGAGTGCCAGAGAATTTTATACATATATATTATAAAGCACACTCAAAAAAGAACGACACAAAGCACACAATAAAAGGAATAACTAAAACTATCAAACAAAAGACACGGGAAGGTTTAGGGAAGGTGGTTCTCCAAACCTTACCGTGAAAGAAATAAAAAATCAAATACACAGCTCTGAATTACACCAGCTGGTCTCTATGTTCCTATACTTACAAATTAGAGGTTAGATCCTCTATTCTGACAATAGTAAAAAGATAGATATATAAAGCTAGGGTAACCAAGAATGGCCAGACGGCAAATAGATACAAAATATAAGATGATAACGTGACCATTATCAGTATAAGAAATTACGGTAATAATGTATTTGTGAAAAAGAACTGGTAATTGCAATCCTTAACGGTACATGAAAATATAAGAAAAAATGTTTATCTGGCCTTATTTCTTGATGTTGTCTATCCTTGCCTATCAAGGTACTGGGTGTCCAAAAACACTAAGTACGACTGCGGGCAGTCCGGTATCCCTATGCGGGGGTCCCGAAATAATCTCGATCTGACCAACCGGTTACTCTGCCACGTGGCCCCAAAAAGGTGTAAGGTTTCCACGATGGTCGGGCTCTGTAATAGGTGGTCGTTCAACGGCCTGATGTCTGTTGATCGGATTCTCTGCTGCCGGGTCGTAAAACCCTCTATAAGAATATCAGAAAAATCAACCCAAGCGTGACTTGGCCAGCAAACCTACGTACCTCGGTCGGAAAGGTAAGGCGCGAAAACGTCCGCTCACCTGGAGATTTGGAGTTAGACTGTCTTGCCTTGTCCCAACGATACCGAAGCTCTTTCAGTTAAGAATTTGTCCGAAATAAACCTACCAGTGGTGATCAACGATTTACGAATGCTACCTGTAGCGATCAAGAATTTGTGAACGCTACATTACCTCCCTCCAAAAGGAAAATTAAAGACTGCGAGAGGAGGCTTTAATTTTGATCGGTCCATATCGGAGATTACCCTGAAGCGTATCCCTATGGAATGGCACACTGGAACACTGGACCAGAGGTAAGGAAATACTCAATCTATCCCAAAAGAAAATACCAAAAAAAGGAAATATCCTCTTGTATACCAAATACGAAAAGAGAGATCATAACGGCTAGGTGGGTGCGACGGTAACTCAGTTGGCATTGCGTGCCTTTACCGAAAACTGAAAGGAAACACACCTCGTTTACCAACCTCAGCTGAACAACACAACACTCGCAGCCACGTCTCCAGACCTCCCTTAAAACGATCTGAGAGCAAGTGAACTTCCAAAAGGTGGAAAACACGTAACAATAACCCCTATATCCACCACAATAAGGAAGTGAAATACAGTTTTCACCAAACTAAAATTTACAAAAAAAAAACTCAAACGAAATTAAATGATAATCTACAAGGTGAACCATAAAACAGACACTGCCATAGGGCTTCCGGAACGCACTCTGAGGGAGCTGAGATGCCACCCAGTAGTGACACCCAATTACGAGGCGAAGTCGCAACCAGATGATCACCCCCCGTAGTGTGTCGTTCCCTGAGAATTGTCCAAGAACTGTATCCCGAAATCCTAGGGCACCCGTCTAAGATGCGAGGTAAAATAAAGAAAACCGACATAGTCGAGTCTAGAAATAGGACTGAGAGAATACGAGTAGCGGAATAAGCAATAACGAGCGCTTGCGAAAGACAGAAGCGTGGTTGTCACTAGGTTTAGTCTTGATAACTTTCGCGTATCACAAGTACCTATGGGAGTCACAATAAGTAGGTCAAATTTGGTGGGTCATAATTGGTGCGGACTTCTAAACCAGAAAAGCAAACAAGGTTGTCGCTGAGACAAAATAACGCAATTCCCTCGTAATATTCAATCGTACCAATTTAAAAATCTAGACAAGGAAAAATCTATTGGCTGAAGGCTACAGTTGTTGGTTATCAGAAAGGCCTAAAATCCAAGCATAAATACATTTATATTTGCCTAAATCCTTCCCACGGCTTGCGCCAAACTAGCTAACGAAAGGTAGTACCAACATATTCACCATCAAACCCGGGCCAAAGGCCAACGACACCGAATGGAAGCGCTATTAATCCTAAGGTTACGAGTCCAATTGCCACTCGGGCTTAGCGGAACCAAAGGCGGAAAGCACTACCAAAGGTGAAAAAACTTTGCTGTGGCGGATCACGCCAACGCAAAACGTAACGCAGCCTCGCTGCAAGGAGCTCGCAGGAACAACTCTAGATTCACTTCACCCAAGCGAATTCAACGATTCACCCAAGCGAATACAACTGAGTTAACTAAAGTCTGCGACACCAAACAGAAACGTTATCTAATCCTAAGGTTACGAGTCTCAAATGCTACTTGAGCTCGGCAGAACCAAAGGCGGACAGCTTTGTCAAGTGTCAACCAAAGAAAACGATACCGTAGCGAATCACACCAACACGGAACGTAACGCAAATCACCGCGAAAAATCGCAGATATAGTCTCATGATTTACTTCTCAAGTAAATCTGCACAATCTGGCTATGGCCAGCAACACGGTATGGAAATGCTATCAGGTCCTAAGGTTACGAGTTCAATCGCCACTCGAGCACAACGGAACCAAAGAGAGACAGCACGGCCATGTGTCAACCAAAGAAAACGTCTCCGTGGCAATTCACGCCAACGCGAAACTTAATGCAGAACGACCGCGAAAAATTCGCACAGCCAATTCATGACTTACTTCCCAAGTAAATCCAACCTGGCTAAGTAAAACTTGCGACACCGAACTGAAATGCTAGCTGTTCCTAAGATTACGAGCTCAATCGCCACTCTGGCACAACGGAACCAAAGGCAGACATCAACGTCCAGTGTCGACAAAACAAAAACTTTTCCGTGGCAATTTATGCCAACACGAAACTTATACCGAATTTAACTTGGCTAAAGCCAGCGACATGCAATGGAAATGCCATCTGATCCTAAGGTGACGAGTTAAATCGCCGCACGGGCACAGCGGAACCAAAGGTGGACAACACTGCCATATGTCGACAAAACGAAGTAAGGCCCTTACTTCACTTAAACAAAACCTAGAATTACTCTCCAAGTCATTCTAGACAAACTCAAAACGGAAGAACAAAGATTTCTCCTCTCAAATAAGGTGCGTCTAGCGCAAACTCCATAACGTAACACAGGCTTGTTCTTACTGAACAAGTCTGGAAAAGTACAAAAAGGAAAAGAAAAAGAAAAGTGAAAAGTGACGTTTCCAAAAAAGAACTAAAAAGGCTGAGCGAGCTGTACCTAAAAACTGCCAGCTCAGAACAAAAAAATAAATCAAAAACATCACTGAGTCTAACTATGGTCAACTCCGGGAACATCGGAAGACTCTACACAGGGTAATATATCTTGCCATTTCCAAACGTGCCATTTCCAAACGTGCCATTTCCCTGCACGTGACCCATCCATATTTTTTAGTTCGTAAACTAAAGGAGACAACTTCTTAAAAACAAAGGAAAGAATGTGTTTGGGGCTAAGTTTCGATGCGAACTTATCGGGAGCACTCTACAACTTCTTGTTAGGATGCCAAACTCTATCACCCACTTAAAACTTACGTCCCGTTTCCGGAGGTTATAGGATTTTGAATTCCTCTCATATGCGGAGTGAAGTTTCCGACGCACCTCAACAAACAAATCACGAAACTCTTTCAAGTTCTCGGTATAAGTGCCCCTGTCACCAGGTACGACTTCAACACATTGGTCCGGGAAAGGGGAGTTATAATATTCTTCCGAATATTCTTCCGGCCTTCCGAACATCAGGTATGACGGGGGCAAACCGGTTACTTCATGGATCGCGGTATTGATGGCCTGTCTGATTTCCGGAATATGCAAATCCCAGTCCTCGTGTCTATCTATGTAACACCTGATAGCTGTTGTAATGGTTTTATTATTACGTTGCACGAAGTTACACTGAGGAGAATAAAACGGGGTGAACCATTGCTTAACTTTATACCTGTCACATAATTTCTTCATACCCTTGCTCTTGAAATTCGGAGCGTTATCACAAATCAGGATTTGGGGAATTCCAACCGAAAGGAATATGTGATTCTCTATATGGTTCATGACCGCTGGGCATTTGGCATTTCTCAACGGAAAAATGAACGTGTACTTAGAAAACCAATCCGCGGCTACCAATAACCATTTGTTACCATTTCTGGAACGAGGAAAAGGACCTATACAATCCACGAAAAAGATTTGACCAGGTCGGTCAACTACCTTCTCCTTACCCATAATACCAATCTTACTTAAGTTTGAGTGTTTCTGAGCGCCACACACCAAACACCTTCTTACAAATCTCAAAATATCTGACCTCATCTTAGGCCAATAATACATCTCCTGTACTCGGAACAAGGTTTACCGAAAACCAAAATGGCCACTAGTGGGAGGAATATGACACGACTCGGTAATTTTCGCTCTCTGAGGTTTAGGGACCAAGGTTTTTCACTCTCGAATATTAAAAGTATGATTCTGCTTACAAGCAATGAATTTTTGTATGTAGTGGTTCTCAACTCGCCATTGAGGAAATTTGTCCGGGTTGTTTACAATCTTTTCACGGAGCGCAATATACCAGGGGTCAAGAGAATTTACTTCGATCGAGATGGATGAAACTTGCAAACACGTATTCTCGGAATCTGCTGAAAGGCTACTCTCTACCTCAGGATGCGGTATTCTACTCAAAGCATCAGGAACCAAGTGCATCGAACCTTTTCTATGCTGTAGGTCAACAGTATGCTGTCTTAACCTCAGTAACCAACGACTAAGTTTACCTGTCGGAGTGTTTAAATGAAAAAGCCACAGGAGACTAAAATGATCAGTGATGACCGTAAAACGAAAACTTTCTATCCAAGGCCTAAACTTTTTAATACAGAATATAACGGTTAGACATTCACGCTCCGTCACTGAATAATTCTTCTCCGCTCTAGATAAGGAGCGATTCGCGTAAGCGATTACTCGTTCTTCTCTGTCTATAAACTGGGTCAACATATCTCCAATGCCGACATCAAACGCATCGGACTGAACGAAAAATTTCTGACTAAAATCAAGCTGAGCTAAGATTGGTGCACTTATAAGTTTCTGTTTGATGGCTAAATATACAGACTCCGCTCTCTCATTCCACTGTTTCCATTGTTTTTTCTTCTTGCCTTTAAGAAGGTCGTTCAAGGCACTAACAAGAGAAGAAAAGTCCTTAATGAACCTATGGTACCATGAACACATACCAATGAAACGTGTCACCTCGTTTAAAGTGCGCGGACGCGGATAGTTTGACATAGACTCAACCTTTGACGGATCAGTAGCTAGAGAATTGTTACCGATTATATACCCTAAATACTTTAAAGATGTCCTAAAATATTGGCATTTTTCTAAATGAATAGTAAGACCAGCTCCCTTAAGTAGATTCTTAGCCGTCTTTAAAAGTTCCACATGATGTTCCCAGGTAGGAGAGCATAGCAATATGTCATCCAGATTCGAGAAAATATGTGGTTCGTATTTAGGTCCAAATATCGAATCAACCAACCTCTGTTGTGTTTGTGCCGCATTGCACAAGCCAAAGGGAACGACTGTAAACTGAAATTGTCCACGACCGATAGCCGAAAAAGCGGTTTTCTCTTTAGAAGCGTCTTCAAGTGGTATTTGCCAAAATGCCTTTCTCAAGTCAATAGAGGAAATGTATTTGGCATTTCGTAAGTTACTCAGTATTCTGTCTACGTGGGGTAATGGAAAACTATCGTGTTTCGTCAGAGCGTTCAAAAATCTTCCATCAAAACAAAATCTATATTCACCCGTGGGCTTCCTTACCAAAAGAGTTGGAGAGCACCATGGACTATGAGATTCCTCGACTACGCCCAACTGGATCATAGAATCTAACTCTTTATTCAGAATTTCTTGCATATAGGGCGATAGTAATAAGGTTTCTTTTTGAAAGGTTGGTTATCGCCCGTATCTATAGAGAGTTTAATCTTATCGGTCCGTCCTAACCTATCCTTCCTGTCAAGTTCTCTAAAAGAATCTAACAGTTCTAGAGCCTCCGCCCTTTAGATAACGGAAAGATCGTCAATGGAAAAAAGTTTGGATACTGGAGGGTTATCAGAATCTTTTCGTACTGCACCTAGCACGAAGTCATCATTGTGAATCGACCAATGATTATTCTTAAAATTCATTACTAGATTAAAACTCCTAGCAAAATCGATTCCAAAAATAAAAGCACGTATTACGGAGGGTACTATATGGACTTTAATGATTCGACAACAATCGTTAATAAAAATCGGTAGGTCTGCAAGATCAGCAACCTTCTGTCGAGTTCCATCGGCAGTAAACACACTAGAGTTATTGCTTTGACGAATTTTAATCTTGAGTCTCTTTAAGATCTTAACTCCGCTAGCACCAACTATAGAGGTGTTAGTTCCAGAATCTAATAAAACAATGATGTTCTGATCATAAAGTTTGACGGAAATATATGGACGATTGTCAGTAACCCTTTTTAGAAACAATGGTAAAACTTCCGAATCACGGGTATAAGTCTGACCAATCTGACACAATACCCCTAACACTTCGGAACCACACAAAGGCGTCGCCAACGAAAAATTCGACAGCTGAATTAAAAAGTTCTATCTCTGAAAAATTAGGAGACTGGGATAAGTCGGAAACTCGCTCCAAGAAACTAAAAATATTTTTTCGAAATCGAAATCGAAAAACCAACACTATAAAAACTGAGCGAATTTTTTCTAAGTAATAGTACAGTTTATTGTTTAATAAATAGTTAACTTTAAATCTTTCGTCAGCCATCATGATATAACAAAAAAACCAGATCAAAAACAATAATGTAATAATAAAAATAAAGTTTACCAAAAAATGTTTACATTCCCAAATCTTATTAAAGGTATTAAATTCAAAAAACTAAACTAACTCTCCCGGTATCCCAGATACAATACCGTAATAGAAAATAGATTAACTCTATATTAACTCATAAATTGCAAATATACAAGGTCATTGTACATTATTCAAAAATAAGAATATAAAATAAAACTGTAGAATAAAATAGAAAGAACGCTGTCGAAGGCGAATTCTGTTTTCTCAAAAAATGTTGACGAACTGATAAGAAAATTCCTTCCTTCTCGCAAATATATTTATTTCAGATATTTAGTTATTTTAATTTGACCTTGACATTTAAAATTTCCAAACTACAGTATCATTATCCGATACACCTAAGGAATGTTCTTCGCTATCTCGATGGTTTTTTTTTTAAGATTTGGAAATGCGTTTCCGTCTTAACTAGCAATTTTATTGACTTCGAATGTTTCTATTCATTAACAAATTTACAATTCTTCCGTACTTGTGCTTTCTTTTCTGAGATTGTGCTTAAAACTCTAGCATCAAACTGTCCTTGAAATCAAGCCCCACGTTGTTGGGCGTCAAATTTATGTGACCTATTATTTTCTTTTTTGAAGCAAAATAAAAAATAAAAAAATATATAGATCGCAGCGACGGCAGCTGTTCGCCGGGAGCACCGGGAAGAAGGTCCAGGACAGAATGAAGCCACGACAAAACGTGGTCCCAAAAAGGTGTAAGGTTTCCACGATGGTCGGGCTCGGTAATAGGTGGTCGTTCAGTGGCCTGGTATCTGTTGATCGGATTCTCTGCTGCCGGGTCGTAAAACCCCCTATAAGAATATCAGAAAAATCAACCCAAGCGTGACTTGGCCAGCAAACCTACGTACCTCGGTCAGACGGGTAAGGCGCGAAAACGTCCGCTCACCTGGAGATTTGGAGTTAGACTGTATTGCCTTGTCCCAACGATACCGAAGCTCTTTCAGTTAAGAATTTGTCCGAAATAAACCTACCAGTGGTGATCAACAATTTACGAATGCTACCTGTAGCGATCAAGAATTTGTGAACGCTACACCACCTTTAAAATTCGGCGAAAACTGCATGAGGAAATTCCCAATTTTGTGAATTAACAGCGCCTCGCATTGTCTTTGGACCACTATTCTGGGGCCTATCCACATATTAAGTTATTTTGGCGTATTAAGTTCGCGTTGAGATGCAATAATTAATTGTTTTTAAAAGTAAATTACAACTTCAACTTTAGTGCTTTCTTTTAGGGTTTATTTATATTCCATAATATATTTTATAGTTCTTAATAAAACTTGCATGTCTGCACTATACAACAACCAAGCCAAACTGTCACAAATATCATAAAAAAACCGGGTCAGTTATTTCTTTACTTCTGTAGTATTTCTAAGCTGCTTCATATCGGTTGCATTAGTACCTACTGGAGTTTCTGTCGGATTACGCATCTATATTCATAAGTTAATAAAGACATTCTGGAATATTTAAAATCTAACTTTCTTATCGTACTCTTGCATTAAGTTCCGTATGATTTTATGCTTATTGTCTCAAATGCTGTGCTTAGGTGATGAACAATAAACACGGTTCCTCGACTGCTTGTATATTCGCGGTTTGTTAATTATTTCTATTTGGTATTTTTGCACGCCAGATCATATTACGGGAAGATGAGTGGCAGATTCTTCTATAATTATCACATTTTTTTGGTTAACCATTTCTATACAGATATATTTAAATTATTCGATTCAGGAATTCTCCAGCTTTCCAATCCTCTGGTACCTTTCTGGTACATCTCGCTTCAATAACGATACTTTCTACACTCATTGTTTTCTACATTTTGGGACCAATTCCTTATTTTTTGCCGATTTTTCTTTTTTTCTACTAATTTTCTTCCAATTTCTTCCGGTTCTTCTGATTCTTGTAGCTGTTCAACTGTGTTTAGCTGTAGCTTTGTTTAACTGTTTTGCTGTTGCTTTTGGTTTAGGTTAGTCCCAATTGGTTGCACCTATTCGTTCGAATGGCTGTTCAATTTTAGACAGTTATTATCTAATTATCACTACATCCTTGTAAAAGCGTTGCTTTATATATTAGGGTGTAAGAAAATATTTGCGTTTTTGAGATATTTTAATATTTTAAACAGACAATGACGCATAAAACAAAGTTTTATTTTATTTTTCTAACAATGGGTAACGTAGCCAATTCTTAGAGAAATTAAATAAAGTTCTGACAAGCTTTCCACGAAAATGATTGTAATTTGGATACCTACTTTAAGAAAATTATTTATTAAACATAATCGTTGGTTTGGCGTTGGTCTAGTTTCACTGGTTAGATTAAATACTAACAATATAATTAATACTTAATTAAAAAAAGTCGAATCATTCAAATAACACGTAGTACCCCAAAAACTAACTTACAAAATTTCTTATTTTTAGCCAATACTTTGCTTAAATGAACTAGCTAAATTACATAGAATAAATACATTTTTGACAAATTATGTGTTTACTAATTGATGGAACATATCGCTCAAACATGTTGGCACATCTTTTCGATTTGTGCAATTTTTTTTTCTGCAAATTTTAAACGATTGAAAACATAAAAAACTAAGTTATCTGGAAAATGGAGACATTTACTTATAATAGTAATACCATCCTTAATAAACATTTTTTCTTGAAAATGTTTTTATTTCTATATCCTTAACTTGTCTGAATATATGACGATTATTACTCATTGATTTTGAACTAAAGACCAAACGAAGGTTCAACTTTTTGTAGAGTTGATAAGTTTTTAGAGAACCTGTGTATATAATTCAAATTGTATATGATTCACCAAACTTAAAACTTTTGTATAAAATAAAAAAGTTGTTGCATGTTGATTATCTGAGACATATATAGCATTGAAGTTACATGCTGATATGTTACTGAATATATTCAGCATATCCTGAATAATATTATAAAATTAATTTATATTTCATTTATTTAAATTATGATAACAATATTCAATCGACAATACAGAGGTAATTATGATTTGAAGCAAAATAAAAAAATGTTGCTCCAAATCAAATGGTATTTATCATAATTATATTTCAACGTTCAGATGTGCTCATAATATGTATTTATCGATTAGCAACGATTAAATTCATGAGTCCTATCTGGTGAAATGGAACTTCAAGAGATAAAAACTCTTTCTACAAAGCGTTCACCCTTAATTTTTAACATTTTGAATCGTTTCAGAATCCTTATCTTTGATTTGCTGGTATCATTAGCTTTGGTATATTGGACATTATATCTGATTCAGAAATGTTAGAAAACATATTACTACAAATTGAAATGCGCTTCCTTGAAATAATGTCTGTGTATGGATATATAAAAGCCATCAATAATAATAACCTGGTATTTCCAAGCAATACCAGTAGTAGTTTAACCAATCTAAAAAAGTAAAACCGTTTTATATATTATTAAAATAGAATATTTTCTTAAATATTTTAGTACAACAAAAACATGGTTGGATTTTGAAGTAATATCACGTACTACATAGACAAATTCTTGATTATCCTGAAAATAATGCATTCTTTTTAATAGCCCCAGCTGTTTCTATACAATACATAATTTGTGCAGTCTTGTAAAGACGTAATTACATTAAACGTGATAATATTTCTTGAGAGTTATACAGGGTTAGTTCAATAAATATCGGGACTGATTTATTCCTGCCAAGGGAAAGGGGTGGGCGGTGGTTTTTATCTGTGATATCGGAGGTGACTGATATCAGGTAACCTAGGAAACCTGAATGAGTTATCTGCGAAATGCATAGATCGTGCAGGAAATGAACGTGTGTTTTAAGTTCGCATCGCCGACTACTAAGCTAAAACACCAGACCACCGCTCTGGTATTTTAGCTACACGCTTGGCTACTGAAGAGTCCCGGGTTTGTAACAATAAAAAAAATTAAACAATAAAAAAAAGGATTTAAACAGTAACGAATGTAAAGGGTATCCCAATAGCTACTTCGGGATTTAAATTTAGTGCCGTTATTTACAATGATTTAACGTAGAAACTTTATAACTCGTATTTGTTATCTAGAGACCCGACAATTTAATAATTCATAGACTTCCGGAAGAGCGTGTTACAATTGTGCAAGCCAAACCAGAAATACAGAATTTTCCAATAAAATTATTTTTTCCCACGAAACGCATTTCCACCTTATGTGTTATGTGAACAAGTAAAATTCTAGGATTTGTGCAGGTGAAAAACCTACACTGATTGCAGAAAAATCTTTACATACTCTTCGAGTAACAGTCTTGTGTGCATTATGTGTTGAAGGGGTTATAGGGACATTTTTTTATGAAAATGACAATGGTGAAACGGTAAATGTTAGTGGCAAATGCTACCGCAATATGCGAAGAACCTTTATACAGGTGTCCAGGATAAGGACTTACCACCCCCTTTTATTTCTGGACCGATTTTCATAAACTTTCTTTTGTTGGATATATCTCGGAAAACGGCATTAAGAAAGTCTATCACATGTTTTTTTTTGCTAAGATCATGGTTTTCAATCAACTTTTATGGCTCCTATTTTCCAGAACTACTTTTAGGGCTTTTTTAGAGAAAAACTAACAACGGATTATTGACCAGCACCATTACCACCACCGACAGACTATTTTTTAAGAAAAATCTTCCTTTATTTACAGGTCTATCTAAATTGGCATTATATAACTTAAATACTACACATTTCTATCAATCCGCTATTTTCTATCAAGCACTTTTCAATACGTCGTCGGGTATTGTTCACTACTTTTCTTAACTGTTGTTTACTAATGCTACGGCAAGCCGGCCTAATACGATCACAAAGATCGTCTCGAGTTTGGAGCCTCGAAGCATAAACCTTATTTTTAATTATCCCCAAAGAAAAGAAATCAAGAGGTGTGAGATGCGGGGATCTTCGCGGCCAATTAAATACAGGACTGTTTCGCCCAATCCAACAAAATTTTTATTTCTGGAGCGATTTTCATTCATTCAACTTTCTTGTGTTGGATAGATCACGGAAAACGGTATTAAGAAAGTGTATCATATGTTTTTTTTTTAATATCATGGCCAATTGCATCAACTTTTATGGCTCCCATTTTTGAGAAGTACTATTATGAATTTTTTTAGAGAAAAACTATCAACGGATTCTTGAGCAGCACTACCTTAAACCAAACTGTACCGATTTTTATGGTTCTAAATTATTGGGTGTCCCAGATATTTGTGATATTTATATTATAATTTTTCTAATAATTACCTGTATTTTCTGTTATTAAAACCATATATGCCATGGAAATCAAAAATTGTAAACTAATTAACAAATGTCACTTTTGTATTATAGTATTTGAAACGGCAATAATAATTTATTCTTTAGAAGAAGTAGAAATTATAAGATTAGTTGGTGATGGCACGCGAACTTTTCTTGAATCAGCAAAATAATTTAATAGAAGACATCCAGAACGGAAAATGAATCAAATTACAGTTTCTTGCATAAACCAATATTTTGATCAAAACGGAACTGTTAATAAACTTCATAATAAGCATCGTTCTAGTGAATTTCTAGCAACTCAATTAGTTCTTGATTATTTTAATGAGAGTCCACCGTCAAGCGTTAGGGACACTAGTAGAATTGTAAATATCCCGAAAGGCATTATCTGGTTATGCTTGAAGAAAAATCACAGGAACCCTTTTAAACCAAAATTTCTTCAAACACGTTAAGTTGGTGACACTGAAAGAAGAATGAAATACTGTTTGTGGTTACAAGGCATATACATACATAATCCTACATTTCTAAAAATATATTTTATACACAGATGAAGCCACATTTACGACAAATGGTAATGTATCATCACAAAATATTAGATTATGGACTCAAGATAACCCACATTGGGTGATACAATGTAAGAGGCAAAATTCTACCAAGGTAGACGTTTGATGCAGTATTTTAAATGACATTATTATTGGACCATATTTTTTTTATGGAAATTTGAATGCAGCTAGATTTCTTAGATTTTTACAAAGTAAGTTTGATGATGAAACTGATGCGTTGCCTCTTAATTAGCTTAATTAGCAGTACAATTTACACTTACAGTTTTACTGGGCACCCATTGATCATCCAAATATAGTAAGAAACTGATTAAATAATAATTTTCCAAACCATTGGATTGGGCGAAATAGTCCGGTAATTAGTTGACCGCCGAGATCCCCGGACCTCACGCTTCTTGATTTTTTTTCTTTAGGGGACAATTAAAAATAAGGTTTATGTTTCGAGGCTCCAAATTCGAGACGATCTCTGTGATCGTATTAGGCAGGCTATCCAATCGATAAAGGCAGTTATGTTATCAAATAACAATTAAGAAAAGAAGTGAACCATACCCGATGACATATTGAAAAGTGCTTGATAGAGAATGGCGGAATGATAGAAATGTCTAGTATTTCAGTTTTATAATGCCAATTTAGAATAAAAGAAGTTTTTTGTTAAAAAATAGTCTGTAATTATTAGAAAAATTATTAATTATTAATTATTATTATAAAAATATCATAAAATTATATCAAGGGCACCCAGTAATTTAAAACCATAAAAATCGGTACACTTTGGTTTAAGGTGGTGCTTGCGAAGAATCCGTTGTTAAATTTTCTCTAAAAAAATCCTAATAGTACTTCTCGAAAATGGGAGCCAAAAAAGTTGACGCAGTTGGCCATGATATTAGCAAAAAAATATGTGATACACTTTCTTAATGTTGTTTTCCGAGATCTATCTAACAAAAGAAAGTTTATGAAAGTCGCTCCAGAAATAAAAATTTTAAGGGGGTGGTAAGTCCTTATCCTGGACACACTGTATAGCCCCAATTAGATAATGTGCACATTGACAGTAGGCTATTTCAACAAGAAGGCGCCACGTGTCATACGGCGAGAGAAATTTTGGATTTGTGACGAATTGGTTAAGTTTTCCTGGCCGCGCCATTTAACAAAATAAACAAGCATGTTATTTTTCTTGATTTTTCTAAGGTTGGTTTTATTTAAAAGGGAATTCCCGAAGTATCTATTAGTGCACCCACTATAACAAATTAGATAAGATAATTAAATCTGTAACATTTTTTTTTCTCTGAGTAAAAAAATATTTACTTAAAAATTTAACTTTTAACTTCAAATCACGGTCAATGTCAATAAATTGTCCAAGGGCGTGCGTATAATCGCCATTCTTTGAACAAGCCAGCCAGTTTTTGCATTGGACCATCTGCCTCCATTAACCGATCCCAGGACGAAGAGGTGGAGAACAAGTCCGTCCTCAAAAGAATTTGTCATCAGCCAACTTCGAAACTCGCCCAAATAAACAAACGAAAGCTTTGTCGCGGCCGATGGAACAAAAGCCAACTCTGCCGAACTATTTTACCTCGAACGTAATTCTCTATAGATGGCGCTTTTCGTTAACAAAAACGAGCTGACGATAATTTGTTCGGAGAAGAGCGAAAATTAATTTCGGCCGTTTGTAGTCAAATGTGGTTTGGTTAGCGAGAAGTTTTCCGGTAGTGTTAAAACAATACGATCCCGGTTTAAAACGACAAAGGTTAAAACACGCCTTTATTTTCAATTTCAAGACAAGGGTTCAAACGTTTTTGCAATAGATACGGGTCATAAATGTGTTTTTCTTCAATTTAAAATTGTTATATCTGAAAGTTAAATCGCACTATTTCATAAAATATTGGAAATAGCCACCAATGTTTAAAATACTATTACTTAACTGAAAAACTGCAATGGTTAAATGGGTCATATTAACACTTTTGGAATGAAGCAAATCAAGTATATAGAAAAATACTATAAATATGATTTATTGGGTTGCCTGGAAAATTCGTAGATTTTTTTAGGAGAAAAAAACACTGAAATTGTTTATAGAAATATTTATTTAGCCTATGAAGTAATTACCATTATTATTTAAGACATGTCTCTAATATAGTGGGAGGTGCATAATGCCTTTTTGTTAAAAATTAAGATCTTTTTGCCAAAATATGTCAATAGGTTGTTTTCCACGGCTTTTTCTGTTTTAAAAGATTTCCTATTTAATCATTGGAGGAAACGGAATAGATGGTAGTCCGAGGGTACGATACCGCGGGAGTAAAGTGGTTTGGGTAAAATATTCCAATTAGAGCTCAACAATTTTTACCGTGTCCTGATTGAAAGGTCGTATGTATGTCGTCATGATGAAACACTATTCGTGTTTGCCCTTTCTGGTTGTTTTACTTCATTTGCTTCGGATCTAATTGTGAATAGCAGAGATCAACGCTGATGGTTTGATTGCATAGAAAAAATTCAAAATGTATGGGTTCCTCCCAATCCCACTAAATATAAAGCATAATTTTCTATAGATTTTCTATAGACTTCTAATGCTTTCTTTCATCCTACTTAAAACTACAGACTATGATAACCCCCATTGTTCATTGTGCAACGAAAAAATCGTTGCACAATGTTCTACACAATCCGCTTTTCATCACCAGTTACCATCTGTTTCGCCTCAGATTTTTCTTTTCACCAAAAGAACGCACAAAGAGGTCCAGCAGATTTCGCTCACTAAGTTCGTGAGGTACCCACACATCGTATTGGTAAACGCATTAATTTTTTATCACATGGTCAAAAACGATCTTGATCTTAGGTTATTATGGCTTTTATTTTCCCAACATTAGTGCTTGAAGACTCGCCAGAGAGATGCCGGTCTTCCAGCTCTAAATCACCGCCCCTGAATCGACCGAACCACTTTTGCATCATGGTGTTCCCGACAGAACTCTCGACGTAAACGGCACAAATCTGAAGGCAAATTAAAGCGAACAATCTGAGAGAGATTGTAAATACCACAGGAATTAAGAATAGGTAAATAAATAATTACTAATCCAATACAAATTTTTGTTGTTACGTTTTTACGGGTTTGATCCCAGTACTATTTATTAGGGTGTCGAAGTTGACTTTTGATTTTTGAACAACGGGAATTGAACGCTCTACAAAAAAGCTCTCTCATCAATTTACGATAAAATTATTTTAAAAGTTATTCAAGGTTAAATTTGAGTTCATGGTCAATTTCATAATATTTTTATTTTCAATACGAAATTGTTGGTTAAAAGAAAAATAATTCTTATCAATAGGATGTCCGATATTAACCAAGTTGATCTTTATCACTTTATCACTAAGTTTTTAGCATAAGTCCTAAAAAAATATGCTGAAAATATAAACTGAAAAAGTTCTTAATCATTTATTTTCTTAAACTGACTTTCTTTGGTTGCTTTTAATTTTTTTTTCTTATACTCGCTTACAACTTGAATGGATATTGTTTTTCATCGGACCCTTTTGTCCGATTACTTATCAAGATCAATTTGTAAAAATTTTTTATCGATATTGAATCGTTCAAAAATTTTAGAGAGTTAGAATTAATAAAATAGCCAATGTTTTTAGTTTGAAACCATTTAAAATCATCAAAATTTATAATAATCACTGTAATCGCATAAAATATAGATGATCGTTGTAAAAGTTAAAAAAAGTATTAACAAGTTTGATGACATATTTGATAACATACAAATTTAGACACAATGCATTATGTGATTTATAAAAAAAGAATTGTTTTTTATCATATTGGTATAAATTTGGTGCACGAGCAGGCATATTGACCATGAACTCAACTTTGACCATGAATAACTTTTAAATATGAAATTTTATCGTAAATTGGTAAGAAAGCTCATTTGTAGAGCGTTCAATTTCCTATATATACGTATTGGATATTGCTTTATATTTACTTGGTCCTGAATCTAACCTGATGCTTTGGTGTAATTCTTTCTATGCAAAGCTGTATTCGTAGTAAGATGATGTCTCAAACAGTTGGTGACAACAAGTAACGCTTAATAAGGATATAGCTCTATAGAGAGTCGCTTTGCTACCATTCTTATCAGGTTTCAGAATAGCTATTACTTTCGTTCTTTTAAGCAGTTTTGGGATATTGCATGTTTTCAGCATGTGGTTAAACCTTGCGGATAGTCCCTCTATAGCTTTCGGGTCCCCATACTTCAAGAACTCAGGAGATATATTCTCACACCCTGTAGCTTTCCTAGTCTTTAACTCTTTTAGTGTATCCTTCAGTTCATCTACCGTGAAGAGTTTAGAGAGTTCTGGGTTAGTCATTATTGAAAATATTTGTCAGGTATTTTGATGGATATATTTATTTAGTAAAAAATTTGCAATACATTTTATCTAAAAACGTGTGTTTTTGTTCTATTGATGCATTAAATGTATTGAGAATGTTTTACAGGAATAAACCTATGTAAAAAATGTATACAAGTAGTACAAGGACTTTAGTGATGGTAGACCCCGTAGACTCCTCATCAACAAATGAAGAAAACGTTACTAAAATCAAGGATCTTGTAGTGAACTACTACCGTTGTACTGTCTAGTACTGTACACTAGAAATATCGAAATATGAACTCATAACATACTTTTTGTGTGAAAATAATAGGTGATAACTAAGATATTTAAATTTAGGTAGAACATATCGCAATTAAATCGCTGCATGTTCTTCCATTGGGTTCGATTCGCCAATCGAAATTTTCCGAGTGTCTGTCTTGAACCTAAATAATTTCAATTTGGATTTAAGGAATCCATTTATTACATTTGCAATTATAGGGTATTTATTTGCACATTGTTGATGTGATAGTTCCGCATACATTTGTTTTAATTTTCTATAATGCATTAAGCATCTCCCCAGAATTCGATAATTTCAGAACATTTCTGGAAAATTTGTAGGGTTCGAAATTCATGGAGCCTTCTAGTTTTTCTGTATAGTTCCTAGCAAAAATACATATTTTAGATTTATATTTTTCGCCTACTAGCAAGCATTCGCATAACTATCTAGTTCTGATATGCAATTTCAGTAGTTTTTTAAAAGAAGAATTTTATAATCTTTTAAATGGTTAAATACTCTAAAAATAAAAAAATTTTGTCTTATTATAAAACAACTTCCGATTATTGAAATCCGATGCGATTAATTCAAAAACTGAAATTAATCGTATCATATTAACAACACCGATGATATATGTTATATTCCAAACTGGACATCCAGGCATAATTTAACGATATTTTCATTTTCCCTACTCCATTTCATGACGTTATTTGCACATAAAATCGATTTGCCATCATTCGTAATCATGTTAAAATGGCGTTTAATCTTAATCTTAAAAATAATCGAAAACGGAAACCTGCCAAAAAAGAAGTAGAGTGCGAAACGATGTTTATAAGTACATCGCGATACGACTCCTCGTTTGTCGACGTCGACCTCCAAATTGGATAATAGGATTCTGTCAGTTATCCGTTCCAGTCTCGTACCGAGGAAATGGAAAATGAGTGCACCGTGCCTGGTTTTGAATAATTTAATGTCAAAGTGCAAGCGGTAAAAATTTCGTTTTAATAGAAATATCTAGTAAATAAGGTATAGTTTAAGGTGGAGTACCAAGAATTTTACTATTTAAAGATAGTTAAACAGATTAAAGTTTTCACTGAGAGATTGGCGCCATCGAATATATCGCTATGTGTGGTATATTAATATCATTGTTTTAATAATACTGGTATTAGGACAAATAAACAAATACAATGTATGACTTTTTATCAGCTTCAATTTATGTGTAATTTACAAGTTGGTACGTTGAACTGAACTCTCTGAAATTGTACCTCAATCATATTACATAGATTTTTAATTACTATATATATATATATATATATATATATATATATATATATATATATATATATATATACAGACCATTCATCATCATCATCATAGCACGTGTTAATTCACTGCAGGATAAAGGTCTCTTCAGCATACTTCCAACTCTTGTGGTCCTAAGCTTTCCTCTTCCATTAGAGTCCATTATAATTAATGACGTCATCGTGTTTTCGGTCTTCTACATGGACGTATGTGATCAAGTGGTATCCAGTCCAGGATCGCCTTGGTCCATCTTTCGTCCCATCGCCTAGCTATATGGCCTGCCCATCTCCATTTAATTCCTTTATTCTGGCGATGATGTCACTCACTTTCTTTTGTTCTCTGATCCATGTGCAGGCCTTACTATCCAGTCTAGTAATGCCAAGCATAAATCTTTCCATTCCCCTCTTTACATAACGGGTAGGACACACTGATCAAAAACCTTTTCTTTTCAGGCAAAGTGATAGTTTGTTCATAAAAACTATGTTGAGCCTGCCAAGTACCTACCTGCTACATTTAACGCGTCATTCCACTTCCTGAACGGTATCCCTTCCATTGAAACCGTCCACCCAAGATATATATATATATATATATATATATATATATATATATATATATATATATATATATATATATATATATATATATAGTGATCCACAACTTCCAAATCCATTCCTAAAATAGAAATTATTTTGCCCTCAGCAAATTTATTGAACATGACCTGACTTTTCTTCAGGTTTATTTTCAAACCAAATGGTTCTCCAGCGGTTTGCAGCTCTTGTATGTGTCTTTGCAGCTCTCTAGGTCTCTCTTCATAGGTATTGTGAAAAAATAATATCTGCGAATCTAAGATGGTTTATATATGCCCCATTAATCTTTATTCCACCCTGGTCCCAATCCAGCTTACAGAACACTTCTTCCAGGCAGGCTGAGAAAAGCAGAGGTGATATTGCGTCACCCCGCCGTGCACCCCGCTCTTCACTTATTCCAACCTGAAGATCATCGAGGTGGACTGTCGCTGTGCATTCATCATATATCGAACCTAGTAGATTTACATAAGTTTTCTCTATACCTTGGTTAAGCAACGTATTCACTATGGCCTGCTTTGAGATTGAATCAAATGCTTTTTCATAATCGATAAAAGCGAAGCACAGTGGCATAGTGTATCTGTTGTGTCTTTTTATAACCTGCTGTAGAACCTGGATGTGATCCATTGTACTGAATTCTGCCTGCTCTTTTAGTTGTGCATCATTAAGTTTTCGTAATATTCTCTTAGTTATTATCTTGGTGAAAATTTTGTACAATTTGAGTACAATAGGGTACAATAGGTACAATGCTCGTTGTGTCTTTTTATGACCTACTGTAGAACCTGGATGTGATGCATTATACTGAATCCACTTCTCAATCCCGCTTGCTCTCTTGGTTGTGCGTCATCAAGTTTTCTCCCCTTCATATATTCATAAGCGGAAATCGTGTATTACATATGTATCTTTAAATATCATAATACTCTATAGCCATCGGAATAGATCACGGATGTATTAAAGATATGTATAACGTCTTGCTGTAAATTGTTTCCTATAATTTTCAGAGGAATGTCAGTTGAATGTGTATTGCTAGTCAATCTGAAATTCTATTCTGTTTCATCTTTATAATTACGTCTTAACAGAACCATTGCGAATAGAAATTCACATAAATTGTAGTAATATCTCGGGATCACATTATAAAGCTATCACATTGAAATTATGGTACAATTCAGAAATTATTTCGAATTCTCAGAACGGGCTGAATTAATTGTATCCATTGTCTGGTTCTAAAATAAACTTTTACGTATCAGTTAACAATGCGCATTCCTATTCTTATGGTTTTGGTCCCTCTACTCTTCGGTTTTACATTTTGTGTAATAAGGAGAATGAATAATATGAAACCACACTATAACGTTATACCAATGATTTTGTAAAACAGCAGTAAACGCTACGTGCAGGTAGGTTTCTAAATAGTTATTATCAAATGTACGAAACAACAGTAAAAACTGATTATAATTTGATATCATTATAATCTGATATAATATTTAAAGGATTAATAAGAATTTACACATCAAACTGTGCAAATGAACCTTAACGAATCCTTTAATATTAACTTTTTTTCTATTTTTATCAATGTTTTCCGAACAATTATTATCGAATATTTCATATTTTGAGTGTCCCACTAAGAGACAATACTAGCAATTCATATTATGAAGACACATTACCCCATTGACACATCTCTATGTCTGAGCATAGGCAATTAACGAGGTCTCAATTCTTTCGTGTATTTTTTATTACTCTCCTTCATGTAACAATTGGTCCTCCTAGCAATCATGTACCATTTTAATAACATTTTTTACATCCTCAGTTTCATTCATTCATGTGTTGCCAAACCAATTCTATTTTCAATTTAATATTTATTTATAATTTGTTCTTGATTAATTTTCGTGTTAAATTCCTAATTAGGGGAAGACCAGAATAAAATAGATTGACAGAATAATTTCATGATTTTTCTCAGGTAGTTGTTTTAGAAACATAAGATTTTAAGTAAATTTTCTTAAAGTTTCTTTTTTGATTCTGGCCCGAATTTCACTACCATACAGCAACACTAAATATTCAATTCCATCAGTCTGTACTGACTATTCACCAAGAAACTTTAAACATTATAGACTGAATGCGCAGTTTTTTTTATTATTCAGTTAGCTATAATCTTGTTCAAGCTAACTCTTGTTCCTGAACCTATTTTTTTCCATGAACTTTCCATTGAATCATGAACCAATATATTTTCAATTTTTTATAACTGCGATTTATCGAGCTCCGACTTTGTGTTCATCATTCAGCTCTTTGCATCTACTGATTAACGCACTGAGGTCTTCCCTAGAAGATTTCATCTCTCTCTCTCTCTCTCTCTATTCCGGGTTGCCTGTAGTCAGTCACTTAATATCCTATTAATATCATCGGACCATCGTATTGGTGCCGTCGCCTGCTGCGAGCATTAGCCCTTCGTCTCCATTCCAGTAATTTAAATGTCTATCTTGTTTCTCTCAACCTGGCGATATGCCCTGCCCATGTTCATTTTAAAGCAGCTATATGAGTAACGACATCCATGATACTGGTACGATAATGAATATTTTTATTGCCTATTCTATATCAGAGTATTATGCCCCGCATTGACTTTTCCAGACGTGTATACACAACAATCAATTTGTGCTGATGTGGATATTAGAGTGCAGGTCTCCATTCCCTAACTGAAAATTTGGAGCACGCATTGATTGAATGTCTTGATTTTCAGACTGATGGGAATTTCACTTTTAATATGTACATCTCTTAAGGTTTTGCATGCTGTTCAGGCGAAACTTCCTTCCTTCTTCTAATTTTATATGTTGGCAGTCTGCGGTTGATTCTTATTTCGTTGACCTGGTATATGTATAGATGGACTAGTTCAATTTTTTCTTCGGATATTTTATCCGGTTATCCGGTATAGGTGTTCTTGAAATTCATCCTCAAACCCAATTGTTCACATATCAGATAGAGAGATAATTCTTCCAACATGATTTTCATTTCCGACTGATCGTCACTGATCAGGACCACATCGTCTGCAAAACAAAGGTGGCTGAGTTTTTCGCAGTCGATTGTTGTACCTTTAATGTACCGATTTAGTATTTCGAGAGCATATTCAAGAACAGTTTTAAGAAATTTTGAAGACAATGTCCCTGCTTGACTCGGCATTTAACACTTGGGACATCTATTTTGTCGATTCGTGCAACTTGGTAAATACGGTTGGTGTAACGATAGTCGACGCGGCTATCAATGAGTGCTTCAGTGATGCTTTTACAAAAGCAAGAGCTATGGATCTATTATACTCGCGGGAATTTTTCGATCTACAGCTAAAAGGTCTGAAGGAGGTCATTAGTTTCAAAGCCTGAGCGAAATCCAGCCTGTTCTTTTGGCTGTTAGAAATATAATTTTTTCCAAATGCTATTGTGCCCGTTTTTGTGCAGACGGATGGTTAGTGTGTTATTCTATTTAGCTGGTCCCATAGCATTGTTTGTGCAAGCATAAGTTAAAAAGGATCTTGATTATGCTTATAAGAATATCCCCACCAGGCACTGTTGCTTCTATTATTATACATCCTTGCTAGGAGTTCTATTATTTTTGATTTAACTTAAGATAAGTTGTAGTACACTGAAGCTGATTTCTGGCATTTCTTCTTTGCTGTTCATAATTGCTCTTATGTTAAAGCATTAAGGTTGAATTCAAAAATTCCAGATATAAAAATAAACTAGGTAATCCATTTTCTAGGGAACACTAAATTACTCGTATCCAAACAAATATTTTGAAACTAGCATTGCAGAATAGTAAAGACATTGGCAGATATTGAACTACAATTTTTATATATAGAGTGTCCTATAACTTTTCCGCCATAGAGCAACTGGTGATAGAAGAGATCAAAATAAGAGGATTTAGTCAATAAATGTGTTGGCAAATCTTAGTTATTAAAAAGATAGAGGCCGCCTGTTGAATTATTTGTAAATCTTCGCCTCGTGAATTGATTTCATCATCCTAAATTAAAGACTTCATGTGAGCCCACAAATAAAAATCTAACGGATTAATGTCTGGGCTACGAGGTGCCAAGGAAACTGATCACCGCGCCGAATCCATCGATGTGATAAACGTTGATTCAAATGATTTCGTACTGCAACGGTAAAGGTGGTGCCTTGTCTTGCACGAACCATAAGTATTGTCTTAAGTTTACAGGTATACCGTCCAAACGGTCTAATAAATAATTTTCTAATAACAGTACATATTGATCTCCATTCAGTGTTTGCAGAAATTTAAATGGGCCGATTAAAAAAAATGCCGATAATACCACACCAAATGTTAATTGAAAATTTATGCTGGAAATGTCGCCTTCTTAGTAGGTGTGGATTTTCCAGGGCATAATAATGACTATGTCACCAGTTAAAAATTCCGCGTCAGTAAACAATATCTTCTTCAGGGGGTCTTCGTTTTTTTTTATATAGTAGATTTTGACGAAATTCTAATCTAGCCGGCAAATCTTGTGGCCATAAATTTTGAATAGGTGAAATATGGTAGGGAAACAATTTTTCTTTATGGAGAACTCTTGAAACGATAGATTTTTTAATTCTTGTAGATGCCTCCAAACGCCTAGTGCTTAGTTCAGGATTTTCTACGTTACTAACCAAAATGTCCTCTTCTTGTTCTACCATTATACGTTTCGATTGTCCACCAGAATTGTTCTAATAAAACGAACCTGTTTCGCCTAATTGATTAAAAATTCTTTGAAAGATTTGTCGATCTGGGATGATTCTGGTTGGGTATAGCCCTTCATATCTTCTAACGGCAGCGCGACTATTGTAATTGACTTCTACATAAACGCAGAGCTTATAAATTAAATTATGGTTAGGAAACTGATTAAGTCTGGATATTTAGGAGAGATTATAATAGGAGAAATAGAAAAAAATAGCCATTCTCATCGAGACGTGATAATTTGTACACATCATTCAAGGCACACTTTGTGAATTGCATATTTTTCAGCCATCGACAAGAAGTGCAATAGAATATTCGAACAAACATATCTCGCAAACGGTGTAAGATATCGATATTGACCAAGGGTACCTTTTTTACGTGGAAATTATGACTTTTCTCTATTTTTACTGAAATATATTCCCAGTTTTATAGGGTAAAAAATATGATCGAGTTAATCCCTCACAAAGGAACTAGAAACAAACTAGTGCCAAATTCGGATTTATCGTCTTCAAAAACCCACCTACCCCATTTTTGAACCTGATATCTTCAACCGTTTTTAAATGATCTGAATTTTTCGAAAATTTACTTTCACTTTCAACACCCTGTATCTTTTTAATGACTAACATTTTCCAACATATTTATTGACTAAATCCTCTTATTTTGATCTCTACTATCATCAGCTGGTCTATGGCGAATAACTTATGGGACACCCTGTATACAGCTGTAAGCTGAGGCATTATTAGAATGAAAAAAACATCGGTTTTTCTGTATAAGATCCGATAATATTGTTTTGTGATAGAATTCTCACATGCTAATAGTCAAGAAAAAATATCTTTAACGCTCCAAAAATTTTTGTCTATAATTTAGCCGGACAGTATGTCGGCTCTTAGATAGTATGTCGGAAAAATAACGGAACTTTTTAAATTTAAAGGAAACCACGAGCGCCTATAAAACTGTATTTCTCATCTATAAAACGGGACCGGCAATATTAGTTATAGCGCTTAAATTAACAGTGCCTTTTGTTACCTCGTCACAAAACACGATGGAACAAAGAGCTAATATTAAATTTTGTTTCAAGTTCGGTAAAATCTTTACAGAAACATTTAAATTGATGGAAAAAGTTTATGATGATCCCGTACAAGTGTGTTCGAGTAATATAAGCGATTCCAAGAGGGTCGTGATGCTTTGGAAGACGACCCAAAGCCTGATCGGCCAAACAACAAAAATCGAGATGAGTTGGTGGAAAAAGTGCGTGAAATGCTCCCCTACTACGCGAATTCGACTGTGAGATGAATTTCGGAGAATTTAAGAACTGCCAAGGACATGATTGATGAAATTTTGACAAAGGATTTAAATAAACGCAAAGTCTGGGCTGCATTTGTCCATTCCGCCTTAAAGGAGGACTAAGAAATTACTTGCGCTGGAAATTACAAGGACCTTATTAAAACAATCAAATGGATCTGCATTTTCCTGGAATCGTCTGTAACTAGTGATGAGAGTTCGATGCTTAAACAATGCGCCAAAGTTTTATCTGGGCATCCCCAGGCTCTCCGAAATCGAAAAAATTGCGTTTCCAGAAATCACGAGAGAAGACAATGCTGATTTATTTTTACGACTCTAAAGGAATTGTACTTCGGGAATTCGCTCAAAAGGGTAAAAATGTCATTGGTGAATATTATCTGAGTATCATGCAGCATTTGTGGAAGAGATTAGTTCTAGGGTGAACCGTATAAGAACGTTGGGAAGTGGATTTTTGTTGCAGGATAATGTACCATTTCATAGGACCGTTGCTTTTCGTGAATTTTTAGTATCCCTATTCACCTGATTTATTTTCTTGTAACTATTTCGCGTTTCCGAAATTTAAACTGGCCATGAAAGGAACGTTTTATGATAGTTACGCAAGTCTATGAAGCCGTTACGAGGGTATTTGTGCATTGTTGGTCATTGTGCATTTAGCATTGGTTGAATATACCCAACGATATATTGATGCAGAAGGAATGTATTTTGAATAAAAAAAATATTGACAACATAACTAATTATTTTTTCTTTGTTAAAATTCCCGCTATTTTTTCCGACATGCCTGTATTTTGTAACTGGTTCATTTTTCTATGAGTCTCAATGGTAATTTTTATAATATATTTTCTTTTTTTTTCATCCGAAAATATTCAATATTTACATATGTACATAAAATGCAGATATTTTTTAAGCCCAATTCGTGGTAAACATTTTTTTTAATGTTATTTACTCAAAGCCATAATCTGCTGTAAAGTTTACTGGGATCCTTTGATCAGTGAAATTTGATCAAGGACTAAATGATTTTTTTTTTTCCTTTTTCAAAACTCTTTTCAGTGCTTGTGCACTTGTATGTTGCAAAAGATTAATATTAATAACTGGTATGACCTATTAAAACACTGATATTACGAAAAATCTGTTCCCGGATGTACTTTGAAACAACTATGACATTTCAATTTAATATATTTTTAAATAAATTCAAACAACACTAAAAATTAAAAAAGTACATTTTAAACATCAAATTACGTCAACACATCTAATTAATAACCATGCTTCTAGTTTTAACCGATTAACATCGGTTGCATTAAAACACTTTCTAAAGTAATTAACTGTTTTGTAATTTGTGTTATTACAAAATTGATAATGGCCGTAAGTTGTTACTAAGTTAAGTTATGTATAATTGAGATATAAATTTAAAATAACGTAAATATTTTTAAAGTTAACCTCCATCTTATAAACGAGAATCATTTCCATTCTCAATGTTAAAATATCTAATCTGACTAAACTGAACGAATATATTATATAAATTGCCTTAAAAAGAATAAAATAATTCCTAGAAGAATACGCCCTAATGTAATGAGTCTATTAATATTAAATTAGATAGTATTGAGATTGGGTGAAGTAGATCCTTTTAAATTGGATGCTTATTCAAGAGTATTTTAAAAGAAGACACACTGAATGCATCTAACATAGCAAACCCAAGATATAAAGTACCAATATCAGTTTTGTGTTTTAGAACAATCAATATATATGATTCAGTTATTTTATTTATTAAATATTATCGAATAAATGATTAAAAATTAAGTCAATTTGTCAAGGTGCAGTAAGATGATGCCAAGTATTTAGAAGTACATTCACATGCAGTCTCAGAACCATCAACCATATTTAACAATTAGTTTTATTCAAGTCTTCATCAGATTGGCTCATTTTTTTGCTTCTAAGCAAATTATAGGATATTTTTGTGGCTTTGTTAAAAGTGTTTATATGACACAAGTTCATGTGCCGTGTCGTTTCAGGCAACAGGGTGTGCTCTTGGTATGAAAGAAGCAGGTTTTCGTAAACTAGCAAAATGAGTCGACCCTTTACGTTCTACCATTTAGAGGACAAATTCGAGATTATTTGAAAGTTAGAGATATGCATGAGTACAAAGTTTATCTCTGGTTTCATGGTGTACGAAAATATTCGGCAAATGCATGATACTTTTATTGCAGATTGGGTTGTTTGAGGATGAAGTTAATCGCGCTAGGATAATTTCTCTTATAGCACATAAAAAATGAGTTGCGTAGAATGGTTCCTAGCTGGAACTAAATTGGAGCAGGTAGGGAACTATATTTGCCTTAGCGATGAGTGCAGATTTTATCTAGGGAGCATCTTACACGATCCCGGTGAAAGACAGACCTCTCAAGGAAATAGACGATCCTGCCCTTACAAGTCCTTAATTCCTGCTATACTCGTCCTGAGGAATTTTATCAGCTGAAGGACACCACAGGTAGAATCAGAACCTATTATAACACTAAGCTTCACTGCTATTATGACACTAAACTTCACTGCCTAATATGTCACAGTGATCAGAGCGTATGCTCCAAGGTTGACAGCTAATCCAGAGGCCAAAGATATGCTTTATCAAACTCGTGCGTCTGAGCTAGACTTCCGAGACGGGACCATCTTGTTCTCATGGATGATTTCAATACACGGGTGGACAGTAATTGGCAGGCACGGTTCCGGCAACATGAACCAGAACGGTAAATTACTACTATTGAAATTGTATTACTACTATTGGTCCTAGCATGGGCTCGTGATAACCAGCACATTATTCAAACACAACGATAAGTTTAAGGGTCCATGGTGTCATTATCGTTCGGGCAGTAGCCTCTCTTGGGCTATATTATAGTCAGATAGAGAGAGCTTATGGAGGTTTATAATACCAAATCCCGCATCCATGTAGAATACAGGACAGATTGCCGTATTACAATATCAAAAATGTCAATGAACATTCACCCGAAATATTTAAGACCCCGCAAGTCTACACTAAGAAAATCACTAAATACGAATAATCTAACCGATGCAGATCACACTGTTCACGAGAATCTTGCCCATTCTGGACTAGAAGGGGAGAAAAACCCTAATTGTGCATCCTATTGTGCAACATAAGATGCACAATATAAGGCTTTTGAAGAACCTGTGCCACCACTGGAAAAAAAACAGCAAATATATCCAACAGTTTGCAACAACATAAATTATAACAGACGTTTCTTCCAGGCTATTAAGGAAGTATATGGTCCTACAAATAAGTTTTCACAAAATAGGGACTCCTATAGCTAGATTATTGCAAGATCACTACAAGATTAGTTCTAGATGGAAGGAACATTACTCCTAAATTCTAAACCAGGATTCGCAAGTGAATGGGTGTCGAGGATTTAAGCAATCCCATAACGTGTGACGAAATCGCAACTATATAGTAAAATACTTACTAAATTACTTTCTTATATAGATCAATTTATTCCGAATACGCAGAGTGGCTTTAGAACAAAGCGATCAACCGTAAACATAGTTTTCTGCCTCGTCGACTGCAAGAAGAAAAGTTGTTGAAGAACAGAATTTGCACATTACCTTCATTGATATTTCAAAAGCATTTGACACAGTAATTACGAATTCAAAAACTCATCAACATCTGAAAAAGCTTTCATGTTAATAACAGAGCTGTAGTGTTGTACAACAGTAAAATGATAGATCCTGTTAAAACCGCCTCCAGTGTCAGACAAGGCTGCGTTATGGCCCCAGTTTTATTCAACATCTTTATGATGGCATTGGTGATTATCATTGAAAGCTGGAAAGCTGGTAAGTTCCCTTACATCAGCAACATTTATGCATTTGGTTCTCTACCTGAGTCGGGGGAATCTTTTATCTCTCTCTCCTTAATTTTAAAGGACATTTGGACTCGAAAATCCGGAACTGAATTAGCTGTGCTTTTAAAGCCTTTTGCAAACTTCACCATAAAGTTTTCGGATATCATGACCTGCCTTTGAAGGTAAAGGTGGCTGTGTACAGAGCTGTGATCGTGCCTTTGCTGACCTATAAGTTAAAATTGTGAATATCATCAGTTTTTCGAGAACTCAAAGCAACGTCATCTGAGAGAAATAGTGGAGATCAAATACTACCCAAAATCAAATAAGGAAGTTTAAATGGGAGGGAACTGTTTGTACATGGAGGTTCTCGTGGCGGTTAATAATTCTTATATTTTATTAAAAAAAAACACTTTTAATTTGGGAGAAAGGTAAAAAATAATTTATTCAAAGAATGAGAATGCCCTCCAAGAAAAAAAACCGTACACCTTTTGAGGTGGTAAAGTCATCAAGCCATTTTTCGACATCAATTGCACATTATTGCCACAATAATGTGCCACCAAATGCACATTACTGTTTTTTTTCCAAAGCGATTCGGTCTTACGGTTGATGTTGATGATTGTCCAGGATCAACCCACGACTTTCTGCGATTCGGGTTCTCGAAATATATCCGTTTTTCATTTCCAATCACGATTCGATATAAAACAGCATTTCTCTCATGCCAAAAAAGAAAAATTTCGCACACAATTTTGGCTTTTCCATCTGTCAGTCGTTCAGTTGATGTGGTACCCATTTTCCTCCCTTCTGAATCTTTCCCATGGTATGCAGACGATCACGTTCGGTGACCAATATTTAATCTCTCTGCCATTTGTTGTTGAATTTGCATATCATCTTTTTCCACCAATGCTTCCAATTCGGCATCTACCAATTTTTTGCGGTTAATCTGGGCCTTTGTATTTCAAGTAGAAATCACCATTTTCCAATCGTATAAAATCAAACGCCCAGAAGCGACTTGCGTTGGGGATATTGTCACAGTAAATTTCCACAAATACACAAAGATAAATTTCCACGTTTTTTTTTTGATTGGATAATAAAAGTAATAAGTGCCGCAAATGATTTTTATTTGGCTGAAAACTCAACAACATACTCATCTCTTACTCAAAATTAATTAATCATCATCGTCATCGTCTAGAAAAGTGTATGATGTATGATGAACTGACTTCATGTAAACGTAGAAAAGGAGATGAGATGCTCTCCATGAAACGTTGAAGAGCATTAATGCCAGTCATCAATAAGAGGACACTGCCTTCAACAGAATGCATATATATATATATATATATATATATATATATATATATATATATATATATATATATATATATATATATATATATATATATATATATATTTATATATATTTAACTGAGGTAGCCGATACTTGATGGAAATTCATTTCAAATAAAAAACCAAGATTAATATCTAAATTTCCACTATATTTAAAACTTGTACGTATGACAATTGTTTTTACATACAGTGTCTTTTTCAAATACTATGAATTACTATGTATTTGAAAAAGACACTGTGTGTCGAAACAATTGTCATACGTACAAGTTTTAAATATAGTGGAAATTTAGATATTAATCTTGGTTTTTTATTTATATTTATATATGTATTGGGTTTTTTCCGGGAGTACATCCGGTTGTCGTGTTCAATCTCATTTCTCAAATCTTATTTGGTATCTTCGGTGCCTATTGTCGCAAGGTTTGGTCTAATTTCGTGTGTAGTTCCCATTGGTCACCTCATATCATAGGTAAGATATATAGCCTAAAATTGTTGACGTTTTCTGTCGTTTGTTTAGTTAAAAAAGTTTTACCGTATTAGTGTTTTTCAACATTTACACCACAGTTTAAGAGATAAAATAAGGATATGTTCATTATACATTATATTGTTTATAATTTTATCGCCATGAAGGGCAAACCACTCAGTTCTCAGTTTCAACAGCTAGTGATTAATGTGTTGAACTATTTTGAAAAAGAGAAATCTAATGGGGTCCCCTAATACCGCTGTTAGCAATTCAGGAGGTAAGTATAAAGTAACCACTGCCGAAATCGAAATAAAATGTAAAAAATTGCAAGTTTTACGAGGAATGTGGGTTAAAATGTATCAAAGAAAGTCTTTAATTGTAATTAAGTAATTTTGTTATTAGCATTGGGCCTGATAGAATTTTTTTACTGGTAGCTTGCAGTTTTGATTGTTTAAATGTTTTATTATTATATATTAGGACTGTTTTATCGGTTTTATTTGTTTTTCTTTTATTTGATGCAGCGTGTTGCTCAAGTATTAGATATATCTATGAGTACTGTGACCAGAATCCGAAAGCATTTACTCCAAAATAATAATGTATTAAAATATCCACAAAAGACACGGCCCCGAAAAAAAGCAAAAACATTTGATTTGTCTGATAGCAGCAAATGTGAAATACGATATGTTATTTATCGTATGTATTCTGAGAGTAAGTATTTACAAACTTGATAACATTATGTTAAAGAGCTTTTATTTAAATTATTAGTATTATTATGTATTTATTATTTTTCCTCTTTTAGAAAAGCAATTTTTCCTCTTTTAGAATGTAGTTATGATGCAGAAAAATCATAAGCAATAGTCATGACCATAATCAATAGTTCTTTGCAAAGGGTTCTACCATCTATTGGTTTCAAATACAAAAAGGATAACAGCAGGAAATATTTGATTGAAAAAACTACTATTTCTGCAGAACGTACAAAATTTTTGAGAATTTATGTAGAAAATTTAGTCGTTTTTCTAGATAAAACTTGTAAAAAGTAAAAAACGTCCATTAGGCTTTGAAGAATAAAGATTTATTGTAGTAGATGCAGGTTCTG
Organism: Cosmopolites sordidus; assembly: GCA_031761425.1. Lineage (NCBI taxonomy): Eukaryota > Metazoa > Arthropoda > Insecta > Coleoptera > Curculionidae > Cosmopolites > Cosmopolites sordidus. The sequence continues at coordinate 73,992 of JARFXV010001149.1, forward strand.
AGAATGGCTTTATTCTAAATGCAGGCTTGGTATTTTCTTCAAAGAATAAAAGTAATGATTATCATGGGGAAATAAATAATGACTTATTTCTGCAGTGGTTGAGAAATAAGCTTTTGTGTAATTTAGAATTTTAGGAAGCATGTCTTATAATAATGGATAATGCTCCATATCATAGTGCATTAAGTGAAAAAATGCCAGACCTAAGTTTCAGAAAACAGGATATTATGGAATGGTTGAAAAAAACTAATATCGATTTTCAAAGGAACCTAACAAAGTATAGAACTGAAAGAAGGTATATAGTACATGAGGAAATTCAGTTACATTGGCATGAAGTGTTTCGTACACCACCTTACTAGTGCGTAATTAACGCCATAGAGTTAATATGGGCCAATGCAAAACAATATTATGACAAACATATTGGAAGGGATAGAAGCCTTAAACCAAATTACTCCAAAAAAATAGAAGAAGTGTATATACCATACAAATAAAATCATACTAGATTGGTACAAAAAATATTAATTACACAAGTGACACCCTTAATTATTGCCATTAATGATTAAGAAGATACCGACTCTAGCAGTGATTCTGGTGCAGAAATTTAATTTAACAGTTTTTCTATTTAATTTTATCCTAGAATAAGAATGTGGGGCTCAGTGAAGTAGGGAAATAGAAAAAGAAGGAGCCAAACATGAATTTCTTAACATCATATATAGCAAAATTCACATGGGGAATTGAACCAAATGGAATCTGGAATTTTATGCTTATTGAAGAATTTAAATTCAGGAGGTTACTGGAGAACAGGGCAGTAAACTATATTTACATGAGTTTAGTACATGTATTCTTATATTTTAAGAAATCCGCTGGTGAATCTTTTCTATAGGTTTATTGATTAATATAATTGGTGGTTCAAATTTCACTATTTTCAAAATAATGCAAACATACTGTTTACATTGACCATTTATTGTATCATTGTATTAAACAATATAATCCATAAGTATATTTAAACAATTAATAATGTATGTAATGCTTGTTCTAAAATAAAACATAAAGCAGAAACGGTTATTATTTTAATGTATTAACACCTTTTAGAATTTGCTGGTTTCCATCTTTATGTAAATTCTTTAGATTAGCTAACATTATTATTTATAATTAAAAAAGTTCACCTTAAGGGCTGAATGAATCAATTGTGTTAGTTCCTTGGCTTGTTATTCCTCTTTTTCTAGTTGATTCGCTATTATAATGCCTGGATCTATGACAGTTGGAATGACACTCAACTTTTATATAAAAGGAAGCATTCTCCTCAATTTCTTGATTCCGTTCTTTAAAATGTGTAATTAAAAGTTGCCAGATATTATTATATTATTTAAAAACAAGTAATATTCATGATGTAATTTATGGAATGTAAACGACCAACAAAATTAATACTACTGGCATAATTAAGTACTTGAAAAATCTGCCTTTAAGATTTGAATGACAACTTTCCTCCTTGCACTGGAATTTGACTTCTTGGAGACCACATTTTAGACCAAGAAATTTGATTTTACTTTTATAACCAATGCAAGAGTTCAGCAAATGTTCTTGTAATTTTTTTTATAGGCCAATATCCTCATGCAGCTTGAACATGTAGAGTTATGATCCATTTATATTTAAAAAATGGTGTATAGCACCTATTTTACAAAGAAAGCAGTGTTAAAATAGTTAAAGTTCTAATAAAAAATCAGTAAAAATATAGGTCTTAAGGTATTTCTGACAAAGCAAAACAAAAAACATGTCAGATGTACAGAACCAAAATCATAGATAATATATATTTTAGCGTTCACAAATTCTTGATCGCTACAGGTAGCATTCGTAAATTGTTGATCACCACTGGTAGGTTTATTTCGGACAAATTCTTAACTGAAAGAGCTCAGGTATCGTTTGGATAAGGCAAGACAGTCTAACTCCAAATCTCCAGGTGAGCGGACGTTTTCGCGCCTTACCCTTCCGACCGAGGTACGTAGGTTTGCTGGCCAAGTCACGCTTGGGTTGATTTTTCTGATATTCTTATAGAGGGTTTTACGACCCGGCAGCAGAGAATCCGATGAACAGACATCAGGCCATTGAACGACCACCTATTACAGAGCCCGACCATCGTGGAAACCTTACACCTTTTTGGGGCCACATGGCACAGTAACCGGTTGGTCAGATCGAGAATATTTCGGGACCCCAGCATAGGGATACCGGACTGCCCGCAATCGTACTCAGTGTTTTTGGACACCCAATACCTTGACAGGCAAGGATAAACAACATCAGGAAATAAGGCCAGATAAACACTTTTATTTATTATATTTTCATGTACCGTTAAGGATTGCAGTTACCATTTAATTTTCACAAATACATTTTTACATATTTATTTTTACTTTACATTTATACATATTTATTTGTTTGATAGTTTTAGTTATTTCTTTTTTTGTGTGCTTTGTGTCGTTCTTTTTTGAGTGTGCTTTTATAATATATAAGTATAAAATTCTAGTAAACCGTTTTATTTAAGATAGACCCCTTCCCGGTTCCAGGGTCTTTTCCGATATATAACGTAACCGGGTGGCGCTCAACTTTCGTCGTGGCTTCATTCTGTCCTGGACCTTCTTCCCGGTGCTCCCGGCGAACAGCTGCCGTCGCTGTGATCTATATATTTTTTTATTTTTTATTTTGCTTCAAAAGAGAAAATAATAGGTCACATAAATTTGACACCCAACAACGTGGGGCTTGATTTCAAGGACAGTTTGATGCTAGATTTTTAAGCACAATCGCAGAAAAGAAAGCACAAGTACGGAAGAATTGTAAATTTGTTAATGAATAGAAACATTAGAAGTCAATAAAATTGCTAGTTAAGACGGAAACGCATTTCCAAATCTTAAAAAAAAAAACCATCGAGATAGCGAAGAACATTCCTTAGGTGTACCGGAGAATGATACAGTAGTTTGGAAATTTTAAATGTCAAGGTCAAATTAAAATAACTAAATATCCGAAATAAATATATTTGCGAGAAGGAAGGAATTTTCTTATCAGTTCGTCAACATTTTTTGAGAAAACAAAATTCGCCTTCGATAACGTTCTTTCTATTTTATTTTATAGTTTTATTTTATATTTTTATTTTTGAATAATGTACAATGATCTTTATATTTGCAATATATGAGTTAATATAGAGTTAATCTATTTTCTATTACGGTATTTTATCTGGGATACCGGGAGAGTTAGTTTTTAGTAAAATTCAGTAATTCAGTAAAATTTTTTTGGTAAACGTGATCTTACTCTTACATGTTGTTTTTGATCTGGTTTTTAAATTTTGTTATATCATGATGGCTGACGAAAGATTTAATGTTAATAATTTATTAAACTATAAACTGGACTATTACTTAGAAAAAAATTCGCTCAGTTTTTATAGTGTTGGTATTTCGATTTAGATTTCGAAAAAATGTTTTTAGTTTCTTGGAGCGAGTTTCCGACTTATCCCAGTCTCGTAATTTTTAATTTGCGGTTGTGTGCAAGGGAGATAGGAAAAATAGCCCTAAACCTAAGGTTGTGTGCTTCAACTGTAAGGGAGTCAATCACACCTTTCGTTCGCGTACCGAGAAAAGAACAGTTTTCTGCTTCCGTTGTGGTGAACCCAAATTTAAGCTTGGTTCTTGTCCTAAGTGCTCAAAAAACTAGTTAGGCCATCAGGTGTCGCATGCGGTCGGTATCCTGATAGAAGGCAAACCGCAAGGTCGCACGTTAACAGGTCAGGTTGGAACAAATGGTTAGAACACGTATCTAATTTTTATAAGACTTATACCCGTGATTCGGAAGTTTTACCATTGTTTCTAAAAAGGGTTAATGACAATCGTCCATATATGTCCGTCAAACTTTATGATCAGAACATCACTGTTTTATTAGATTCTGGAGCTAACACATCTATAGTTGGTGCTAGCGGAGTTAAGATCTTAAAGAGACTCAAGATTAAAATTCGTCAAAGCAATAACTCTAGTGTGTTTACTGCCGATGGAACTCGACAGAAGGTTGCTGGTCTTGCAGATCTACCGATTTTTATTAACGATTGTTGTCGAATCATTAAAGTCCATATAGTACCCTCCGTAACACATGCTTTTATTTTTGGTATCAATTTTGCTAGAAGTTTTAATCTAGTAATGAATTTTAAGAATAATCATTGGTCGATTCACAATGATGACTTCGTGCTAGGTGCAGTACGAAAAGATTCTGATAACCCTGCAGTATCCAAACTTTTTTCCATTGACGATCTTTCCGTTATCCAAAGGGCCGAGGCTCTAGAACTGTTAGATTATTTTAGAGAACTTGACAGGAAGGTTAGGTTAGGACGGACTGATAAGATTAAACTCTCTATAGATACGGGCGATAACCAACCTTTCAAAAAGAAACCTTATTTACTATCCCCCTATATGCAAGAAATTCTGAATAAAGAGTTAGATTCTATGATCCAGTTGGGCGTAGTCGAGGAATCTCATAGTCCATGGTGCTCTCTAACGCTTTTGGTAAGGAAGCCCACGGGTGAATATAGATTTTGTTTTGATGGAAGATTTTTGAACGCTCTGACGAAACACGATAGTTTTCCATTACCCCACGTAGACAGAATACTGAGTAACTTACGAAATGCCAAATACATTTCCTCCATAGACTTGAGAAAGGCATTTTGGCAAATACCACTTGAAGACGCTTCTAAAGAAAAAACCGCTTTTTCGGTTATCGGTCGTAGACAATTTCAGTTTACAGTCGTTCCCTTTGGCTTGTGCAATGCGGTACAAAAACAACAGAGGTTGGTTGATTCGATATTTGGACCTAAATACGAGCCACATATTTTCTCGTATCTGGATGACATATTGCTATGCTCTCCTACCTGGGAACATCATGTGGAACTTTTAAAGACCGCTAAGAACCTACTTAAGGAAGCTGGTCTTACTGTTCATTTAGAAAAATGCCAATTTTTTAGGACATTTTTAAAGTATTTTGGGTATATAGTCGGTAACAATTCTCTAGCTACTGATCCGTCAAAGTTGAGTCTATGTCGAACTATCCGCGTCCGCGCACTTTAAACGAGGTGACACGTTTCATTGGTATGTGTTCATGGTACCGTAGGTTCATTAAGGACTTTTCTTCTCTTGTTAGTCCCTTGAACGACCTTCTTAAAGGCAAGAAGAAAAAACAAGCCATAGAGTGGAATGAGAGAGCGGAGTCTGCATTTTTGACCATCAAACAGAAACATATAAGTGTACCAATCTTAGCTCAGCCTGATTTTAGTCAGAAACTTTTCGTTCAGTCCGATGCGTCTGATGTCGGCATTGGAGGTATGTTGACCCAGTTTATAGACGGAGAGGAACGAGTAATCGCTTACGCGAGTCGCTCCTTATCTAGAGCGGAGAAGAATTATTCAGTGACGGAGCGTGAATGTCTAGCCGTTATATTTTGTATTAAAAAGTTTAGGCCTTGGATAGAAGGTTTTCGTTTTACGGTCATCACTGATCATTTTAGTCTCCTGTGGCTTTTTAATATAAACACACCGTCAGGTAAACTTAGTCGTTGGTTACTGAGGTTAAGACAGCATACTTTTGACCTACAGCATAGAAAAGGTTCGATACACTTGATTCCTGATGCTTTGAGCAGAATACCGCATCCTGAGGCAGAGAGTAGCCTTTCAGCAGATTCCGAGAATACGTGTTTGCAAGTTTCATCCATCTTGATCGAAGTAAATTCTCTTGACCCCTGGTATATTGCGCTTCGTGAAAAGATTGTAAACAACCCGGACAAATTTCCTCAATGGCGAGTTGAGAACCACCACATTCAGAAATTCATTCCTTGTAAGCAGAATCATAGTTTTAATATTCGAGAGTGGAAAACCTTGGTCCCTAAACCTCACAGAGCGAAAATTATCGAGTCGTGTCATATTTCTCCCACTAGTGGCCATTTTGATTTTCGGAAAACCTTGTTCTGAGTACAGGAGATGTATTATTGGCCTAAGATGAGGTCAGATATTTTGAGATTCGTAAGAAGGTGTTTGCTGTGTGGCGCTCAGAAACACTCACACTTAAGTAAGATTGGTATTATGGGTAAGGAGAAGATAGTTGACCGACCTGTTCAAATCATTTCGTTAGATTTTATAGGTCCTTTTCCTCGTTCCAGAAAGGGTAACAAATGGTTATTGGTAGCCGCGGATTGGTTTTCTAAGTACACCTTCATTTTTCCATTGAGAAATGCCAAATGCTCTGCGGTCATGAACCATATAGAGAATCACATATTCCTTTCGGTTGGAGTTCCCCAAATCCTGATTTGTGATAACGCTCCGAATTTCAAGAGCGAGGGTATGAAGGAATTATGTGACAGGTATAAAGTTAAGCAATGGTTCACCCCGTTTTATTCTCCTCAGGTAACCTCATGGAACATAGTAATAAAACTATTACGACAGCTATCAGGTGTTACATAGATAGACACGAGGACTGGGATATACATATTCCGGAAATCAGACAGGCCATCAATACCGCGATCCATGAAGTAACCGGTTTCCCCCCGTCATACCTGATGTTCGGAAGGCATGTTCCCTTATCTGGAGAATATTATAACTCCCCTTTCCCGGACCAATCTATTGAAGTCGTACCTGGTGACAGGGGCACTTATGCCGAGAACTTGAAAGAGTTCCGTGATTTGTTTGTTGAGGTGCGTCGGAAACTTCACTCTGCATATAAGAGGAATTCCGGAACTCCGGAACTCCGGAAACGGAATGTAAGTTTTAAAGTGGGTGATAGAGTTTGGCGTCCTAACAAGAAGTTGTCGAGTGCTCCCGATATGTTCGCATCGAAACTTAGCCCCAAACACATTCTTTCCTTTGTCTTTAAGAAGTTGTCTCCTTTAGTTTACGAACTAAAAAAATATGGATGGGTCACGTGCAGGGAAATGGCACGTTAAAAATTTATTACCCTGTGTAGAGTCTTCCGATGTTCCCGGAGTTGACCATAGTTAGACTCAGTGACGTTTTTGATTTATTTTTTGTTCTGAGCTGGCAGTTTTTAGGTACAGCCTCGCTCAGCCTTTTTAGTTCTTTTTTGGAAACGTCACTTTTCACTTTTCTTTTTCTTTTCGTTTTTGTACTTTTCCAGACTTGTTCAGTAAGAACTAGCCTGTGTTACGTTATCGAGTTTGCGCTAGACGCATCTTATTTGAGAGGAGAAATCTTTGTTCCTCCGTTTTGAGTTTGTCTAGAATTACTTGGAGAGTAAATCTACGTTTTGTTTAAGTGAAGTAAGGGCCTTACTTCGTTTTGTCGACATATGCCAGTGTTGTCCACCTTTGGTTCCGCTGTGCCCGTGCGGCGATTTAACTCGTCACCTTAGGATCAGATGGCATTTCCATTGCATGTCGCTGGTTTTAGCCAAGTTAAATTCGGTAGATGTTTCGCGTTGGCATAAATTGCCACGGAAAAGTTTTTGTTTTGTCGACACTGGACGTAGATGTCTGCCTTTGGTTCCGTTGTGCCAGAGTGGCGATTGAGCTCGCAACCTTAGGAACAGCTAGCATTTCAGTTCGGTGTCGCAAGTTTTATTTAACCAGGTTGGATTTTCTTGGGAAGTAAGTCATGAATTGGCTGTGCGAATTTTTCGCGGTCGTTCTGCAGTAAGTTTGGCGTTGGCGTGAATTGCCACGGAGACGTTTTCTTTGGTTGACACATGGCCGTGCTGTCTCTCTTTGATTCCGTTGTGCCCGAGTGGCGATTGAACTCGTAACCTTAGGACCTGATAGCATTTCCATACCGTGTCGCTGGCCGTAGCCAGATTGTGTAGATTTACTTGAGAAGTAAATCGTGAGACTATATCTGCGATTTTTCGCGGTGATTTGCGTTACGTTCCGTGTTGGTGTAATTCGCCACCGTATCGTTTTCTTTGGTTGACACTTGACAAAGCTGTCCGCCTTTGGTTCTGCCGAGCTCAAGTAGCATTTGAGACTCGTAACCTTAGGATTAGATAGCGTTTCCGTTTGGTGTCGCAGACTTTAGTTAACTCAGTTGTATTCGCTTGAGAAGTGAATCTAGAGTTGTTCCTGCGAGCTCCTCGCAGCGAGGCTGCGTTACGTTTTGCGTTGGCGTGATCCATCACAGCAAAGTTTTTTCGACCTTTGGTAGTGCTTTCCGCCTTTGGTTCCGCTAAGCCCGAGTGGCAATTGAACTCGTAATCTTAGGATTAATAGCGCTTCCATTCGGTGTCGTTGGCCTTGGGCCCGGGTTTGATGGTGCATATGTTGGTACAACCTTTCATTAGCTAGTTTGGCGCAAGCCGTGGGAAGGATGTAGGCAAATATAAATGTATTTATACTTGGATTTTAGGCCTTTCTCATAACCAACAACTGTAGCCTTCAGCCAATAGATTTTTCCTTGTCTAGATTTTTAAATTGGTACGATTGAATGTTACGAGGGAATTGCGTTATTTCGTCTCAGCGACAAGCTTGTTTGGTTTTTTGGTTTAGAAGTCTGCACCAATTATGACCTACCGAATTGCTTACTTATTGTGACTCCCATAGGGACGTGTGATACGCGAAAGTTATCAAGACTAAACCTAGTGACAACCACGCTTCTGTGTTTCGCAAGCGCTCGTTATTGCTTATTCCGCTGCTCGTATTCTCTCAGTCCTATTTCTAGACTCGACTATATCGATTTTCTTTATTTTACCTCGCATCTTAGTTCACTATCATGCAGGCTTCAGAGTTCTTTTTGTGTAGCTCACTGAGTATTTTTCCATTTTTAAGGGCCGTTTTAGGACGGGTGCCCTAGGATTTCGGGATACAGTCCTTGGACAATTCTCAGGGAAGGACACACTACGGGGGGTGATCATCTGGTTGCGACTTCGCCTCGTAATTGGGTGTCACCACTGGGTGGCGTCTCAGCTCCCTCACAGTGCGTTGCGGAAGGCCTATGGCAGTGCCTGTTTTACGGTTCACCTTGTAGATTATCACTTAATTTCGTTTGAGTTTTTTTGTAAATTTTAGTTTGGTGAAAACTATATTTCACTTCCTTATTGTGGTGGATATAGGGGTTATTGTTACGTGTTTTCCACCTTTCGGAAGTTCACTTGCTCTCAGTTCGTTTTAAGGGAGGTCTGGAGACGTGGCTGCGAGTGTTGTGTTGTTCAGCTGAGGTTGGTATACGAGGTGTCTTTCCTTTCCGTTTTCGGTAAGGGCACGCAATGCCAACTGAGTTACTGTCGTACCCACCTAGCTGTTATGATCTAACCAGCTTGATCAGCATGACGTCTGTTAAGTCATATCCTTGGGTTCCTGGACGACTTTCTGGGTAGATGAGTTATCTTCCGAAATTTATTTGGTGTTGTGTTTTGAATATCGTTTGGTATGTACTTTAGAGTGCGCACGTTGTACCTATATTCTCTTTTCGTATTTGGTATACAAGAGGATATTTCCTTTTTTTGGTATTTTCTTTTGGGATAGATTGGGTATTTCCTTACCACTGTTCCAGTGTTCCAGTGTTCCATTCCATAGGGATATGCTTCAGGGTAATCTCCGATATGGACCGATCAAAATTAAAGCCTCCTCTCGCAGTCTTTAATTTTCTTTTTGGAGGGAGGTAATGTAGCGTTCACAAATTCTTGATCGCTACAGGAAGCATTCGTAAATTGTTGATCACCACTGGTAGGTTTATTTCAGACAAATTCTTAACTGAAAGAGCTCCGGTATCGTTTGGATAAGGCAAGGCAGTATAACTCCAAATCTCCAGGTGAGCGGACGTTTTCGCGCCTTACCCTTCCGATCGAGGTACGTAGGTTTGCTGGCCAAGTCACGCTTGGGTTGATTTTTCTGATATTCTTATAGAGGGTTTTACGACCCGGCAGCAGAGAATCCGATCAACAGACATCAGGATATTGAACGACCACCTATTACAGAGCCCGACCATCGTGGAAACCTTACACCTTTTTGTGGCCACATGGCACAGTAACCGGTTGGTCAGATCGAGATTATTTCGGGACCCCTGCATAGGGATACCGGACTGCCCGCAGTCCTACTCAGTGTTTTTGGACACCCAGTACCTTATCAGGCAAGGATAGACAGCATCAGGAAATAAGGCCAGATAAACACTTTTTTTATTATATTTTCATGTACCGTTAAGGATTGCAGTTACCATTTAATTTTCACATATACATTTTTACCATAATTTCTTATACTGATAATGGTCACGTTTTCACCTTATATTTTGTACCTATTTGCCGTCTGAACATTCTTGGTTACCCTAGCGCTATATATTTATCTTTTTACTATTGTCAGATTAGAGGAAATAACCTGTAATTTGTAAGTATAGGGTCATAGAGACCAGCTGGTGTAATTCAGAGCTGTGTATTTGATTTTTTATTTCTTTCACGGTAAGGTTTGGAGAACCACCTTCCCGTGTCTTTTGTTTGATAGTTTTAGTTATTCCCTTTTTTGTGTGCTTTGTGTCGTTTTTCTTTGAGTGTGCTTTTGTAATATATATATATATATATATATATATATATATATATATATATATATATATATATATATATATATATATATATATTGAGATTACTACTTCAAAGCCTCAAATAAAAGAAATTTTTTTGCTTAATAATAATTAATATAACTCTAGAGAAGAATACAGAATAGAAATTAATCAGACCATTTTTAAATCAAGAATGTAGTTTTCTTTTTGTATAAATCCGGTAAGATGACTAGGATTTTTGAATTGTTGACACCAAGCCAGAGTCTAACAATTCAAAAATCCTAGTCATCTTACCGGATTTATACAAAAAGAAAACTACATTCTTGATTTAAAAATGGTCTGATTAATTTCTATTCTGTATTCTTCTCTAGAGTTATATTAATTATTATATATATATATAAATATATATATATATATATATATATATATATATATATATATATATATATATATATATATATATATATATATATATATTACAAAAGCACACTCAAAGAAAAACGACACAAAGCACACAAAAAAAGGAATAACTAAAACTATCAAACAAAAGACACGGGAAGGTGGTTCTCCAAACCTTACCGTGAAAGAAATAAAAAATCAAATACACAGCTCTGAATTACACCAGCTGGTCTCTATGACCCTATACTTACAAATTAGAGGTTATTTCCTCTATTCTGACAATAGTAAAAATATAAATATATAGCGTTAGGGTAACCAAGAATGGTCAGACGGCAAATAGATACAAAATATAAGGTGAAAACGTGACCATTATCAGTATAAGAAATTATGGTAAAAATGTATTTGTGAAAATTAAATGGTAACTGCAATCCTTAACGGTACATGAAAATATAATAAAAAAAAGTGTTTATCTGGCCTTATTTCCTGATGCTGTCTATCCTTGTCTGTTAAGGTACTGGGTGTCCAAAAACACTGAGTACGACTGCGGGCAGTCCGGTATCCCTATGCAGGGGTCCCGAAATAATCTCGATCTGACCAACCGGTTACTGTGCCATGTGGCCACAATAGGTGGTCGTTCAATGGCCTGATGTCTGTTGATCGGATTCTCTGCTGCCGGGTCGTAAAACCCTCTATAAGAATATCAGAAAAATTAACCCAAGCGTGACTTGGCCAGCAAACCTACGTACCTCGGTCGGAAGGGTAAGGCGCGAAAACGTCCGCTCACCTGGAGATTTGGAGTTATACTGCCTTGCCTTATCCAAACGATACCGGAGCTCTTTCAGTTAAGAATTTGTCTGAAATAAACCTACCAGTGGTGATCAACAATTTACGAATGCTTCCTGTAGCGATCAAGAATTTGTGAACGCTACATTACCTCCCTCCAAAAAGAAAATTAAAGACTGCGAGAGGAGGCTTTAATTTTGATCGGTCCATATCGGAGATTACCCTGAAGCGTATCCCTATGGAATGGAACACTGGAACACTGGAACAGTGGTAAGGAAATACCCAATCTATTCCAAAAGAAAATACCAAAAAAAGGAAATATCCTCTTGTATACCAAATACGAAAAGAGAATATAGGTACAACGTGCGCACTCTAAAGTACATACCAAACGATATTCAAAACACAACACCAAATAAATTTCGGAAGATAACTCATCTACCCAGAAAGTCGTCCAGGAACCCAAGGCTATGACTTAACAGACGTCATGCTGATCAAGCTGGTTAGATCATAACTGCTAGGTGGGTACGACAGTAACTCAGTTGGCATTGCGTGCCCTTACCGAAAACGGAAAGGAAAGACACCTCGTATACCAACCTCAGCTGAACAACACAACACTCGCAGCCACGTCTCCAGACCTCCCTTAAAACGAACTGAGAGCAAGTGAACTTCCAAAAGGTGGAAAACACGTAACAATAACCCCTATATCCACCACAATAAGGAAGTGAAATATAGTTTTCACCAAACTAAAATTTACAAAAAAACTCAAACGAAATTAAGTGATAATCTACAAGGTGAACCCTAAAACAGGCACTGCCATAGGCCTTCCGCAACGCACTCTGAGGGAGCTGAGACGCCACCCAGTGGTGACACCCAATTACGAGGCGAAGTCGAAACCAGATGATCACCCCCCGTAGTGTGTCCTTCCCTGAGAATTGTCCAAGGACTGTATCCCGAAATCCTAGGGCACCCGTCCTAAAACGGCCCTTAAAAATAGAAAAATACTCAGTGAGCTACACAAAAAGAACTCTAAAGCCTGCATGATAGTGAATTAAGATTCGAGGTAAAATAAAGAAAACCGATATAGTCGAGTCTAGAAATAGGACTGAGAGAATACGAGCAGCGGAATAAGCAATAACGAGCGCTTGCGAAACACAGAAGCGTGGTTGTCACTAGGTTTAGTCTTGATAACTTTCGCGTATCGCACGTCCCTATGGGAGTCACAATAAGTAGTTCAAATTCAGTAGGTCATAATTGGTGCGGACTTCTAAACCAAAAAACCAAACAAGCTTGTCGCTGAGACGAAATAACGCAATTCCCTCGTAACATTCAATCGTACCAATTTAAAAATCTAGACAAGGAAAAATCTATTGGCTGAAGGCTACAGTTGTTGGTTATGAGAAAGGCCTAAAATCCAAGCATAAATACATTTATATTTGCCTACATCCTTCCCACGGCTTGCGCCAAACTAGCTAACGAAAGGTAGTACCAACATATGCACCATCAAACCCGGGCCGTAGGCCAACGACACCGAATGGAAGCGCTATTAATCCTAAGGTTACGAGTCCAATTGCCACTCGGGCTTAGCGGAACCAAAGGCGGAAAGCACTACCAAAGGTCGAAAAAACTTTGCTGTGATGGATCACGCCAACGCAAAACGTAACGCAGCCTCGCTGCGAGGAGCTCGCAGGAACAACTCTAGATTCACTTCCCAAGCGAATACAACTGAGTTAACTAAAGTCTGCGACACCAAGCGGAAACGTTATCTAATCCTAAGGTTACGAGTCTCAAATGCTACTTGAGCTCGGCAGAACCAAAGGCGGACAGCTTTGTCAAGTGTCAACCAAAGAAAACGATACGGTGGCGAATTACACCAACACGGAACGTAACGCAAATCACCGCGAAAAATCGCGGATATAGTCTCACGATTTACTTCTCAAGTAAATCTACACAATCTGGCTACGGCCAGCGACACGGTATGGAAATGCTATCAGGTCCTAAGGTTACGAGTTCAATCGCCACTCGGGCACAACGGAATCAAAGAGAGACAGCACGGCCATGTGTCAACCAAAGAAAACGTCTCCGTGGCAATTCACGCCAACGCCAAACTTACTGCAGAACAACCGCGAAAAATTCTCACAGCCAATTCATGACTTACTTCCCAAGTAAATCCAACCTGGTTAAATAAAACTTGCGACACCGAACTGAAACACTAGCTGTTCCTAAGGTTACGAGCTCAATCGCCACGCTGGCACAACGGAACCAAAGGCAGACATCTACGTCCAGTGTCGACAAAACAAAAACTTTTCCGTGGCAATTTATGCCAACGCGAAACATCTACCGAATTTAACTTGGCTAAAGCCAGCGACATGCAATGGAAATGCCATCTGATCCTAAGGTTTAATATATATATATATATATATATATATATATATATATATATATATATATATATATATATATATATATATATATATATTTATATATATATATATATATATATATATATATATATATATATATATATATATATATATATATAAGATTCTAGTAAACCGTTTTATTTAAGATAGGCCCCTTCCAGGGTCTTTTCTGATATATGAAGTAACCGGGTGGCGCTCAACTTTTGTCGTGGCTTCATTTTGTCCTGGACCTTCCTCCCGGTGCTCCCGGCGAACAGCTGCCGTTGCTGTGATCTATATATTTTTTATTTTCTTTCAAAAGAGAAAATAATAGGTCACGATATATATATATATATATATATATATATATATATATATATATATATATATATATATATATATATATATATATATATATATATATATATATATATATATATATATATATATATATATATATATATATATATATTCAATACATAAAATAATCGAAAATCGATATATCACGGCGTTTCAATGCTGGGTGGGCATATAATTAACAAGAATCTTAATAAATGTTATTTTATTTTATTCGTTTTAAATTATTATTATTATTATTCAAAACTACAAAATCTACAAATAGGCCCTCTTCTGACTGAGTTGCGAACTAGAGAGCTGACATCTGATTGGTGGCTCAGTGATCCGCGAAAGACTTTCTCGTTGGCCCCGCTCATAACCTGAATGGCTCTAATTCAGACATATGAACAATTCTATATATATATATATATATATATATATATATATATATATATATATATATATATATATATATATATATATATATATATATATATATATATATATATATATATATATATATATATATATATATATATATATATATATATATATATATATATATATATCACGTCCCCCATGGAGGAAGAAAAGCTTTATTGTAAGCTTTTATCTTATCTTAATCACAATCACGATATAACTTAGAGAGACTGAATAATTTTTAATTAACAAACTTTTTTAGCACAGAATGAGACAAACTGAAATAAATTTCATTTTTTGAAATGCGTTTATAATTTATTTACCTCTGTGGAAAATTTGAGATTACTACTTCAAAGCCTCAAATAAAAGCAATTTTTTTGCTTACTAATAATTAATATAGCTCTAGAGAAGAATAGAATAGAAATTAATCAGACCATTTTTAAATCAAGAATGTAGTTTTCTTTTTGTATAAATCCGGTAAGATGACTAGGATTTTTGAATTGTTGACACCAAGCCAGAAGGTAGGATGTAAGTCTTTAAAAAATTGTCATGTTTTTATTATAATCAATTAAATGGTTAATAAATTAACAATATTCTATTGTTCTGTCAGCAATTCATGCACAATAATGTTTGCAAATTACAGATTGAGCTTATTGTTAAGTTGTTTGTCTATTGAAGTTTGTGTATTGGAAGTCCTCGGCTCAGAACTTTAAAACTAAATAAGGCACAATTTATTAAAGCCTGCTACCACTTTGTATTCTTTATTGGTAATTAAATCATCCATTTTTCGCAATCATTTCTTTTCAAGATCGAATCTTATTAGCTGACTAATGTTTTAAAATAACATGTCAAAATTATTTAAATAATTCTTGTGATTATTGACTTAATCCGCATGGAATGTCGATTTTAAAAGATATTAATTAAGAAACAAATATATCTCGATTTTCGAAGATAAACCTGCGGATCTCACAGGCCGGTTGAGTGTCATTATCTTTGAAGGTAAAGGTAGCTGTGTACCGAGCCGTGATCGTGCCTTTGTGGAGTTACAGGTGTGAGTTGTAGGTATTCTACAAGAAACATCTAAGTTTCTCAAGAGCAGTCAGCAACGTCATCTGAGATAAATACTAGCGATCAAATGTTATCAAATCAAATAAGGAAATCACAGCCAGAGGGAACTATTTGACGATATAGGTTCTCGTGGGGAGAGGATGTCTGCGTTAGGCGCTATACCATCTATGGAGGTTTTTTTTCCTAACCTCTTTTTTCATAAAAAAAAACGTTTAAATTGACAGAAAGGTAAAAAATAATTTATTCAAAGTATGCTCCATAACAAGTTACACATGTTTCCCATCGCTGTGGCAATTTGTGGATGCCATCTAAGAAAAACCGCACACCTTTCGAGGTGGTAAAATCATCAAGCTATTTTTCAACATCTCCTTAGCTGAAGTGTTTCATGAAAAGTTCGTGAGACATCGATAACATAATTGGTAGTCAAAAGGGGTCAAGTTTGGTAAGTACGGTGGGAGAGGCAAAAGTTCCCAGGTAGAAATGGTGTCTCAGACCACTTTCTCTGTCTGTGATGGGGGGGTTGTCGTGCTGCAAAATCACTTTTCCTTGTCTTGATCATTTGTTGACCGTAACGACTGTTACAAACTGCCTGACTATTTGCAAATTACAAATTGGGTGTATTGTTTAATTGTTTGTATTACGAAATAAATATATGGCGTATGTAGTATTGGAAGCCCTCAGCTCAGAACGTTAACACGAAATAATGCACATTCTTCCAGTAGCACAGAGAACAATAGAGATGCATATATTTGGCACTACAAGACGGAACAGAGAAGAGAGGTAAGAACAAACGACGAGGGGTAACATCATTGAAAGAGTAAAACAGTGGAGGAATTGAAATTGAGATGCAGAACAATTCTGGAATGAACATCATTAGATCCACACATAATCGTTCACAAAATTGACCGAAAGCACTATGGACTGATGACATCATCAAGTATATTGAATCCAAATAGCAGAGGAAGACTCAAGACCTACATAGAATTCTATACAGATTAAGTCAATAATTATTAGATTAATTTAAATAAATTTAATCTTTATTCTTTAAATATTTATTTTAATCATAAATTTATTTTCAATAATAATATATCTTATTTTGAAATAATAGTCAGCTTATAAGGTTATCTCTCAAATCGAAAGAAATTATTGTATAAAATGGATTATTTAATTACTAGTAAATAGTTTAAAGTATTAGCAGGCTTTTATTGTTAACTCTGCTTTATTTCGCTTTAAAAATCTCTTCTGGGGACTTCCAATTTCACATACGCCATATATTTATTTCGTAGCTAAAAATTTAAACAACTAAACAATGTCTGTATTTTGCAAACATTACAATACGTGGTAATAGAATATTTTCGAGCTTTTATCTAACGATACACCAAATATATTAACTATTTGACTATTCCACCTTCTGGCGTGGGGATAATTATCCAGGAATCTTCCTCATCTGCTCGAATTTGCATAAAAATATAACTACAATCTTGATTTAAAAAAAGAACTGATTAATTTTTATTTTGAAATTTTCTCTTGAGCAATATTCTCGGCAAAAACCCTGAACTACACCTGCCTTCCAGGCCGTTTTGCTCTGGCATTGAAAAAAAATGGGCTTTTAGTTGGGGCTTTAAAGCGGGCTCCAATTTTTCATAGAAGTAAATAAATTATAAACCGCATTGCGATTAATGAAATGTAAAAAAAAACCTTTATATTTTTCTTTGTTGCCTGATGTTGGACTAAAAAAGTTTACTGATGTTTTGGTGTCAAACTTTTCAATTTGATTTTTAAAAACTTTTTATTTAACACTGTTGAACAATATTAAATGGTTTTTACAATGATAGAGAATACAACACTTATGTTCAAACGTTCTACAACAATTGACTTGAAAGTCGAAGTTGGTTATATTTATATAAAATGAGTTGCTGACTAATCAAAAACAAACGTTCTAGAACGTTTAAGTCGTGAGAACAACACTACTACTAAATATGTTGACGGTGTTGTTCTTGGCTGCAGGGGGTTGTAACTTGATAGGTTTGTTGTGCTAACTTGGCGAATCATCCATGCAGGTGGTTGTAATTGATATGGCGATTCGGCCTACGTTGCATTATGTGGGATATAACTCCTCCCACCTTAGATGAATCATATCCTGTGGTTGTTGTTTCATCCGTCTAGAATTTCTTCTACGGGGGATGCTTGATTGTTGCGCCTTTTCTGGTTAAGCTTCCGAATGCAATATCTATATATAAAATAGAAGCTGGTTCGGTTTACATAGATGGTATCGGAGAGCTCGATGAGATCTTCTCTTTGTGTCTTTAGTTCGGTTTGTATTTCATCATTGGCTTTTAGATTGATTGATGGTGGATTGAATATTGATATTTGTTCTATAGCCAATGTCCAGTTTAGCTTTAGTAAATTGATTTGTTGGTATGACAGGTAACTTGGTTTATAGGTTTCTAGTTTGATTGAACCTATATGGATTTTGCAGTTGGGTTGCATTTCTATAAGGTATGAACCATATAGAGGGTAGTTATTTTCAGTGTTTTCACACATTACTTTGGATAGCGTTTCTTCAGGAAGGGTAACTATCCATTGGTTTTATATGATTCTTGTTACTTGTAAATCGTAGATTTTGATGTTAAAGGGGTGGCAGAATGTAATGTTTTTCTAATGATTTAGCAATTGCACGGCACAAGGGTTTACTGTTTCTAGTGGCTTACTTAAGGCATTTTTACACAAAAACTGTTTTGTTAAAGTTTCTTCACACGGCTTATCCTGGGAATACTTTTTACTGCTAAGTGCTAGGTAAGGTTTTAAAGGGATGTTAACCAGGAAGGTTCTATTATTGGGAATTGGTAAAGGGTAGAGGTCATAATATTAGTATATTTCAGGCTCTACTAATGGAAGTTCTAATATGAATGTTATTTTGTATTCTTTTGAGAAACTTTTTATTTCAATTATTTTTTCAAGTTCGAGGATATTCTGCAATTCACTGGGTAAGGGTAGTTTATCCACGTTTAAATGTTTTTCTAGACTTTTTACTTCTGATAGTAATTCGTTAGGGTTTACGATTGAATTATGTAATACATCGATTTTGGAAAACGTAATTGTTGTTTCGATATTGCTAAGCAAATTATATATTGATTGATATAATATTGTAATTTGTGTTATTGTTGTGTGAATTTGCATATATTGATGATCATTTGTTTCGTGAATAGTGATCGTTTGAATTGTTTCTTCGATATGTGAAATTCGAATTTTTAGTATCTGTTGATTCTGTGTTAAGTTAGCCATTGTTTTTTTTATATTTTCAGAGATTTTGCCTCATAAGGTCATATGGCCAATTAGACTTATTTTGAGTTTATTTTGATTTCCTTGCAGCGCTTTTATTTTACTATCTGTTAATTCTGCATCATTTTGATCTAGGTTTCCTGTGATACACTGTGATAATTCTCTTTTACTTCTTTTTGTTGTTTTATAAGGGATTATTTGATTTACCAAGTTTTCAATTCAATGCGTTGAGAAGAATTCTTGAGTTGAATTTTAATGATTCGAATTCTGTTATTATTGGATTTAAATCGACGTTTTGGATGAATGTCCAATAGTTTGACACAATTTTAGCAGTACCTTTTTGGATGGGTAGTATTCCTGGGTAGCTATTAAGGTTGTTTATTTTTATTCCGATTCCGACTGTGAGAACAGTACAGGTCCACCTGTAACAACGGGTTTTATTTTAGTTTCGTTGATATGCACAGTCTGTTTCTTTTTGTTTTTGGACTCTTAATTTCAATTTTATTATTTTTGAGTATTTTGGTCAGAATGTAAGGACCTAAGTATTTATTTTTTGTTTTTAGTGACCTTTGATCATTTTTCTTACAGACTAAAAAGCCTAGTTGTAATTTTGTCTGGTCTTTCTTTTCATTAATTTTATAAATAATAGTCTCTTTGCGCTTTTTAGATTCTTTAGTCACTTGATCGTATAAGATTTTTGTTTTCTCTTTATAGTTTTGTAAATATTCTGTATATGCATGAGCAGGAACTAAATTCATTGGATCTCTAGAATTTGTACGACCTAATAAGTTCTTGGGGTGTATAATTTGTACTTGAAAGGATGGTATTATTATACGCAATGATGGCATATGACATTAAATTTGTTATTTAGGATTTTAGGTTTGTTTATCTTAAAATTCTTAGATGTTCGATAAGGGTAGAATGTAGACGTTCTACTGGCGAATTTGACTCATGGTGGTGAGATTTAGTAAAATGAACATTTATATTATGTGTCTTTAAAAGATTTTTTAGTACTTCATTTTTAATTTCAAGCGCATTATCAGATATGATACAATTAGGTGTTCCTACGAACAAAAAATATTTAACAAATTGTTCACAACATGATGTGTCAATGTGTATGATTTCAAATTCGAAGTTGGTTATATTTATATAAAATAACTTGCTGACTAATCAAAAACAAACGTTCTAGAACGTTTAAGTCGTGAGAGCAACACTACGTGACTACTTCTTGACTGCAGGTGGTTGTAACTTGATAGATTTGTTGTGCTAACTTGGCGAATCATCCATGCAGGTGGTTGTAATTGATATGGTGATTGGACCTACGTTCCATTATGGGGATGTAACTATGATTATTTTCTAATCTTAAGATTGCCCAAAAAACCATTATTTAAAAAGGATGCAAAGCTATCCGCGATATTGCTTTCCTTCGATAATATACTGGCTCACCTAAATATTGTAATCCCCATGAGGAGATGGAGTAAATAATTACATTTTACTGTAATTAGGACGATTACAGTTTCTTCGAAAGAATATTTTTAGGCGTTTGTTTTGTATTTTTTTTCCGTACTAAAATTTCTAACATTATTAAAATGCCTAGAACACAATGAAGCCATTTCCAAACCACACAATTTGAAAGGTAGAATTATTGATCCACGAGAGCAGACGTTTGTTACTTGGGTAAATCATTAACTGCATTAAAAGAAATCATATCACTATAATGAGACGTCGTCAAGTGCGGTTTCGTTTGTTCAATGTTTAAATCGAAAAAAAGAGTCTTCGAACATCGAAGACGCACAAATGACGTTTCAGATCAACATCTAATATTACATGGTCTCTCAGGGACTGATTTTCAACAGTTGGATCTGTAGTTGCTGGATGATGATGCTGACATGCTTAACATCGATGGGAATGATTACACTGATGTAGAGAACGACAATAACGGAAGGTTGAATGTCAACCTCAGCTGGATGTTGATCGAACAATTGGCATTATGTAATGGAGAATAATTATACTTTAAAGAAATTTACTACCATATATCAAAGTTATTTTTAACTTCCGATGCATGCTAGTTTAGTGAACCAGGTTAGTTAGCTAACCATGTTAAGATCATTGGGAAATGATTCAGTCTAATTTTAAAAATAAACTATAGGCCGTAGAAAATTGTACCTAATAAAACATTTAAAAATCAACGGTTAAGTAACCAAACATAACATTAATAATTCAAAAAGTTGACTTCGTAAAATAGGCCTCCCATTGATTGTCTTCTAACACTTTGCTATTTCAGTGGTTTCATATGCAACCAAAGGTTTAATATTCTTGCTTACACTTTTTGTCAACAAATCTTATATTATATTCTGGGCAAAAGTTCGAGGACATAGTGGGCAACGTAAAATTTTTCGTTTCTCCGATATTTACTCTGGGCAATATATTCTTTATATCTAGTTAGTATCGATCTTCTATTTCACCCAGCAGACTTTCTATAACAATTCTGATAGATTATATCATATATCCGATTTTTTATGCTCGTTTACTTTATCCTTTAGAATAAAGAAATTCGTGAAAAAAAGACCCTCTTTATTAAATAAAGGCTAGTTTTCATCAGGGCATGTGCCTACTCACAATCTATGCAGGTGATGGTTTAATTATATGAATCGAAATAAAAATTGTCGAACATCCACTGAATTTACTAGATCTGGCTGACCGTTTATTCTCGAATCTCAAAAAATGCCTCAGTAGTAAAATTTTTAGAAGTTATATAAGTATTTGCAGATCCTCCGGACACCCAACAAAAAATCTTGTTCAAGTCACTTACTTTTAGGGGAAGGCATTATTAAAAAGTTTATTTGCATATATAAAATTATTTATAAAAAATATTGTTTATAGTTTTTCCGTAGTAGAATAAAATGCAGCTAACGTATACACTTGGTCATATTCAAATAAAATTACACATAAATGTATGTATATCATTTATAGGAATTAAATAGCTTTAACTTAATAACATTAACTAACTGGAAAAGTTAGTAATACTTCTTTATAAATAATAACAGAGTTGCAGAGACCTTCATAAGACCATATTATAAAGATATCTTTATAATATGGCCTCAAGGAAACGAACTTCTAAACGACTTCCTAACCCAATTAAACGAAATCTACCCCAGAATACAGTTTACCCTGGAAGTCGAACCGTATAGAAAACTGCCGTTTTTGGATCTCCTTATCACAAAACAACTTTCTGGAACCCTCGAATTGGTTGGTTTTCTATACACACAGTGTATAGAAAAGACACAGTGTATTTCTATACACTGTGTGTATAGAAAACCAACCAATTCGAGGGTTCCAGAAAGTTGTTTTGTGATAAGGAGATCCAAAAACGGCAGTTTTCTATACTGTTCAACTTCCAGGGTAAACTGTATTCTGGGGTGGATTTCGTTTAACTGGGTTAGGAAGTCGTTTAGAAGTTCGTTTCCTTGAGGCCATATTATAAAGATATCTTTATGATATGGCCTTATGAAGGTCTCTGCAACTCTGTTATTATTTATAAAGAAGTATTACTAACCTTTCCAATTAGTTAATGTTATTAAGTTAAAGCTATTTAATTCCTATAAATGATATACATAAATTTATGTGTAATTTTATTCGAATATGACCAAGTGTATACGTTAGCTGCAGTTTTATTCTACTACGGAAAAACTATAAGCAATATATTTATAAATAATTTTATATATGCAATTAAACTTTTTAATAATGCCTTCCCCTAAAAGTAAGTGACTTGAACAAGATTTTTTGTTGGGTGTCAGGAGGATTTGCAAATACTTATATAACTTCTGAAAATTTTACTACTGAGGCATTTTTTGAGGTTCGAAAATAAACGGCCAGCCAGATCTAGTAAATTCAGTGGATGTTCGACAATTTTTACTTCGATTCATATAATTGAACCATCACATGCATAGATTGTGAGTAGGCACATGCCCTGATGAAAACTAGACTTTATTTAGTAAAGAGGGTCTTTTTTTCACGAATTTCTTCATTCTAAAGGATAAAGTAAACGAGCATAAAAAATCGGATATATATGATATAATCTATCAGAATTGTTATAGATAGTCTGCTAGGTGAATTAGAAGATCGATACTAACTAGACATAAAGAATATATTGCCCAGAGTAAATATCGGAGAAACGAAAAATTTTACGTTGCCACTATGTGCTTGAACTTTTGCCCAGAATTTAATATAAGATTTGTTGACAAAAAGTGTAGGCAAGAATATTAGACCTTTGGTTGCATATGAAACCACTGAAATAGCAAAGTGTTAGAAGACAATCAATGGGAGACCTATTTTACGAAGTCAACTTTGTGGATTATTAATGTTATGTTTGGTTACTTAACCGTTGATTTTTAAATGTTTTATTAGGTACAATTTTCTACGGCCTATAGTTTATTTTTAAAATTAGACTGAATCATCTCCCAATGATCTTAACATGGTTAGCTAATTAACCTGGTTCACTAAACTAGCATGCATCGGAAATTAAAAATAAGTGATTTGACGTATGGTAGTAAATTTCTTTAAAGTATAATTATTCTCCATTACATAATGCCAATTGTTCGATGTTAGTATCAACATCCAGCTGAGGTTGACATTCAACCTTCCGTTGTTGTCGTTCTCTACATCAGTGTAATCATTCCCATCGATGTTAAGTATGTCAGCATCATCATCCAGCAACTACAGATCCAACTGTTGAAAATCAGTCCCTGAGAGACCATCTAATATTAGATGTTGATCTTAAACGTCATTTGTGCGTCTTCCGCACACGCATGTTCGAAGCCTCTTTTTTTTTCGATTAGAATATTGAACAAACGAAACCGCACTTGACGACGTCTCATTATAGTGATATGATTTCTTTTAATGCAGTTAATGATTTCCCCAAGTAACAAACGTCTGCTCTCGTGAATCAATAATTCTACCTTTCAAATTGTGTGGTTTGGAAATGGCTTCGTTGTGTTCTAGGCATTTTAATAATGCTAGAAATTTTAGTACGGAAAAAAAAATACAAAACAAACGCCTAAAAATATTCTTTCGAAGAAACTGTAATCGTACTAATTACAGTAAAATGTAATTATTTACTCCATCTCCTCATGGGGATTACAATATTTAGGTGAGCCAGTAGGAAAGCAATATCGCGGATAGCTTTGCATCCCTTTTAAATAATGGTTTTTTGGACAATCTTAAGATTAGAAAATAATCATTCTAGAACGTTTGTTTTTGATTAGTCAGCAAGTTATTTTATATAAATATAACCAACTTCGAATTTGAAATCATACGCATTGACACATCATGTTGTGAACAATTTGTTAAATATTTTTCGTTCGTAGGAACACCTAATTGTATCATATCTGATAATGGACTTGAATTTAAAAATGAAGTAGTAAAAAATCTTTTAAAGACACATAATATAAATGTTCATTTTACTACACCTCACCACCATGAGTCAAATTCTCTCACAACTCACACCGATCGATATCTCAACGCTAAATCCCATCATCATCCTTCTCAAATCCAAGCAGTAGCAAACACCTTGATTTCCAGATCCTTCCGACTGACACTATCAAATACACGAAGCGAGGAACTACCAAAAATTTCCACAGCCCTTAGACAAAATTGATATTAAGAAAATGGTATCAGAAAAGCCATTCACCGTCAGGGAATCCAAATACGAAGAACAATAGATGATCATGAACCAAATGCACCAAAGGTCCTGCTACCATATGTAAAAGGAATCACTGTTAGGATAGGCAGACTACTAAGGAAACATAAGATCAGAACAGCCTACAAGCCGCACAAAACTGTCGCAAACACCTTAAAAAACCGCAAGGACACAGTTAGGCTGGAAAATCAACGGGTATATAGCATATCTTGTTCCGACTACAACAGAACATACACAGGACAAACAAACAGACGAACCTCGACCAGAATACAAGGACATAAAAACAACGAAAAAAAATAAACAGACCAATTCCACTCTGTTCCAGCACCATCTACAAACAGGGCATAAATGTTTGAAGGGGCCAAAGAAATAGCAAATATTGAAAACTACAAAATCCGAACAATCAGAGAAGCCCTTGGAATCGAAGAAGAAGGGGTGAGCTAAATACGCGAAACGACACTCGCAACATTCCAATAGTATGGAAATCCCTTCTGAATAAAAAAGAAACGCGGCAACGTGATGGCGAGGAAGAAAAATCAATAAACGGACGCCCGACAGCGTTGCCGAGCGCAGCGAATAGTCCCGAACTACCCCGATACAATCTGCGCAATCGCCGGCCGGCTATAAGACCAAGCGTAAAGACCCGTGCACGTTAGTTGGACTCTTCAGTCGAAGCGGACAACACTTCAGAATGCCATATATATGAGTTAGTTGCTTTACTGGAAGGGAGCCCCACCCATCCCTAACATTGGCACATATTTCGTCGGTTGGTGGTTATACTCATCAGGATACCGACATATGCCCTCTCGTCAAAAATAGGGAGTCCCTCTCCACAATCAAACAACCCATAGTTTCGCCGACTTCTCGTCGGATGGCTTATACATGCAGTTTTTTTTATTTCTTTAGAGCGCGCAGGTAGTAGTCAGGAGTTATACATCCCCGACCGTTGGGTTCCACAATCTCATGTGGAACGCACAACAACCTGCGTCTTCGCCAAAATGAGCATTCGTTGGTTGCTTGACGGGGAAGGAGCTCCACCCATCCCTTACATTGGAGGGCAAATGTTTTGTTTGTTGGTGGTTAGTAAAATATAAATATACGCCCGTTTTTGAAGTATAAGTCCTACAGATTTACTTGAAATTTGGTAGGAATATTCTTCATGCGTTGTAGATGTTTGCTAAGGAGGAGGGTTTATAAAAATCGACTCTCAATGTGGTTGCGGGGGTGTAAAAGATAAATATGCTCCGAAATTTGGGATTGTATCGTTGTGAAACACTCAAAATGTTGTCTTCCTAAAATTTATAGAAAAAACTTTATCAAATCGCAGGTAAAAGCTATGAAATTCTAAAAGTAATTTTAATCATAAAACAATCAATTATTATTAAAGTTTAATTTACGCCTAGCGAAACGGACTGGTAACAGCTAATTAATTATAATTGGTGATTTTTAGATTATTGATTATTATCGTATTTAATTAATTAATATAATTAGAGTTATGTAAAATTAAGGAACTTTTATCAAAATTATTGATATATAAACAAATACATTGGGTAAATTATATCTATTTATAAAAATAAACAATATAATATAACATTATGAAAAAAAAAATATTGGATTAATTTTGTAATTTTTGTGTACACTTAACGGTATTATGTAATAATGAAGCAATTTTAATGAATTTTAATAAATAATAGATGGTCTATATATTCTTGTCACAATATATCCTAGGCGTGTTGTGGTTGATATGCTCAAAATTTGTTTAAAATATTAGAGAGAGAATAACATTGGCGATAAATTTGGCAATCTCGTCAGTAAGACGAATTTGGCTGTTGTTAACTTTTGACTATAATGAATTCGGCTATTGTCTGCTACTTCAGACTAATCGAACGGGGGCGGTACCGTCCCCCAGTAGGCGGTGGAATTTCCATTGGGGTTCTAGCGGGTCCAGAGGGTTAAGACAGCCGAGGCGGGTAGCCATGGCGTACCTACCTATTAAGGAAATTAATATAATAAAATACTTGGAAAATACCTACTGCCTTTTTGAATAAATATTTTACCTAGCTATATAAAATTTGTATTTTATTGTTATCGGGTAAATAAGCATTACACAATTTAAATTATCATTTGTTATACCTATAGCTGATTCGGTTTAGTATTGTCGGTGACAAGTCTATAACTTAGTAAGCAAAGATGCGATTCACCCAATCAAATATGTTTCCACAAAGATATAGGACCTTGTAATGACTTGTAATGTAACGACTGAGCAACTGCACCATCATAGCAGACAAGCAGCGGCATACAAGTTGATGTGTGCACGATAGCTTTAGAAATATCTTATTATTTTTGTGTACTTCGTCAAAAATCCATATTCGTGACCGATAATTTATTATAGCCATTATTTTTATAACTATCTATAAATCTGTTTATTTATAGATAGTTATAATTAAAAATTTAGTTTATTGAAATCGTAGCAAATTGTGTATTTTAAAATGTCTAGTAAATCTAAAAAGAAATGCCGGCAGTACAGTATTGAGTATTTAAAATATGGGTTTACGCACTCTCCTACAAATCAATCATTACCTATGTAATGCCAAAAAGATTTTTCAAACAAAAACATGAAGCCGTCTAGGATACAAGAGCATTGGAATAAAATGCATTTTGATAAAAAGGACAAATATGAATCCTATTTTCAACTGGAAAATAACTGGAAATAAAATTGGACTGGAAAATAAATATTTAAAACAACCTACTATATCTAACCTTTTTGTGACGTCTTCTAGGAAGATCATAGACTACGAAATTAATATATTTTATTGTTAATCGCAAAAGCAGGAAAACCACAATTGGCGAGAAATTAATCTTATCAGCAGTCAAAGAGATAATAAAAATTGTTCTTCATCATAAGACACGGTCAGATATAGTCTGGAAAATTCCTCTGAGTAATAATTTAGTGCAAAGAAGAATAAAAAAAATTGCTACAGACGTTGAAATATCATTATGCGATTACTTAAAGACTTGCAAAAAATTGATGTTTAATACCATGAACAAGTTTTTTCAAGAAAAAGAAATTCCTATTCGTAATATTTTGTTAACTGCTACCGATGCTCCATGCTACTGGTGCTCCAGCAATAACAAGACGTTATAAGGGTTTTATAGCGAATTGGAAGCAAGTAGTACCAAATGTATTCGCTGTACATTAAGTTATTCATTGTCAGCATTAGGTTGGAAAAAACCTGAATGAACGCCTGCATGTGCCGCTCTATTATGTTATCAGAGCAGTCAATAACTTTATAATTATAAAATAACTTGGTAGATAAAATGATGATTACAATCGCTTGTTGTTGCACACAGAAGCTCGTTGACTCTCAAATGGAATTTGTCTGAATCGTTTTTTCAATCTGAGTAGTAAATATAAGGGAGCACCTCCTCATCTTCTCGTCCGTTTTACTCTCTCATTCGTATCTTGACTGGTATGGGAACACATCCACATGATCTGGTATGCCAACACTCCTCATCGTCTTGTCCGTTTTACCCTTTCATTCGTATCTTGACTCGTATGGGAGCGCATCCTCCTCATTGTCTCGTCCGTTTCACTTTCTCATTCGTATTTTTCCCCACTATATTTCTATTATCCCCGCCCAACATTTTTTATATGAGATTGCTCCTCCTCCGTTTTACCTTTCCATTCGCGTTTATCCCCACTATATTTCTAACATCCCTACCTAAATCGTCTGGTCAGATATGGCATAAATAGTCGCAAAAGAAAACAAGGTAATCAGCCTCAGTTCAGAACAAGCGAATAACCTCTAAAAAAGTAAACATAAGTGATAATATCCACATAAGTGAAGTGAATCTATTCTACCCAAACAAAGAACCATAAAGATAATCATACACAACCATACACATCAAGAAAATCTGAAGAAACCTGAACACCTGAAGAAACTATATTACAACTCTCTCAACAGTCAAGTGTATGTGTTCAACAACAGGAAGATATTTATTAGAGTCTCCTCCCAGGGAAGAAGAAATCGTAACGATTTTCAGAAATAAAAATGAAAATAGAATATATTTATCAGAGTCTCCTCCCAGCGAAGACGAAATCGTAACGATTTTCAAAAATGTGAATGAAAATAGAAAACATTTATTAGAGTCTCCTCCTAGGGAAGAAGAAAGTTTACCAATTTTAAAAAATCTAAATGAAAATATGGGAGTCTTTTGCGCTATTTGTTACGATACATTCGATTATATCGAAACTTGGATGCCAAATACATGTTCTCATTTATTTTGTCTAAGATGTATTTTAACATGGAATGATGTATATTGTCATCCAATAATGGTAAAAAAATGTCCAATGTGTCGTTCATATTATACTTACTTAGTACAAATTCGAAAAAATGATATTACTGTATAACCTTTTTTTTAAAAAAAAAAGGATTTAATTGGTAAAATAACAAATAGATACTTATCATGTTATTTATTATATTAATATAATTTATAATTTAATTTAATTTTAATAATTTATTATCTAATCTAATATTAATAATAAAATATAAAGTAAAAGTTGTATATATGAAATTGGTTGTGGATACAAAACTGTTTTATACGAAATAATAGATTTATGAAGTTATGGTTGTTCATATATATTGTTCAACTATACTGTCTGTGTATACTGTGTGTATAGTTGATATGAAATAATAAAAAGAAAACTGTCTTTGTATTCTGTGTGTATAGTTGATATGTTATAATAAAAAGAAATTTTTTATATAAAAATAATTACAATTATATTGGATAATGCACATATTAATAAATGATTTATGTTCAAATTTTTTTTAATGTTTACACAAAATTGCACATTTAATAATGTACACATACAAAAATATTTCAGGTTCGATTTAAACAAACACTTTCACTTTTCTGTTACTTCCAATTGTACAATTACACCAAAAAAAAAGTGATAGCGAATATGTCATAATAAAAAAACGATATGAATATAAAAATAATTACAATTACATTGGTTAGTGCACATTTAAACATTTATAATGACTCAAAAGTTATAAAGAATTAAACGTTAATATAGATAGGCCGGCTAGCGACATATATATGCAGATTTCTCAAGGTTTGTTATTTTAGATAAAAATAATTAATTTTTATTGTAGATAAAAAAATATTTCTAAGAAATCTAAAAAATCAGTTTCAAACATTAAATCTTTAGGATACGTCTTTCAACATTGTACTGATTATATCAAAATTAATCAAGAGGATGGACAATAGTTTGAATATGTAAAGAAATGTTTGGATAAATTAGTATTAGTAAATTCTTTTTACTATTCTTCTTATAAAATTCATTCATAACCTACCAAATGTTCAAATATATAACATAACTAATTTTCTAATAAAGTTGAAAACAAATAAAATATTTATAATATTCTTTTAGTTAAATAAGTCCTCAAAATGTTTCATTGCACCAAAGGCAACAAGTCTTTCAATCGCAAAGATAACCTCCTACGACATTTAAAATATAGCTGTAGAAAGTCTTCATTTTTAAACCTTTGGAATGGAAAATCCAAAGTGAACTCTGAAAAAGGTAAGAAAATTGTATTCGACTGGTTTATCACATTTTTTTTTTTAAGCTAAATAATTACTTATTTTAAAGACAAATATTGTGACAATTGCAAGAAAAACATAAAACAAAATCTATGGGCTGGACATCTGCGATCGAATTCCCATAAAACGAACTGTCAAACCCAACTGGAGATAGGGGTGCAAATTATTAAATCAGCATTTAAGGAGCGTATAATACCATATAGGATTTCGTCAGCAGAACATTTCCTAGATATTAAAAGTTATTTTCAACATCTGGAACACAAAATTTTACGAATTTTTAATGAGGAACTCAAGAAACACACATGTATCAAGATTAATATTGAGCTCTTCGGTTTCTACTATAATCCCACCGGTGACAATTATGATGTGAAATCATTCAACACCCCATTTCAAGTCATTGGTAATGATTTTGAAATGAGGGATATAATAGATAAGCTATTGATAATTATTGATAAAAAGGTTGATGAGTTTGCTGAAAAAGATTCAGGTAAGTATTTCATATTGCTTCTAAATTTGAGAAAATAATAATATGAATTTCCTTGTTTCAGGATGGATTCTACTTAATCTTCTTTACTTAGAGATCAATATTAACAAATTCAATCCCTTGAGGGCATCATCGTTCATTGAACTTCCCAATGACATCGTGAGACGTAAAGCTGTGGTCAACGTAAGAAACAATGATAAATATTGCTTCGCATGGTCAATAGTGGCAGCTCTACACACTCCAATAGGTCTTGAATTTGATATGTCATCATACCTACATTATTCGACAGTTTTAGATATTACAGGTATTGATTTTCCTATAAGTTTAAAAGATATAAAAAAATTTGAGAGCCAAAACAATATTTCTATTAATGTTTATGGTTTGGAAAAGGGTTTTGACAAAAAGTCAAAAAGTAACCTTGAATATGAAGTAATTGCACCTCTATATTATTCAAATGATAAAAAAATGTTCATGTCAATTTGTTACTAATTGGTGATGAGGATGGAAATTTTCATTATTGTTACATATCGGATTTATCCAAATTAACTTCCAAGCAAAAAACTAACCATCATGGAAAAAAATATTTCTGTGATGTTTGTTTGCAGTATTTTCAAACGGAAGAAAAATTACAGCTACATACTAGTCATGATTGTGATCATGTTCGAATTAATTTACCTTCAAAACAACTAGTAAAAGATGAGTATGGAAATGTAACATATGAAAATATATTGAAATATGTTAATTATCAAAAACAAATGGAAGTTCCTTTTGTTGTTTATGCAGATTTTGAATGCATTTTAAAACCTATAGAGCATATCGATATTGATGTAGACTCAAATAATTCACATACCTTAAAGCAATTTGAACATATTCCATATGCTTATGCATATTATATTAAATGTTCGTTTGATGATAAATATTCTAAATTTGAGAGTTATAGAGGTTTGAACAGCGACCTAATGTTTATAGATTCTTTAGAAAAAGAGGTATTAAATTTATATCACCAATTTCTAAAGATTCCTAAAAAAAATGAATTGTTTGACCGAATTAGAAAAAATTACACACAACTATACCACAAACTGTCATATTTGTGATAAACCTCTTTTAAGTGATAAAGTTGCCAATCATTGTCACATTACCGGGAATTATAGAGGACCTGCTCACTCATTATGCAATAAAATTATAAGATTCCTAATTTCATTCCAGTGATAATGCACAACCTCCGTAATTACGCCTCCCATCTGTTTATAAAGAAATTGTGCTCTAATAAAGAACAATTAACAGTTCTTGCACAAAATAAGGAGAAATACATTTCGTTTCAAAAACATATTCAGGTTGATAATTATTTCGATAAGTATACAAACACTTTAACTTAAATAATAAATCAAAATATGTTATTCACTATCAATTATTAAAACAATGTCTACAAAATGGAATAAAGTTGATTAAAATTCGTAGAGTTTTACAATTTTCTCAATCTGATTGGTTAAAAAAATTCATAGATTTGAACACAACATTACGAAATGAATCCAAAAATGAATTTGATCGTCATACATATAAATTGGCAAATAATAGTATCTATGGCAAAACTATGGAAAATGTAGATAGGAGAATTGATGTCAGACTTGTTACAGAATGGGAAAAAATAGAAGAAAAGATGGAGCTGAAAATTTAATTGCAAAACCATATTTCAAAGATCTAACAATATTTTCTGAAAATTTGGTTGCTATTCAGATGCAAAAAATACTAGTTACTTATAATAAACCAATATATGTAGGATTTTGTATTTTAGATATTTCAAAAACTGTTATGTATGATTTCTTCTACATTTTTTTCAAACCTCTATACCAAGAAAATGTTTCACTGCTTTATACAGACACAGATTCTTTTATTCTTGAAATCACTACAGAAAATGTTTATTATGATATGCATAAACATATTCACAAATTTGATACCTAAAATTATTTACCTAACAATATTCATGACATACCTGTAACAAAATCAGTTGTTGGCAAATTCAAAGATGAATATGCCGGTGAACCAATTACAGCTTTCTATGGTACCGGAGCAAAAGCTTATTGCATAAAAACCGAAAACGGTTTGTTGAAAAAAGCAAAAGGTATTAAGAAAAATGCTGTTAAAAATCAGTTAGATTTTATACACTATAAAGATGTTGTAGAAAATAATTCAAAAACCTATTGTTCCATGTATGTCTTTCGTTCTCGACTACATACAATTTTTACAGAATTAGTAAATAAAATAGCTTTAAGTTCTGAAGATGATAAAAGATATAAAATTCCACATGATTTTAAAGCACTTGCTTGGGGTCATCGGGATATTCCTTTCTATCAGTGGAACGCTGATCACTCAGATCTAAATACATGTTTTTAATTACAAATGTATTTAAAGTAGAAGCTCTCGAAATAAATTTCATTTGTCTTTTCGGTATGTGTTTAGAAAGTTTAGACAAAAATATTGATGATGCTGCTTATAAAACTTATGAAAAACGATTTTCCACTTTTAAGAAATGGAAAGCAAGGTTGAAACCAGCAATTTTGGCAGGAGCAGGATTTTATTATATTTCAATTAGTGATGTTTGTAAATGTTATTATTGTGGAATTGAAATTTTTGATTGGTTATATAATGATTGTCCTATCGAAGAGCATTACAAATTTGCTCGAACATGTAATTTAAATGAATGTTTATGGTTAAATAAATACAACATTAATCAAATATTCTCAAGAACCAATCAAAATAATTTTTGGAAATATAAAATATTGATGATTTTATTATCGATTAATGTATTTCTTATTGTAAACATGTATTTAAGTAGGTTTATAGTATAATTTTATTTAAATATTAGTGTGCATTCTTCTTGGTTGGAAGTAAATTTTATAAATTTTAAATAAATATTGAAAATATTTATTTTGTTTTAATGGCTTCCCAAATCTATTTTATCCTCCTTTATTTTATTTTCCAAAACATTATTTATGTTCATCATCCCGCCAGAGTAACACATAGTGAACTATGTTTTTCCAATGAAACAGACATCACACTTAATGAACATTGTCAGTTTATGAAAGTTGGTTTAATCAATAATAATACAATCAGTTTTATGCAACGAATAAATAAAGCAAATAATGCTAGTAAGTTTTTTAAAATTTTTTATCATTATCCGAACCAAACCATTTTTGACACTAATTGGATCGAAAGGTCTGACTTAACAAATATCCATTTACAAACTAAATCACCCAACATCACCGAATCCGATGGTGAAGAATACAACATATGCTACATCTCTAATATTGTTAATGTTATATTAACTTCTGCAATGTTCTTATATGTTACAATTTTAATTAGAATTATTCACAATAAATGTCAAACGAATTTATTTGAAAAATAAATGCGAACAAAGTAGGTAATGAGCAGAAGTGTAGATATGAATATTAAAGAAGAGCAGAGTTTAAGTTATTTCAATTTTGTTCAGTTAACATGACTACCAACTTCAATAAAACCTCGGGACAGCTTTTCAACACAAAAAATTATTTTTTGAATAATTCGTTGTCAAAGTTTGTTCTTGTCGGTATCAGTGTGCAAGATTTTTCACCAAAAATTATAATTGGTGGAAGAAATAGATTTTCAATTATTCTAAGTGAAGAAAATTGGAAAGATATTTGCAAGCATCAAGGAGTTATTGAAAATTACTTCTGCTTCCCACAAATCGATCAAGATTTTTTGAATATAGGAAGCTTTAAACTGAATTTTGAGAAAATAAATAATGTTCCTATACTGAAAATTAAAAAAGAAGATTCATACTACTTATGCTTAGGACAAGAGTCTTGGGACACTTTGTGGCGCTCGAAGGAAGTAGTGGATTATAGAATTTCTCTTATAAAAAGGCAAGAATTTCCATATTATTTCGAAGTATTCCAAACAAATATTTCAATTCATGAAGGTGATTTGCTTGGTAATGTTTATAACATTTTAACTCCAAAGCAAAATCCAAACAGTGAAAATGTTTCGACAATGTTGGAATTTCTAACAATATATCCTGAAGAATTGGAAAATAAGTTGAAGAATAATGCACTCAAATGAAAATATTATGAAGAAATCGGTGAATTTTCGGGAAGAGCAAAATAGACTTTATGTGTTAGTGAAATGAAATTTTGCTTATAAGCAACCTCGAAAAAGTGATTCGAGTACACATTATATAGATAGGCTCCGGTTTGAAAAAAAAATAAATAATTGTAAACTTATTCTAGATCCAATATTAAGTGAGGAACATCGAAATAAAATGTATTTAACACGGTTTACTAAGAATTGTAGTTAACTTTATATTTAATAAAACTCTGTTATTTAAAAATCAGCATTTTTATTTTAAAGTGGATACATAAATTATACATCTTTTTTATTAATCCATGTGTTGTGTTTTTTATCAAGTCCTAACCATTTCACATAAACTTTATTTCCTTTTCTTCTTATAATCTTTTCAACAAGGGATGTATACCTGTAAGGGTGTATTTCACTTTCTGTAATTCTTTTTCATAAAAGCCACCCTGAAAGTCCTGGTTATTTTCATATTGAATTAAATATGTCCTAGGGTTTGTCATTTTAACTTCCTTTATGCGAAATATCTCATTTGACCAATTTGGAGCGTAACCTTTTGAAAATGCCTCTCGATACTTACTAATACGTATATGGTCACCAACTTTAAACTTGGGAAATTTTGCATCTAATGTTTTAGCATGAGCAAATGCAAATCTTAAAATCATCTTTTCATTACGTTTATTTACTTCGTTTGGTTTCATTCCTATTGAAGAATGTTTGGTGTTGTTGCAATCTTTAACTATATCTTAAGAAGATATTAAACCATTTGTAGTTTCCTTGCAAACTAAATATTTTCCACATTCTATTTTTCAATGTTCTGTTTACTCTTTCTACTACGCTTGCCTTTAAATTGGAAAATGTGCTATAATGGTTAATTTTAAATATTTGAATTAGTTTTTTAAAATGTTGGTTGAAAAATTCTGCTCCCCTATCCGTTTGCAAATTTCGTGGCGGAGTTTTTACATTTAGTAGAATTGTTTCCATAGCTGTGGTAACATCCTTGCCCGATTTTGATTTTAAAGGTTCCACCCAAACATATTTTGAAAACGCATTGATGACCACCAAAATATATCTATACCCCTTGTTAAATTTAGAATATGGTTGCATTTCAACCAAGTCTGCTTGAAAAAGATCATTTAACCCTTTTACAATTACCCTTCTTCGTTTATAATTTTTTCTTGCAGGTTTATGTAATTCATTAACTACTTGCTCTTTAACAGAGAACATGACTATAAATTTTCAAATTGTAATTGTATAATAATTGTCAATATAACTTTTATATGTTTTTTGCCATTCTTCTAATTTATTAGCTAGTGTCTTTTTATCATTTTCTTTTAAAACCCCATTAATTTTAGCAATTTCTTTAATTAGATTATCGAAATATTCTTTAATTGTATTTGATATATAATGAGTTGTTTTAGTAGAAGAATTATTCAATTCCTTATCTATTTTATTTAATTCTTCTTCCAATATTTTAGTTATAATTGAAATTGTATGTGAAAGACTTTGAACATATCGTCTTTCTACTAGTGGTATCTCATAAATTTGTCTACCCTTAAGAAAACTGTTTAGAAGTTTTTCTTTGGTATTATCTATACTCTTTATATCATTTCTTAGTTGTATAATTTTTTCTTTGTGGTTTTCAATTATTACTTCTCTAATTTTTGTGTTCATGATTTTATTAATTTTATCAATATCAGCGTTTAATTTTGTATCTTCTTTTTCTACATGTTTTTTCAACAATTCCAAACTTTCACTAATTTCATCAAATTTTGATTTCTGTAAAATCATTTTTATTTCAGAAATTTCACTTTTAAGTTTATTTATTTCTTTACCATTCATATTTCCTGCTGCAAAAATTGAAAAATTATCATCAAAAAACTTTATTTTCTTTGCGACGGTTTCATTAATTGAATCGTTTTCATTTAATCTCTTATTAACATTTTTTATATTACGGTAGAAATCTTGAACTATTTTATTTTCAATATATTTCGCATCTTTTTTAAAATTATTTAATATTCTAGTTTCAATATTTGATAAGATCGTATTTTCCAACATTGTAGAATTCAAAGCATTATGTTTAGATATATGACAACCAAATTTATCGACAGTCATAATTGGTTTTTAGTAAACAATTGGTTTTTATTCACTTCTGTAAGTAAACTGTTTTAAGTAAACAATTGGTTTTTATTCAATTCAATTATAGATATAACTTCATTATTATGGGCTGTGTTGCCAGCATCTGTAGATGCTACTAAAAGACGTAGTCTATCAACAAGTTCATTTATATTATCCCAGTACACAAAATCAGTGTTTGATTTGTTTATTTTTAAAGTAAGTCCTTTACCCTTTTGAGTGGCAGCTGTTGCTCTAGTTGCTCTAAAAGGAGCTCTAGGTCTAGCGAAAGCTTCAGTCAATCTTTCAAACGGGGTAATTGTTTTAGCTTTTGTAATTCCCTTTCGTTGTAAGTATGGTCCAATTATCGTAACATATTTGTATGATCCGTTTCCTTGTACTTGCTCGTTCGGATCAAAGTTTCTTCGATATGCATTAGTTCTTTTTAGATGTCCATATAATTATCTAAATCTTCTTTCTTGTAACCAACAGGTTCCTTTTTAAAAAGTAATTCATATAAACCTGGTGTTCCGGGATATGTCACACCTTCCACTTTAATATCTTTACCAATTATTTCTACAGACTTTTGTGTTAGACCCAAAAAAATTTTATCTCTTTCGAGGCCATGGACTATTCCATAATTATGATCAAACTTAAATTCTGTATCTCTCACTCCTTCATCAATATATGTTCTGGGCAATTCATCAAAATCATTCAACCAATCCTGATATCCTGGACCACCAACATATGTTTGAACAGCTTGTCTGGTCTGTTCCAAAACATCTGATAAATTTAAATTTTCTAAAGTGCTTGTTTTTGAAGGTGGTGTAGTTTCGGCAATAACGCTTGTTTCTTGAATATTAGAAATCTGACTTAAAGATCCCATCGACCTATTAAAAAATGATGGAGTTTCGGAAGGTAATATGGGAGTTTTTCCAGTTTTCTTTACTATCCTAGCTTTTGTAGGTGTTGAAGTTTCAAAATATTCTTCTTTTAATTCAGCAGGTTCTTGTTTCATATCTAAAGACTCCGATTTATCAAAAGCGGAGATTAGTTGTAGTAATGGTTGTGTTAACGGTTTGTATGTTTGTTCCAATTTCGACTGTGCTGTAGAAGCTGCCAAATTCAACATATGATATTTTCCTTTACTGCTTGCCTTGATTTTATTAACTCTTTAGCTAAACGTTTATCCATGTCAGATAAGTTTTAAATGACGGATAGCTATAAAAATTGTGCTTTTTATAGGTATATGAAAGAATCGAATTTATTTCTATATCTGCGTTTATTTAATTCACTATCTTTATCAATCACAAGAAATCCATATGACTCCTTCCAACAATTAGCACAAATATCTCTAAACTGATCAAATGTCATATCTATTATTCAATGATCATTATATATATATATATATATATATATATATATATATATATATATATATATATATATATATATATATATATATATATATATATATATATATATATATATATGTCTTAAACTCGAAGAATCTTGTTTAAATAAAATTAACAAATTGGAATTTTCACGGATTAGTTGTTTGAGAATTGAGGAGTAGCCTTAAATATGAAAAAACAATCTGTGTTTCTATGTCTCTCATGTATGAAATAATCTTTAATGATAGTTTGATTTTGACAAGGAATATCATCAAAAATAATAACTGAGTTTGGTTTTATTTCATGTGGTGAAATAATGCTCTCACCATTGTCATATTCAAAATAGCCAATTTCATTTATTGATTTTAGAAGCGTACGCAAATGACATTTTCAAATCTAATACAATTTCGATGTTCAAGCAATGTAAGCATAACATTAGTTTTACCACTTCCGCTACAACCAACGATCAAACCTCTTTTTGAACAGCCACCAAATAAGGTGCCATGTTTTCTAAATTGTTTATTTGAAACTTTTTCATCATGATTGTTTACTGGTAAAGAGAATTTTTGTTTTTCAAACCTCATACTTAAGATTACTAATAGATCTCTCAAGACGTAAAAGTATTTATACCAGAGAAACATCAATTGTTTGTTAGTACACAAATAAACTCTGATTGTACGTCATATATTCTTTAATGATCATATCTCCGTCTAGGTTGGATAAAACTATAAATAGAACTCGAAGAAAAGGAACTATAAATAGAACTCGCAGAAAAACATTTGGTTTAGTAAACAGATTAATAACTAAACTTCCGTTCGAGGTTCACATTCCAGGATATAATTATTGCGGTCCTGGTACAAAATTGGAAAAAAGGCTAGCTAGAGGAGACATTGGTATAAATCCATTAGATTCTGCCTGTAAAGAGCATGACATAGCATACTCTCAATCTGAAGATTTGTCAAGAAGGTATGCATCTGATAAAATATTAGCAGAAAAGGCTTGGGATAGGATGAAGGCTAAGGATTCTTCACTTGGTGAAAAAATTGCTGCGTTAACTGTTGCTGGTTTAATGAAGGGCAAGAGAAAGCTTGGTATGGGCTTAAAAAAGAGAAAAAGGAGGAAAACTCAATTCAAGAAGAAAGCGCATTATTCGAACTCCTGAAAAATTGGAGGTTTTTTACCTCTGGGTGCGCTTGAAGGAGGTACTGCAGGATTGCCAAAGCTGTAAATAATGCCAAAGTTGCTAAAGAGTAATTGGAAGAAATGCATAGACATAACATAGCAATGGAGGGTACTTCTAAAGGACAAGGACTATTTATTAGACCGTATAAGGGAGGTACATTAAAAAAGAGGATGATTAAAAAAAAATAGATTTTCCAAAAAGAGCACTTACAAATCTTGATATTATGAAATATGCAAAGTTGTTAAAATTTCCTGACTTTAGGGGGGTCTTTATGCTTGATGAACTTCCAACAAAAATTGCTCTAAACCAATGTGGTATATTTAATTTAGATACAAAACAAAATGAAGGATCTCATTGGACTGCTTACAATAAAAAGATAAAAAATGTTGTATGTTTTGATAGTTATGGAAACTTAAAACCACCTCTTGAACTTCTGAAATATTTTAATTCAAATGGTGATGTGAATGTATTTTATACTTACGAAAATATACAAATATTTAATTCATACAGCTGTGGGCAACTCTCACTAAACTTCTTGCGAAATAATATATAAACTACATACATGTTGTAACGTAGCATTCTTCTACAATGTTCACAACTATTGCAATATTAGTATATTTAGATGATGAAAAACAATAATACTTAGGTTTAGCGGATTTTGAAACTTTTATGACTATTCCTAATATCGAAATGGATCATAATAAACTGTATATAGATGATAAAGTAATTGTTATTCCGGATGGCACTTATGACATTACGGATATAGAAACATATATAAAAGAGGAAATTAAAAATGTGTTTCCATTAGAAAGCGTAATTTTTTTATTAAAACCTAACGTTAATACTCTAAAATGTGCTATAATGTGTAGTAAACCAATTAATTTTACAAAGGATGATTCAATAGGAAAAATATTAGGATTTAAAAGTAGAATCACTGAGGCATTTAAGATAGATCAGTCAGATTATGTAACCAACATAACTAAAGTAAATGATATTTGTATTGATTGTAATATTTGTGTTGGATCATTCATTAATGGAAAACCAGTTCATATTATTCACCAATTTTATCCGACCGTAGCTCTAGGGTATAAAATAGTGGAATCTCCTCTACCCATATTATATTTTCCAATCAGCGTTAAAGCAATAAACAATATTACAGTTAAAATAGTGGATCAAAACGGAGACCTTATCAGTTTCAGGGGTGAAACTATTACTGTAAGATTACATTTAAAAAGCAACGACTTATAAAATGGTTGTTAGATATAATAGATCTCATATGATTCATTTTGCACCTATCACTGCTTCCAAAGTTAAAACTTATAAAAAGAAAAAGACTAAACATATGTTCAGTTTCAATTCCGTCACCAACCAGTTAATACGAAAAAATCGTGAATTTCTCACATCGCTTGGTTTCAAAATTTTAAAATAATAAGCATATTGGATGTAAATGAAAAGCTTTATGTAGACAACTCCATTGTTAGTTCAGAACTTCACACATATCAACCATATATATCTTCAAAATTTGAATTACAATGATGAAATACGTATACCAATCCAAGAACTTGATGCTTACACTCTACCATCAGAAAGCATCCTTTACATCGAAGGAAAATTAACTAATGTAGAAGGAAACCATACGAAAAAATTGCGATTTACCAACAATGGTATACCTTTTTTATTCAGAGAGATCGGTTACGAATTAAACGGAATCACCATAGATGCTATAAGAAATGTTGGGTTAGCGTCAACATTAAAAGGTTACCTCTCTTACAGTACGAATGAGAGTTTAAAATTGCAAAATGCTGGTTGGTTTCCAAATAGAAAAGAAGATGAGAGAATTTTAGTAGATGATAATGGAAAATTCTCCGTATCCATACCATTAAAATTACTTTTGGA
The DNA here is from genome assembly GCA_031761425.1 of Cosmopolites sordidus. Taxonomy (NCBI): domain Eukaryota; kingdom Metazoa; phylum Arthropoda; class Insecta; order Coleoptera; family Curculionidae; genus Cosmopolites; species Cosmopolites sordidus. The sequence goes on from JARFXV010001149.1 coordinate 115,661, forward strand.
ATTTTTTGAAGATTATAAGAAATTATTATGAATATGAAGCAAGAACTAGTTCTTATTAGATCAAATAATAATTTAGATGGGATTTTCTACAAAGATGAGATTTCTACAAAGGTTTCTTTCGAAAAAATTTATTGAAAAGTACCTCACATTTTAGTTGATATTCCACAACAACTAGCTCTCACTAAAATTATAGTTTCAAATAAAGATATATTGGTAGGATTTAGGAGCTGGGAACTTGTAGAATACTCTTCTCTAACCGAAACAACTCGACACACATGGTCGGTAAAAACAACTAGTAAACTTGAAGCTCCCCGACATGTTGTGATTGCTTTCCAAGAAAATATATGAGTCATTTTGATAATGTCGATTTGTCAAATATAAGAATATTTTTAAATTCTGAAAGATATCCTTACCTTGACTTATATTTGAATTTCAAAGAAAACAAATTTTCTGCTTTATATGAAATGTTTGCCAACTTTCGCCATTTTTATTATGGTATTTCTAATGAGACAATATTTAATCCTGAAAAATTCAAAGAGATTTCCCCTATTACACATATTGATTGTACTCACCAAAAAGAAACTCTTCAAATTACTACGGAAGTAATGAGGATCGAATTTGAAACAAATAGCCCAATTAAAAAGGATACTTCTGCTTATTGTCTTATTTTACCCGACTAAATATTTAGCTACAACCCTTTAACAAAAATAGTTAAACAGTTATAAACTTTATCCCCACTCTTTTAATACTTAAATTTAATATAAAGTAAGCAATTAAAAATCTCAGTTTTAAACATGACATCTAACCTACAACTAAAAATATAAAACTTTTTTCTTGAAATCCAAGAACTTAAAGAACAAATTGCAAATTATTCAAGACAAAGAAGTCTTGTTAAAAAATTTGCTGAATTAAACATATGAGACTGATTTTGGATATACAAGGATTTAAAGATGAAAGAAATATCTTTTTACCCAAGGAACTTGCAGCTTTTGACGGACATAGAATATCTCATTATGTTTTTAAAAAACCATATCCGTTAGATTTTTTGTCACCTGAATGTCACAAGCAGGCAGCATGGTTAATGAAAAACCATCATTGTATTAATTGGAATGATGGACTTACACCACATCATCATTTTTCAACAATAATTGAAAAACTGACAAATGAAGTAGAATTTGTTTATGTGAAAGGAGGGGAAAAGGCAGAATTCGTGAAGAAATATTCGAAAAAACCTGTGATTGAACTAGAAGAACAATCACCTTTACCTAAATCGACAGCAAAATGTTTTTCCCATTCAAAATCAAAGTTTGTGTGTGCATTATCAAATGTATTATTTTTATATGACAATTTTTTTATGAATGAATAAAATCCATAGAATATTTATTATATGTTTTATTTATTATTAATAAAATACTTTACAAACATTTTTTCTTTATATTATAATAATATTTTTTCCCCAACTAAATTACTATATGAGTATCTGCATTAAATAAGTTATTATTTGGGTGAGTGTTTTCATTGTCTGATACTTCTTCCTGGGGTATTCTAGCACTGTTAACAAATTTATTTAAATATGTTAGTTGACTCATAAAACCTAATTCTATCATTTCACAGAATAATTCTAGAATATCATTATTTTCATAATATTGCATACATGCATTTATTCCCTTTTCATATGTTTGTATCATATCATAACACACTCTTTCTACGTGTCTCAATCTTTGACAATTTTCATTAAGTAATTTATAAAATTCAGTATGAATGCAGATTACTGCATTAATGAATTCAATATTCTCACTCGACATATTTTCTCTTTAAAACAACTTTTGCTGACTTTTTTTTTGATATTTTGTAGAATGAGGTTAAGGAAGGAGTTCGTTTTTCTTGGTAATGTGCTTCTAACTTCTCTTGATTGTGGTGATTTGCAATTAAATCATTGTGTCGACTTTTTTTTTGATATTTTGGAGAATAATGTTAACGAAGACGTCCCTTTTTCTTGGTAATATGCTTCTAACTTTTCTTGGTAATGTGCTTCTAACTTCTCTTGGTTGTGATGATTTGTAATTAAATCATTGTGTCGACTTTTTTGATATTTTGGAGAATGCTGTTAACGAAGAGGTTCTTTTTTTTGGTAATGTGCTTCTAACTTCTCTTGGTTGTAGATATATGTATAGTTATATGTTATGTGTATGGTTACCCTTATGGTTCTTTGTTTGGGTAGAATAGATTCACTTCACTTATGTGGATATTATCACTTATGTTTACTGTTTTAGAGGTTATTCGCTTGTTCTGAACTGAGGCTGATTACCTTGTTTTTTTTTGCGACTATTTATACCACATCTGACCAGACGATTTAGGTAGCGATGTTAGAAATATAGTGGGGATAAACGCAAATGGAAAGGTAAAACGGAGGAGGAGCAATCTCATATAAAATTTTTTGGGCGGGGATAATAGAAATATAATGGGGAAAAATACGAATGAGAAGGTGAAACGGACGAGACGATGAGGAGGATGCGCTCCCATACGAGTCAAGATACGAATGAAAGGGTAAAAGGGACGAGATGATGAGGAGGATGCGCTCCCATACTAGTCAAGATACGAATGAGAGAGTAAAACGGACGAGACGATGAGGAGGATGCGTTCCCATACCAGTCAAGATACGAATGAGAGGGTAAAACGGACGAGAAGATGAGGAGGTGCTCCCTTATATTTACTACTAATCTGTTCTGATTCTGACTCTCTCTGATCTGACTCAAAACAGACTTCCATTAAAACAGAGACGAGAAACTGCGTGAACATCTGATTTTATCCCAAAATGGCATCGCTTATTTGACAGACCTGTCCAAATTATTTAATGAAGTCAATTTACAATTGCAAGGTGATGAGTTGAGTTGAAAACAAAAAACGTTATAGCTGATTTTGTGGGAAAACTTCTTCCGATCAAACGAAACCTAGGTAGAGGTTACTTCAGCCACTTTCCCACATTATCAGTAGTATCTGCAAAACCTGAAGATTTACTTACTTAATGACAATACTTGGACGTTCTTCATATTGATTTTACGGATCGATTCCAAAATATTTTAAACTTGAGTTTTACGAGTTGGATTTTAGATCTTTTCGCAATTTTAGAAGAGGAACTCGTAGAACTCACAACTAAGGAAGAACTAAAAGCAAAATTTAGAAGTAGATACCAAGAATTCTAGCTTCAAAAATCAATACCTCTCTACCCTAGATTGTGGGAAATAGTACCAAGATTTTTAATTGCATTTCCTTCATCGTATTTGAGTGAGCGGGGATTCAGTGCAGTAGCTAATTTACTGTGTAAGAAAATGAACAGACTGCACATCACTGAACGTGGCGATTTGTGATTGATGTTAACGAAATTGGAACGCGATAATAACAAATTGTTAATACTTCAACAGACTGAACCATCTCATTAATTTTTTTATTGATCTTGTGTTTGCTTTAAAATTTTTAGTAAATAATTCTTTACTGTATTTGATGGCATTTTTAATTAATTTATACTTTGTGATTCTTAATAGATAGACAAATAAAATAGGTATAGGTAATGTGTAACAATATTTTAATACTTTGTATAATTAACTATTATGTTAGAATGGACGTTGGTTTTTTTTCTTATAATTTTGGGTCGGTGGTCCAGAATATGTTGGAAACCTCTGGACTAAACTGATTGACTTGCAGTTTTGACGTTAAAGCCACATCCTCACTTGAGCACGAACGCGAATGAGGCAAGCCGAGCTCATACCGTATGCCATATCTGCAACGGTATAATTTTTTATTTTCTCACCGAGAAAATGTCGAATGAACAATTATCAGTGGCTTGTATCAATTTTATATACATTTAAATCTTAATACAAATTAAAAAACTTAAAAAACATAGACGTAGATGGTCTTTCCAATTATATTAACGTACTCGAATGAATACGAACAAACGCGCCTGAGACAAGCTGGTGCGGCACGAGGCGCGCCAAATATGCTCAAACTAATCGCCACACAGTCTCGACGCAATCCACAACAGTTGGATTGCTACGAGGCTGTGTCTATATTTCTTACGATTTTAATTTTTTATTTTTAAGTTATACCAATATGAGGCATTCGGTGCGAGCTCGGCTTGCCTCATTGGCGTTCGTGCTCAAGTGAGGATGCGGCTTAAAATTTGGACGAACTTGCAGATACGGCTAATAACGCGTTGCAACATTTCAATTACATTGCATTTAAAGTTATTTCGAATGTTACTTGGGACAACCTGTTTCCCAAGAATATAGGCCCCTGTCCCATCATTTCTATGGTGCTAGCTGTATGCGATTTTCAAAAGAAAGTTAAATTTTGCGTTTCATTTCAAAAACGTTTAAGCCTTCTAATTCAATCATCCCTAAATTGAAAGATCATTTTTACCAAAACTATTTATTTTTTTTCCTTATAAATAAAAAGTTATATCAAATTGAAAATAAAATTTTAAACCTAGTACCCACGACACGTCGATAATTCCCGAAAAAAACTCGAACGATTGTGACCTCACAATGGTAACGAAGGCTAATATCGGTGCGACTCGAAACAATTTGGAGGTTATACCGAAAGTTTCTTTCGCGCTCCTTCTGAAAAGACGTTCGGAAAGAATCGGAGTTTCGGGTAAATAAAACAATTTATCGATCTTAGTCATTGTTCTGTAGGTTTAACCTATATATTTAACTCCATTTATTGGTTTGCTATCGATTTGAAAATATACTTGCTTTTAATTGTTATTTAGGCTTTCGGTGCTATTTTCGACGTTATACTCATATATCTTTACATAAAATATGGAGGCTCAAAGGTAAGTTCAGAATAAAATATTCTAATAAGATTAGGGTTCTTTTTGTTTTTTGCATTCGTGTTTATAACTTTTATTTATATTGCTTAATTCATGTAGGGAAAACAAACTAACGTGCCAAATTTATAACAAGGAATATTCCTGCGTGTCCGCAAAGAATCTACATGTAGCAACACAACAGAGGTTCGTAACAATGAGAAAGCCCTACAGGATAGTCTATTTTGTAGGTAAAATATAAAAAAAGGAAAAATAATATTCAAGAAAGCAATCGTATATGAAAAGTCTTATACTTACAGGATAATCTAATTTGTAGATGGTCGAAAAGTACAGAAATGTATGTGATTAGTTGGATGAACATCAACTAGTTAAATTAAGGACAGACAAAGTAGTTTTCCATGGAATCAAAACAAAATCTGAAAGAGTATACGAAAAAAATTAAAAATAGAAAAGCAAACCTACTATCCAAACAAAAAGGAAAGAAAATTGTATATTTCTACTCTAAATAAAGCAAAACAGTTAAAATATTTAGTGTTTTTCAGGATTTTGGTACATTTCATCTATAAATTGAACATATTTATTTGATAGGGTATGTTTAAATATAGGTTAGAAATTTATTACAGGCATTGAAAACTGATAGTAGGCTGACAGTGGTTCTAGGATATGTTGTGATACATAGTGGTTTTCTAGTGGGTAGACCTTAATAGGAGAGTCCCACATTTCGATTATAAAAGTTTTCCACTCAGAAAAAATGGTTTAGGTGCCTTCTCTTATATGGGAAATCTCTGGCTGATCATGCATTAAACTTAGTTGGCAGCCAGATTTATTTATATTTGCAAATATTATTAGAACAAGAGTCTAATGTGGTGGTTTGTAAAACATGTAAGGCGAAAAATCGCAATCGTTTTAAAAATGCTGAAAACCATAATTAAAGCAATAATGTAGTATAGGTGGATTTTTTTTTTGAAAATATTGTTAATAAAGTTTAGTGTGGTGGTTTGAAGAATCGGTGTGGTTTTAAAAGTATTGCAAACTTCAATGAAAGCAATCAAACAAATATGTATATAATTTTGGGTAGTGATTTTGTTTTATTCTGAATTAATTAATATTGTAGTTTACATATTATATTCTACTGTAATATATTATCCTAGTTTAGTGAAGTTTATTATGTATATTTAACAGTGTATATTTATTGATATAAAATTAGTAATTTAAACAGTATATGTGTTTTGTTACTAATTATGATTTATATTGATTTTTCACTCAAAAAATAATTACAAAACTAGAAAATATCTTTTGGTTATTCAATATTTAACATTTTTCATTATTTTGGAAAACTAATATTATAAAAAAATATTACCAATATTACCATATTACAAATATATGCAAAATAATACTATTTATAACATTTTTTTTGATTGAGTATTTATTATCTGCTGAAGATTCACAATCGTGACATTGAGTGTCTTGAACTTTTCTTAATTTTTCATTAATAATCAAGATAACTGTATAAGCTTTACTACGAACTTTATGTTCTGGACATACAAGTCCTTTTTCGGTGCATTTTTTCGGCACCATTTTTGAAGTTGAACAAAATCTATAGCCTTGTTACCGTAACTTTCTCGTGACACCATACAAAAACTTTAATAAGATTTAATAGAAATATTTTGTTTCTTATTTTCATTTACATAATTATTATTTTTTGAAAACTCACATTGATGTATTAGAACCTCGAACTTCAGCTGAATTGAACAGAATGTCATTTTTGAGGAAATCTGTAACCATAAAAATATCCACAAGTATATTATCAGAATTAGCCTTTAGAAACCGTTTGTCACACATTGCTAAACTAAATTAGTAACCAACAATATTTTATTTTGCACCTAACTAACAATAATTTTAACAATATATACACAGGTAAAAGCAGTTGACAGTCCTGACGTGGAAACACTTTACTATTATGACGTCAGAAACGTGGCAATCAATCGCGGCGCGTTCGTAGTCACGTAATTTTTTTTTAAACGTCACGTAAATTTTATACATTTCCATTCATTTATAATTCATTGTAATAAATTGTTTAAAAGTTTTTCGCATCGATTATTAAAATTATTTATGATAAAGTTTTAAAATAAAGTAAAAAAATCGATAGTTATTTTTTATTCAAAAATCCATTATATTTTAAGCCACATTCGATTCTGGTTAGCTAAGATATACACGTTATCATATTCGAATAAAATTACAAATAAAAATAATTAGTTTATTTATAAAATTTTAAGTAGCTATAATTTGGTAACATTGTTGAACTGGAAAATTTAATAATACTTAGTTATAAACAGCAACAGAGTTGTAGTTTTTTAGATTTGAAACTGAGTTCAAAATAGTTAAACCAAGTCAAAATATTTATTTTGAAACAATAATCCTAGGCACTTAATATACTTTCGATTAGAAACCACTGGAAAGATCTGATAATGAATCTCATCAATCAAGTAGTCTGCTAATAGAAGAATTAATGCTTCCATCGGTAATTTGGAAAATTCAATGCAAATTGCAATAATTTTTCAACACTTTCCTGTCTTCATTTTTTGTCTCTATTGAATTAAACAAACTTCACTGTCCGTGAAAAGGTTTTTCTAAATATTTATACTCAATTACTGTTCACAAAAGCGTATTTTCGATTAAATTTGTTGACGACGCTGTCCGCAGACGAATAATAAATCCCCATTCATCATTCATGTTCGCAACTTTATTGTCCCGCGCTGTTATTTCCTCCCCTGTTACAAAACAAGCCCTCCCAATTTAGAACGTAAGATTATTCCATCAAAGAACGTATCGTATGCTTCTACAAGCTCAATTACACGGTTTTGATATCAGCGGAGAATGTCGAAAATGATCTTCGATTATAAATCCTTAGGGATTGGTTGGCGTGTTGAAGCCTGGTTTCGTTTGGAATTTAAAAAGGAAACCATCTTATTTAGTTGGTTTTCTTATATAGTATAATTCTTTAAAGTGAATATGAAAGATATTTCATCATGCTTGAAAATATAGGTAGTGTGTATATGTGCTAATAATGTTTAGAATCTAATTGATTATAATTGATGTTTTTTAGTTATTAATTATTATTCTAATTAATTAAATAGTATAAATAGAGTTATTAAAAATTAACCCTCGGTTCAACGGATGGGTTCTGTGAGTCAGCGACGAAATGAAAATTCTTTATATTTTTTAAATATGTTTTTGTATATTCCGATAGTTAGAGTACCTTTCAAGAACATGAATAGCAACTATTTCCTCAACATAGAAATAATTTTTAAAAAAGTCAATGATTTTCATGTGATATTTTGTTCTGAGGGACCCCACCCGTATGAATGTGTTGTGAAAAAAGGTCCAAGTTGGCAACACTGGTGCTGTTCCTAGAGTATTGGGATCCGCTGAATAATTTGGTGATTCCCCCAGCCGATCAGTTCGAGGTCAAATAAAGGGATCCTATATCATTTGTAGTGTGTTTCAATTCATATTGAGTAGTGAAGAGAAAATAATATTTGATTATATTTACATGTTATGAAAAGGTAAGTTCTTTAAAATTTTAACAATATGATTTCTCGTATCAGATGTATGTTATACGTTTTAATATTGTAAAATTGATGCATATGGAGAAGCAGTAAAGAGGTTAACCCAACTTTATGAAGAAATACCAGCTGACAGTGAAATTAAGGATTTCGACGATGATTCAATTGCAGATCCGAATTTTGTGAGTCCTAGCTATCACGATACAGATTCTGAACAGAAAATTTTGAGTGAAGAAGAAGAAACTAAGCAAGAAGTGGATGAACACGAAGTCAATGCTGGTGCTGATAGAAGCTGATATTATCAAGTTAAGGTCGGAACTAAATGGAGAAAATCAATTTCATCGCGATGTTCGAGCTCGCAAAGAAAACATAGTCATTCATTTGCCAGGGGTTATAGGAAACACGCGACATGCATTGTCACTATTTCAATGTAGATGTTTGATAAGTGTATATATTTTGTAGATCAAAACACAAACCTATACATAAAAAAGATTGCGGTTAGATACAATGACAAGAGTGACCGCAGGTTTGCTCTATTTGGCTGGACTTTAACGTGGATCACGAACATATCGGAAAGAGTATTGGTCTTCAAATAGTATGGGATATGAGATATTTCCTACTACGATGGCTCAACCCAGGTTCGTGTTTTTATTAAAAGTCTCCTATTTGATACCACGACCAGAGATAAGAGAAAGTAGGTAGATACTTGCTGCTTTGTAGGTTGATACTTGCTTGATAATTCATACTATTTTTGACAAGTTCAATGAAAATTATAAGAAGAATTACTCAGTAGGAAATTATGTGACATCAGATGAAATGATACTTGCATTCAGGAGTAGATGTAGTTTCCGTATGTATATAGCAACTAAGTTCAATAAATATGAACTAAAAGTATCCTCTAGTCTTGACTCCAAAACATTTTACACCTCCAACATGGAGATCTATGCTGGTGTTCAACCCGATGGTCCATATAAAACTGATAATTCTGCCTGTGCAGTTACTAAAAGAATGTGCTCACATTTATTAGGCTCAAGAAGGAATGTTACAATGGATCGTTGGTTTACAGGGCATACTGTTGTGAAGAGTCTACAAAGAGAGTGCCGACTTACAGTCGTTAGTACAATTAGAGCCAATAGAAGAGACTACCTTCCGAAATAACGCAATTAAAAAATAGGCAAGTAATTTTTTCACTATTTGCATTTAGTGCTGACATGACATGACCGACGTATCATATAGATCCAAAAAAGAAAAAATGTGCTTGTCGTTTCCACGATACACCTAGACGATAGTATTGATGAAGAAAATAGTAATCTGCAAAAACCTGAGATAATCACTTTCTACAACAGCACATAAAGAGGAGTAGATGTTGTCGATAGAATGATCACATCATGCAATGTTGCAAGAAATATCAAGTGTTGGCCAATGATGATCTTTTATAACTTGCTTAATATTGCAGCAATCAACGCATTTGTAATTATCAAGGGCAACAGTTCAAATGGCGAATTCACCAAATGTCATAGACTGTTTCAAAAAGGTCTTGCTGTGGAACTAGTGCAAGAAAACACAAACAGAAGAGCAGCTGACAAACACCTATAATAACGTGTACGTACCTCATCTACAAGGCTTACAGGTGTCACTGAAATTGATGTATCAGACACTGCCCCAGGTATGGGAGGAAATTGCAAAAGTGGGCGGTGCATGGAGCAGATAACGGCGTGCTGTGAGGAATCTTCTGACAACTTCAAGATGAAAGTCTGAGAGCCTCCTGTTTGTGCATATTTTTTTTTCTTTCTATACAATGCGCACGATTTACGTTAATTTGACTATTTTTTAATAAATACTTTCAAAAAACGGTGTTTTTTCATCATTAAGGTTTTTTTTCGAATTTTATAGGAAATATATTTTAAAATTGTGACTTTGGCAATTTAGACTGACGTACAAAGAAATAATTTCATAAACGATTTTATATCATACAGTATGCCATAAAACATTCATAGTAAACATATTCGTCTGAAATTATCCTAAGAAAAAAAGCAAGTGTCACAAGCCACCTTATCAGCTTTGTTCCACACAGGTCCGACCCGTGCGAAAGTGAAACTGATAGGGCACCCGTTGAACGGATGGTTAAGGAACCATCGTTACCATTATTGAAATATACAGTCAAACAACAAATTCGCTTATTAGAATATCACAGTGAAAAATATATTTTATTGGAAAAAAAATAATTTGTGTTTACCTAGTGGCATTATGTAATAACAAAATATATTGAAATGTCACTTATATTTCATAGAAAAGACTTAACAACAAATAGGCTCGAGGCCATAAGCAAACTAGATGGTCTATGCCCTCTACATGACAATACGAGGTATGTAAATAAAGTAATAAGAGTGATTTTTATATTCAAATTGAAATAACAATTCTACATTATATCCTTCAACGTAATTGCTTTGACGGGTTGTCCACTTCATAGTAATGTTCAGTGCTCAGATATTGGAATGGCTTTCAGCTTGTCGATTATGGTCTTTTCAATGTTCTCCAATGTCCCAAAATGGTGTCCTTTGAGGTAAATTTTTGATCTTGAGATAAAAAAATTTCAAAAGTGATGGCAACTTCTTGAGCGACCAGAACCCCATACTTTTACATAACTCTGATTCTCAGACCATCTTATCCATGTTCTCATAATGCTAGAGAGGCGACGTCTAATTGTCTCACTATTTTACGGAAACAAGTTTTCCGTAAAATCCGTAAAAAAAAATCCATTTTTATACCAAAAGCTCATCCTTTTTTACATTCAGATGATGCCAATGAATGACCTTGTGCACGAACTCGTGACATTTTAGCATTTTGGTCGCAAATCATAGAAATACATCGTACCATACGAAAAATACCGTAGAATATGATAAAAACAATATTTTTTAAACGGTTTACTTTACAACATTTTTTATAATCTCCACGAGAAATATTAACCTAAACAAGCAAAGAGTGTGTCAGTCCTTAGGTATTCCAGACATTCTATAAAATGGGATTGAAGTGTGTACGTGAAGTGAAGTGTTGAAGTATGTTGGATTGAAGTGTGTAAAGTGATGCACTTTTCTATTCCTCAATATATACGAGGGTTGCTATTTATGTATCAGGAATAATAAATAGAAACATATATTTATCATTAAAATTGGTTTTATTGTTTTTTAAAATATTCTCCACGATGATCAATACACTTTTGTATACATTTGAATCAATTTTCATAGCACGTTTTCCATTCCGATTAAGGCATCTCAAAACCTGCATTTTGAACGCATCAACCACGTCTTCTGGCATCGAAAATCGTTGACCACGTAATTTATTCTACACGAACGTGAACAAAAATAAATCATTGGGTGCCAAATCAGGACTGTATGGTAGATGACCCATCAATTAGATATTTTGACCGTTCAAATATTGAGTTGCTCGATCCGTTGTGTGAGAGCATCGCGTTGTCTTGGTGAATAATGCTCCTGCGTCTGGCAAATAATGGTTGTGTATTGACCGTTCTATGATTCTCTAATGGCACTGTAGACACATACCTATTTATTCCAAAAAATAGGCGATTATTTGCTTCGAAGTGCTTTTTGCGCGAACAACTTTTGCTGGGTTTGGCTAGTTTTTGAAAGACCCATAAAACCGACGGCTGTTTACTTTCGGGTTAATATACATAGATCCAAGATTCGTCACCTGTGTGTAGATGTTATACACGGCTTTTTACGCAACACGATGATATTTTTTGAACATTTCTTTGCACCAATCGACCCAAGTCTTTTTTGAGCGATTGTCAATTATACGAAATCTAAGGCGCACAAATCATTTTCACGGCTAAATGATCATGTAAAATCTTGTGTATGCTTGTCATACTAGTGCCCAGGGAGGCCCCAATCTTACGGTATGTCACATGACGATCTTGCTTTATTAGTTGCTTCATCGCCAAAGGTCGAAGTGAGTTGACCGACGCAATGTTGTTGAGATAATCCATGTCGAAGGTAATAATCGCATGAAAATTCTCACGAGTTAATTCCATTTTTTGCATGAGATGAAATTTTCAAGTCACTGAACAACATAAAAATTGTTCTGAGTACGTATATAGTCAACAATGTCAAACATTATGATGTATATGTCAGATGACGTCAGCAACACCATTGTTGCCAATTTCGGATACATAAATATCAACACTCGTATGGGCATAGCAGAACATCTGAAGTATATTAGAGAAAAATAAGACGGTTTAAAATTTTAATTCTATGTTGTACGCATTTATTAATATAACAATTAGCTGGATTTTATTCGGTTTGTGGTTATACATATTCCTTCTGAATATTTGCGATTTATGATTATGTAATAATTTATGTATGCGATTTAAGATTTCAATCAAATATAATAATTTCTTTATTTATTTCATAATACTATGATAGGCGGCTCAAAATTGTAAAAGTTAAAAAAAAATCGACTATAATTATTATTAATAAATAAAACCAATAGCAAAATGCTATGATAGGCAGTGCCAAATTGTAAACGTTACAAAAACATGAATGTATGTATTATTAAAAATAACAATATCACGGTCTAAAACAAGATTACAATATAATAATTATAATAATTAAAAGCAGGCTGAAAGTTTAATACTTCTGTTTTTTAATAATACGCTTGTATCCTCTTTAATATTATAACATATAATTTAATAAATAACAAACTTCGTTAGTTGGAAATAAAATACAAATATTACTCTTCTGGCTTTAGGACGTGATATTAATCAATAAAAGAATCCCTCATATGAGGTTTTAATTATAAAAATATGCAGAAATAAACTTACCTCAAATAATAAGTTTCTAGATCAAAAATATCATCAACTCAAAGCACTAGATAATAAAACTCAATAGCATGAGATAATAAAAATAAGTATATCTCGAATTTACACTCTTTTGTCAATAATTCTAAGAACAATATTCATTATAACAAACTTTTCATTGTTTTCCTCAAAGTCTTGGTTTTTTTTTATCAAATTAACTAACCTCAGTGACCGGAAATATATTATGATTTAATATACACTGGCATGAATTGCAACGCGTTTTTTAGTACATTTCGGAAAGGTTTGCAGAAACATATTAAATTCGTATCTGTGATTCAAGTCCACAATTGTAATACAATACTTCCTTTTCTTACCCTAATAGAAAGCGATTTAACCGTATGCACACTAACAGTCTATTTTATTAAAGAAAGTATCCTATTTTCTTATAAGCTCAGTTATATGGTTTTGAACAAGGGTAAGGATGTCAAAGAGCTATTGTTTTTAGCAGATTTTTTGTATTGCGGTACCAGCTTATGTTAAAATGGTTCTAACTTTCTTTAGAAATTTCTTTTCGAAAAGAAATCTCACAAACAGAATGATTCTTCTTTAAAAAATATTGAGCATGGATACAATATGCCTATTAAACATAAAATAGTTATTTTTAGACACAAAAATGCTGCACCATATTTGTTAGATATACGAGGTGCGTAAATCAAGTAATGAGACTGGTGGCCTAGCATTCGATCTGACAACAATATTGCCTTGCTTTTTAAAGAGGGAGATAAGTCAACATCTGTTTCAATATTGGAAACAATGTTTTGTCAAGGGTCCAGGTATTCAGGTAGTTTAGGTCATTCTATGAAGAAGTGAACATTGAAGATGAACCTCGCGAGAAAGCTCTAATAACTGTTGAAAATGTCCACAGAATCTGGAATCTTGTACATTTTCAGCATCAGTTGACAGTCATAATAATAGGATTTTAATTTGATTCAAACAATCAGAATTTCACCAATGAATTTGGGATGAAGAAAATTTGCATGAAAATGGTTCTGAATAACTTCAAGGGATCGAAAAGCTTATAGAAGGAAAACACGTGTTGACATTTTGAGATGGATTAAAACTTATCCAAACTATCTGGAACGTGTCATTCCTGGTGACGAGTTTTGGATTTTTGAGTATGACCTGGAAACGAAACACGCCAGAAACAGAAATGACACACTCCAACTTCATCACAAAAAAGCCAGTCGGCCAAAAAAAAAATATTCGCACTAAGCCCAAGTCTGAAACAAAAGTTAACGCAAATCGTTGTCACTCATTTTCAAAACACACTAGGAAAATCCGATAAGATAAATCCGAAGTTCCCGGGATTAGCTGTTCCGATTAAAATGGTTTCGGAAAAAAAAGAGATGGCGACACGGTTGAAGACTGTCGTGAAAAAATTAGATACTGCGCCGTCGTAGCAACAATTTGTGTTGTTTTCATAGCAGTGAAAAAGTAGTTAAATACACGGAGCTACAAAACTTCCACGTAAGTAAATGTTTTTCTCCTTAAACATTTTGGTCTATACCGGTTAACTATGAACTTGAATACATATTGCGTGACCCAGCCGCAGTAAAGATGATTAGGAATAATTTGACTATAGTAAATTATATTTTATTTCAATAATTTTGTGAAAATATATGTATAAATGTTGTAAAATAAAGATTAAATGTGCATGAAAATGTATAAATATTTTATATTGTTTTAGGATTACCAATTTCAAAACGCAAGCCAAATAGAGGTTTAATCTCCATAGAACTCTTGCATCAAGCAGCGTATCTTGTTAATCATGAAAGCAGAAAAAATAAAACTGTTGCGAGAGAATGTGATATTACATTGGTATATTAAAAACTTCAAAGCTGATGAGGTTTCTTCAGTGGGTTACAAACCCAGACTAGTGTTTAGCTCGGAACAAGCATTTTTACAGAACAATTTATTTTGGTCTTTTGCCTGAAGGGTTTCGAAAATAGACATATGAATGTGAGGTCAAGTTCAATATTCCAATAATTCCAACATCATAGCACAAAAGTCGTGGTCAAAAGTAATAAAAATCAATGAGGCACATTTAAGCCATATTAATAGCCATATGAGCTACAAAAGCACATACAAGAGCTGCAAATGGCAGGAGAACTATTTAGCTTGAAAATTAACCTATAATAGAGTCAACAAAATTCAACAAATTTGCTGCCAATAGAATAATTTCTATTTTAGGAAGCGATTTAGATAGAGATTGTGGACTACTACATATATATTGGGCAAATGATTTCAACGAAGAGTGGTACTACCCGGGAAGTGGAACGGCATGTTAAGTATGGTTTGCAGGCTCAATACAGTTTCCTAAACTTCCACTTTGTGTGAAGAGAAAAGTTTTTGATTAGTGCTGCCTGTTTTGATATACGGAAGTGAAATATGGACACTCATATCACAATCAATTCAAAAATTTCTGGCAGCACGAAGGGGAATGGAAAAGTGTATGTTTGACATTACAAAGCGGGATAAAAAGAGCTGCATATGGATCAAAAAGCAAACTATAGTATATGAAATCATCGGAAGGGTGAAGGAATTGAAATGGCGGATAGATAGAATGACGATAGATGGACCAAAGCAATCCTGGGATGGATACCGCTTTATAATAAACGTCCACAAAGAAGACCGATGGCACGATGAACCGATGACATCATCAAGTATATTGGAACCGAATGGCAGAAAAGAGCGCACAACCGCGAGAGTTAGAAGCATGCAAGCGAGGCCTTTACATTTGAGTGGATCGACAATGGCTTAATCTATAAATTATTTTAGAAAATAAATTCTCTACAAAAAAGATTCTTTCCAATTTCTTCATAAAATTCATATTTATGGAGATATTCTTAATAAAAAAATCATACAAAAACTAGGATTTTATCTATGAACTTAGAATCTATTAATGAACTTAGATCGTCTTGAGGTACGTGTTATTTTTGTTTAAAAAAAAATCAGTGTCATCAGACACCCAACTACTGGGTTCCACAATCTCTTGGGGAATACACAACAACCTGTGTCTCCGCCTAAATGAGAGAGAGAGATGGTCAACTATCTTAGTAACAGATATCAGTTTGTAAAAACCGATAACGGTGAATCTCCCAGAGGGCATAGCAACTGTGGAGGTCCACAAGGCTTAGTTCTGGGGCCTCTACTGTTCTGCATCTATACATGTGCCATTTCTAAAAGCTTAAAATATTTTACTCCTTATATGTATGCTGATAATACACAGTTCATTTCCGTCTTATGGCTTTCATAATGCTAATGTCTTGATTAACGAAGATATTGTAGAGCTAACAGCATTCTCGGGCAGACATCAATTGACAATAAATTCAGGAAAAAGTAGTGTTACAGTATTTGGTAAGGATGGACATAGGATAGAGAAGTAAATGATTATAACGGTTGGTAGTACTGCATTGCAGAATGTGCATAGTGCCGGAATGCAGTCTCGGAATGGAGATAGACACTGACTTAAAATTTAACAATTTTATAACATCTAAACACAAAATACCTTATGCTGGTTTAAAGAAACTATTTCCCCACAGACATGTCTTTACTACCAGTTTGAAACTGAGACTCTCGGAAGTAACTGTTTTAAGTCAGTATCAATTACTCTGAAGTGTTTTATGGGCAATTTTTAAGCACAGTTGAGGATTGAGCGATTGCAGAAATCTTGTTTGAGGTATTTATAAGGAATACGGAAGTTTCAATCTGTATCCCATAATCTGGTATCATTGAAATGTTTATCTATGTTATAAAGAAAGCAACTCCACGCGGGCTGTTTATTTCATTCGATATTGTGATACAAAAGTCCTCCATATCTCTATAAAATTAGATTTCGATGGGATGCGCACAGTTTGAATACTAGATTTAGGGGACGATTATCGCCACCTATGTTTAACTCTGCGCAATTTACGAAATCGTTTTCATATAATATATATAATGTGTACAACGATATACCTCAAGAGTATAAATACTTTAAATCTGTCCGATTTAAAAAATGTTACTACAACTACTTATATGCAAAGCAATTGGAAGCAATATGCATGCCTTAATGAGTAATGATTTTGTCTGTGCCTCTATTGCCTTGAAACTTCTCTTCTTTTCAATGACTGAATTTTTATTTTTTTTGCTTTGTTTTGTTTCTTATTTGATTGTATATAAACAATAATATATTTTTAAATTCTCATTTATTGCATATAAGATTATTATATGTAATATAGCTTAGTCTATGGGTACCATGTGTTAAATAAGAATTAGGGTTGAGGTTTCTAAATCAGTACTTCTGCCACCTCGGTCCTTTTGCAGTGAATTTATATGAGGTTTCAATTGTATTGCTATTTTCTGAATTGACCATTTTTAAATGTACTGCAATGAAATATATAACTGATCTATTATATTGTAATGTATTGCTATTTTCTATATTGATCATATATATTTAATAAATATACTGCAATAAAAGTATTATTAATATAATTATTATTATTACTATATATATATATATATATATATATATATATATATATATATATATATATATATATATATATATATATATATATATATATATATATCCCCTTTTTGGATCAGACCTTGACGGGGTAAGGGGTTTGAGTAGGACAATGAAGCTTTGAGCTATGCTGTCTGGAGCGTAAGTTCCTGAAAGGGTCACCCCTGGCGGACAGATCCGGTCCCTCTGCCTTCCTGAGGTCTCCCTCAGACTAAAATAATCCAAAATCTGCCAACTCGTATTGGATTAGCGTGGCAGATTACGGCCCTCATTCCCCGGAGGCCAAAGGGCAACTACCTTCGGCAGCGGGCAGATCTGCCCCAAGGCAGAGGGTGCTAAGAATCACCGGGTTAGATCAGGCTGAAATTTATGGAATTTTGACATTGCTATGCTTAATATACGGACAATGAAAACAGAGACCCAAGAACCGTTAATTGAACTTGACAATATACATTGGGATATTATTGGGCTCTGTGAAAGACGAAGAAAGGGCGAAGAGTTAATCAAATTAGAACCAACTAGTAACGTATTCTACACCCGAGGTACGGAGAACGGACGATGTGGTGGAATTTGATTCCTCATCAATCGAAAGCTGAAAGACAGTGTAGTCAAATTTGAAAGCATATTCGACAGATTAGCCCAATGCATCATTCAGCTGCATAAAATGTTTAAGCTTCAAATCGTCCAAGCATAGGCACCAACTATAAGCGATAGAGATGAGGAAATTGAGGAATTTTATGACGATGTGGTTCCAACTTTTCCCTGATGGGGCGACTTTAATGCCAGAATCGGAGAAGCAGGAACTGGTGAAAATGCAACTGGCCCATATCGAAATAGTGAGCGGGGCAATAGAGGTGACAGGCTGGTTGACTTTGTTGAAGGACAAGAATTCTATATTATGAATTCGTTTTACAAGAAAAAGATCAAGAGAAAATAATAATGGAAAAGCTAATCTGGACTCACAAGTGAAATTGATTACATCATGTCAAACGATAAAGCAATATTTTGCAATTGCACTGTCCTTAACCATTTTAATGTGGGAAGTGACCACCAAATGGTAAAACCAGATAAACTGCCGAAAAGAGTGCGAAAGAATGATAAGGTCAAAAAAGGGCAAAGTGGATTCTGGGAAGCTGCTGGAGAGGGGCAGATATTTTGAAATTGCTTTGTCGAATCGCTTTGCTGTGTTACAAGATCCGGAGGAGATGGAAATTGCAGACCAATATGAAGAAATCGCCAACAATGTGCTTAAAACGGCGGCTTCAATAGCACCAGAAGATAAATGTTTCAAAGAGTCAAAAATTTCCAATGAGACCATTCATTTAATGAAAAAACGCCGGACAATGAAGAATGCAGACAGTCCTTTTAGCAGGGTCGAGTACTTTGTGCTTTGTAAAACTATAAGAAAACGTATTCGAGAGGAAACGCGCCGATTCAACATGCAGCTTGTGCAAAAGACTCTGGAAGAAAACAGGGAAATTAACAAAACTAAGCAGACACTAAGAAAGAAAAGGACACAAATGTTTTCCTTAATGCGTGAGGATGGTACAATATGCAGGGAACGGACGGAAATGTTAGAGGTTGTCCGAAGATTTTATTCAGTTATATGAGTTATAGGAGGACCAGAATCAAGCAAGAATAGCAATGCCCACTGAAGAACAAGTGCCGGATATCCTGGTGGAGGAAGTGACAAAAGTTATAGACTCGATAAAAAATGGCAAAGCCCCAGGAAAGGCTAGTATTGACATCTGACCGAAGTTTTATATCGCTCGTATCGCTCGTTAAGTTGGAAATTAAAGCGTTTTTTGCAATTTTTCAAAATTATTGGGCAATTTTTGAAAATTAATAAATGTGTTATGAAAAGGTCTTGCATTAAATTTTCTTGTGTTGATCCATTAAAAATATTAATAAAGTGCAACGGCGATGAAGCTATGCTAAACAAAATATTTACAGGTGGTAGAAGGATTTTACCAATGACAGAGAAGCAGTTACAGATGGACATCCTTCGGGCAAATTTACGTCAACCAATGAAGAAAACATAACTGATATTAGGGATGTTGCACTGAGTAATCACTGATTAAGTATTAGGGACATTGTAGATATTATTTGAATATCATTTAGGTCAATACAATCAATTTAAAGAACAATTTTAGGTTTGTTTCACTTGTATTCTCGCATTGTTCTTATAACATTGTTTTTTTTTTAAGTTCGATGTATTCAAATTGCTGAAGAGATGCTTTAATTAGATGACGAGATACTCCCATATTAACAGTTTACTTCAATTGCCGTGATAATGTTCACAAAGATTTCCTTTCATCTGGTTAAAAAGTTAATAAAGAATATTTTTTAAGCATTATGGATGATTTGGGACAGTCCATTAGAAAAAAAATTACAATTTCAAGGTATTTACATCAGGTAATGGATCATCGCATATCACAATCATTATTGTAGAAATTGTCTAAATGTCGTTATCTAATTTCCACTTGCCTGTTTTTCCTTATTAAATATATTTCTTTAATATGATGTTTCGCGTCTGTTGTTTAATATTTAGATAGCTGCGCTTGTATTCTGCGACTAAGACTTTAAATGATGTACCTGTTTGTCATATATAAAATTTATTGCACGAACGACAATTCATTTGGCAGACGCCTGATTTATTGTCTTTCCCCGTTTTTTGTGCAAACTTTTTTAAAATATTTACTAAAGAATTGTTGGTTTTAAAGACTACATTTATATTATACAATACTACAATAGCATGATTCAGCGTTTAATCAATGTTCCTCTAAATCCGGACAAATACAATACAGAATTAATTTGAATTCAGCAAATTGCGATTAACAACGGCTATCCAGCTTCAATAGCTGATAAAATAGTCTGCAAAAAACAGGAAAATAAAGCGCCTTCGGAAACCTATCCTAGGATTATAATTAAATAATTTTGATTTAAAATTCTTTTTTATTATGGACATATATCTGAAAAACTTAAAAAACATCTCAACAACATTAATATAAATGTAGTCTTTAAAATCAGAAATTATTTAGGAAAAATTTTAAAAAGCTAAAAACAAAAAACGGGTGAAAAGAATAAATCAGGCTTCTACCAAATGAATTGCGATAAATTTTATATAGGACGAACAGGTAGATCATTTAAACTCAGAATCGCAGAACACAAGCGAAGCTATCTAAATAATACAATGAACTCAACATACGCGGAACATCTTAATGATTTTAAAATATATTTATATATATATATATATATATATATATATATATATATATATATATATATATATATATATATATATATATATATGACCAAATAGACTACAACCATTTTTCACTATTAAATATGTTGAAAAAACAGTCTGAATAAAAGTTCTGGGAATTCTCAGAATAATTTTTTTTTTAATATATTTCTTGATTATTATAGTACCTACTATTTGTCACAATACAATTTCATTCTTTGTCAACCATCCGAAGAAGCTTCAGACACGCGTTGTTTAGAGAAAAATATAAGTGAACATTACACTTGTCTTATTTATAAAACTTAGTATGAATTTCCATCAAGAAAATGCCGCAACTATCCACAATCATTATTTGTAAATTTTTCGCTAGAAATCAAACTACAAATCTACACATTCAGTAGGTAGACACCGTGTGACTTTTTCCTGTTCCCTTAATTGAAGAAACCACTTTGTGGACGTCATTGTAGAATGTATAAAAGCTATTTAAGAAGGTTCTCTGGCCGTTTAAAAGGAAATATTAGAAAGTCGTTTATAAGAAGACCGAAAAAAACGCCGGAATAAGCATATTGCAGTGAAAGTGGAGTACTTTAAAGGAGACAAATTAAACTTGAATGAATTAATAAATATTTTAAGATTTATTTAGAAAGTAATCTTACTTTTGCTCACAGTAGTATATCAGACAAGACAATAAATGTAAAATACAAACATTGGAAACTCCGTCTTTCTAATTGAAGCTTTTTTTTTATTTTAATAAAATGATGAAAAGTTTCTTAATGAAAAGTTTTGTAATCTTCAAAATATTAAAGGAAGGATAAATCCTAAGAGGACATAACGTCATTTAGGACTTTCAACTTAGTTTTAGACGTTATAATGCGAAAAGAGTTTCCTTAAGTGAATGCTTTTATGTTGGTTCCGGTTTCTGTAATTAGATTTGATGTTACAATCTCTGTGTAGTGATGTTTAACCAAGAAAAACATTTTTTACATTTAATATTTATAATTTAATGGTGCTTTAAATTTTATAATTATTGTAATAAAATAGTAACCATGATATCATAATGAAATTTGTGTAATAACTGTCATAATCTGTGGTTCAACAATTCTTACAGGGTCTTGACCATTGTAAAATGTCGCGCCATTAGTTCCTGTTCCTGGGTTTTGTTCAATTTTTCATTTCAAGTGTCTTTATGTTGCCTAATATTTGGTATATATATATATATATATATATATATATATATATATATATATATATATATATATATACCAAATATTAGGGTCTTCCTTTGTTCTTTTGTCTATTAGCACACCAATTATTGGGATAACTGTCATTCAATCTGCTAATATGGCCTATCCATCTCAGCCTTCCAACTTTGATATAGGTGGCTATATTGATGTTCTTATATTATCTGTATCATATGCTCATCGTTTTATAGTCTACGCCACTCCCTGTTCTCCTAGATTCATCTGTAATGGGCGCTAGAGCATTTCAAGGTTGCGGTAGCGGGTCCAGAGGCAAATGGGAGACAGTCAAGGGTGGCCGTCATGGTGTACTTATCTATTAAGGAAATTAACATAATAAAACTCCTATTGTTTTAAAGAATAGATATTTATCTTGCTATCTAAAATGTTTATCTTATAGTTATCGTGTAATATATATATATATATATATATATATATATATATATATATATATATATATATATATATATATATATATATATATATATATATATATATATATATATGTGTGTAGTTTCTATGGCATTGCTCTACATCGCACAGAGCTGCAGAAACCATTGATTGTTTACACATAAAAATTCATGCACATGTTCCGTCTTAGACGAGGTTGTTTAGATATGTATACTATATTCTTTATGACGATGCTAAAGAAGAGGTTTATAGTAATAATCCCTAAATAGCCCGGGAGCTAAAGAACAAGATCCGATATGTCGTTGATTTGATACCTAATTCGCTTTAGTATTGTTGGTGACAAGTGTTTGCAAGTTGGTAAGCAAAGACGCGATTCTGGCAATCAAGCACGTTTCGAGATAATATGGGACCGTACAATGATCTGTGTACAGAGAAGTGCATCGACATAGCAAACAAGCAAAGGCATACAAGTTGATGCATGTTCAAAATCAAATCTATGAAAGGCAGGGATAGCTCTAGGAATCTATTATTATTTTTGTATGCGTCGTCAATGATCCATATTCGTGACGGATTAATGACTGATAAGTTATTACAGCCATTATTTTAATAACTATCTATAAATCTGTTTAAAAGTAAATTTATCAAAATGGTGGCAAATTTTCTATTTCAAACTGTCTGGACCTATTAAGAAATGCCAGCAATACAGTATTGAGAATTTTAAATAAGAGTTTACGCAATCTCCTACGAATCAATAATTACCTATGTGCTTAAATAGCAATACATTTTTTCCAAATGAAGCCATAAACCCTTCTAGGCTACAAGAGCATTTGAATAAAATGCATTCTGATTAGAAGAACAAGGATTTATCTTATTTTCAAGGACTAGAAAATAAATATTTAAAACAGCTAACTATATCGAACCTTTTTGCGTCATCTGTAAACAAGAAGATGATGGAGTACGACCTTCATATAATATTTCATTGTTAATCGAAAAAGCGGGAAAATAACACACAAATGGTAATTAATTAATCTTGCCTGCAGTCAAAGACGTAATAGAAAGTGTTTTTCATCATAAGACATCAGATATCATCAGGAAAATTCCTTTGAAGAATAATTCAGTGTTAAGAATAGATTAAATGGCTACGTTGAAATATCATTATACGATTACTTAAAGACTTGCTAATTTTCCATTCAACTCGATGAATCTACCAAATAACGAAGCACTACTTTTATCATACATTCGATTTATAAAAGAAGAAAATATTTGCCAATAGTTCTTATCCGCTAAAAATTTAGAATACAAAGGGAGAATCGATATGTAATACCATGATCAGGTGTTTTCAAAAGAAATATATTCCTCTTAGTAATATCTTGTCAGCTGCTACTGATGGTGGTCCAGCAATGAAGGGGCATCATAAGGATTTCATAGCGCATTGGAAACAAGCTGTACTAAATGTACTCATTGTACATTGTATTATTCGTCAGCATTTTGGTTACAAAAAATCGAAATGAACGCCTGCATAGGTCGCCCTATTACATTATTGGAGCAGTCAATAAGATTAGAAGCAATTCATTGAACCACAGATTATTTGGCTATTGTAACCTTCATCATATAAAAATGATGATTACAATCGCTTGCTGCTGCATACGTTCGTTGGCTCTCAAAAGATATTTGTCAGAACCGTTTTTTCAATATACTTGACTCAGTAGTTGACTTCCGGGGTATTTCACGTGAAGCGGACAACGAAAAAAAACGAGGTTCTGAAATTTGTTCATATTGACATATTTGTATTTCTAGGAGATAGAAACGTGTACACATAATATTTTTTTGGAGGTTTTCTATAGAATTCACCTGATTGACGGAAGGGTTTCATTGAAATTTTACTGAAAAGCTTACAGTTATGTCCAAGTAGAGCAATTATTACGCCAATGCGATTATATGAATGGGCGAATTCAAATTTAACTCAAACAGCCATTTACTACTGCTCCAAAGATGATATTGAACGCCAAAGAATTTTTCTCCAACCACGATTTTAATCATCAGTAACTATTCCAGGAACAAAAACCTACCACTGAAGGCATGGTTATAAAACGAACCAGTGTTGATTGCAATAGTAAAATTGTAAAAATTATAAAACAAAGTATTTTTCTTTTGATACAACATTGTTTCATTTAGTTATAAATCATTATTAAGAATATATAGGTATCAAGCGTAAAATTAGTTCAGAATATGTATGTCTTTATGCATAAATAGATGACGTCACAGCAATTTTATTATGTAGGTATGCCCTTTTTTGCACAAACCAGTCAACTTTAGCAAGCGCCCAGTATGACATGTACGTACTCTAATTGATTTTGATTGCAATTTTTGTGGTAAAATTTGTAAATGTTAAGCTTTATTCTGAAGTAAAAAAGATTAAATTAAAATGGTCGAAGTTATTAAAAAAAATCAAAATATTTACTTCCGGTTTAACACTAAAAAAGAAATTCAAATGTGGAATCTAATTAGAAAATCAAAAAGAACAATAAATTTTCTTACAAAATGCTATTTTTGTTATTGTTTTATAATTCTAAGAATTCTATAGAATCCGATATCTTAACTAAACCTCAAATAAAAAAAATAACTTGTGTGCACGTTCATATCCCCTAGAAGTACAAATATGCCCAATATGAACCAATTTCAGTACCTCGCTTTTTTATCGTTATCCGCTTCACGTGAAATGTCCCTTCCTTAAAAAGAAACCAAATACTGCGTGAAAACCTGATTATATCCAAAAATGACATCGCTTATTTGACAGACATGTTTAAAATATTTAATGAAGTTAATTTACAATTGCAAGGTGGACAGTAGAATTTAATTAAAACAAAAAACGTTACAGCTGCTTTTGTGGGAAAACTTTCCAGCCGTAGGGCCATACTGATTACTCCGGTATGTTCCAAGGGTCAAAACCGTTTTAATTTTCCTGCCATTATCTATAATTTCTAAACTAGTCGCCGAGTACGCTCCTTAAACTAACGTTTGCTAAATTCGACAGTCGCGGGCCGGATTGATGACACTGGCCGGCCGTAGATTCGAGACCTTACGGTTAGAGTATTAACCGATGGAACATATTAACATATTTAACAGGTGAATCTGATGTAACATTGAAAAAATTGAATACCACAAGGTGGGCATCTTATTTTTACTCAATTTTAGCAATCAAGTTAAGATACCCTGATGGTATGGAAGCCCTGATAGAAATTTCAAAAAATCGGATGAGGTATCAGAGGAAAAGCTCCTCAAAAAACTTGTGGATAGCTACCAGTTTGCATTTTGAACTGTGTTTTTATCTAAAGTACAGAAATAAATATTTCAAAAGACAGAAATAGACCTTGAAATTGTTGCATTGTAAAAAGTTGCAGCGATTGCTGTAAAATGGACTATAGAAGCAATGTTTCCGGTTAGTAGACAGTCAAAGATTGCAAGACACTGTGACGAGTTAGCAGAAGATTACAGATTTTGTGATGATGAACACAAGTTCAAAATTTGACGAAAAATTTTTCAGTTTTATTTCCTCAAAAATTACTTCCGTTATCAGAAGATAATATTGTGTTAAGGACTGAAAGACTGCAAACTAAATATAAAGCCGATATTGGCCCGACTCTACATTTAGAACTGGTTTCACTTCGGAAGGGCCTAAAATCTGAAATAGCACAATTAAGTTCAGCTCATGATCTTTTCAATCTTCTACAAAGCTGGACATGATAACATTTAGTTACCCATAAGTTTTAACTACTTTGGCTTTATTTTTAACCTTATCCGTTACGGTAGCGTCAGTAGAAAGGTTTCTTTCGATTTTGAAGAGAGTGAAAAGTTTTTTAAGACGTTCGATGAATCAAGACAGATTAAGTGACTTAGGCATGGTTAACCAAGAAATTGCATCATCACTAGATAAGAGGAAAGTTATTGAACGTATGTTGTTAATGAAAACGAGGAGAATCCATTATTTCTGACCGATAAGTTGTTCTATTTTTTTTTAATTTATTTTTTTAAACGCGAAAATTTCTCCGTTTCGCGAAAAAACATTGAATCATGGATATGTTTTTTAGTGGTAACAACACCTAATAAACACTATCGGCATCAATATAAATGAAATGTAAAGATAATTACCGTTCAATATTTTAACAATATCTTGAATAAAATCAGAAAGTTTTATTATAAATACGAACGCGGGAAGGTAATATGCGGTTTACAATCATTCCTGTCATTAATTTTAAACACTATTAAATAATTGGATTTGAGAAATGAAATTCTTGAAAAATTAGTAAATAGTCCTTTTTTGTATGGGTGGCGATTGTTGATTTTTTGAGGGGGGGGCAAAGTTTATAGGTTCGACACTGGATGTAACCAATGTTTTCTTTCAACAAGATGGTACGATTTGCCACACATTTCGCCATCGATGATACGATCGATTTATTGCACGAAAAGTTTCCTGGGCGCGTTATTTCGCGAAATGGTAATGTTAAATCGCCACCCAGATCATGCGATCTCATACCCCTGGATTATTTTTTTGGGTTATGTTACACCTTTAGTTTACAGAAATAAACCCAAAGCAATTATTGGCTTTAAACAAAATATTGTTTTTAAAGATACTATACAAATTATCGGATTATCATTTATAGTTACCATTGTACATAATTTATTTTTTTTAAACTCTTATTGGAAAACCCTTTATAAACAGTACTATTGTAAACTGTATTCTGTCAAGTTTAAATTTCAAAAATCAAGCAAAACATTTATATGCACGTTAAAAACCATTGTTATATAGAGAAAGAGAAATAATAAAATCTAATTTCAGCAACCGGAACAAAAATAAAATCACTTACCTAACGAAAATCTGTCAGCATAATAACATCCAAGACCACGGTGAAAGTACAAAATGACGTTATTTTCAATTACGATTAATTCTTCCGTTAATATTTTGGAGACTAAAAAACCTGAAACTTTTCATCAATTTATTAAAACAAAGAAACTTCAATTACCGGAGAGTCGCTTTCTGTTATGTTTGTACTTTGTGTTTGATTGTTTCCTCTGATGCGTTCTTGATTTTAAATAACTATTTACGAACGAAGTATATATATATATATATATATATATATATATATATATATATATATATATATATATATATATATATATATATATATATATAGTAATGAAATTGGTGGTGAGGATTCTGTCAGGCAATACATTAGGCACACTGTTCAGACTTCCCTTTTGGAGGTGAGGCAGGTCAACATCTGATTCATAAGTACCTGTTTGAGTTCCCTAATGTCATTTGGTGTTTCGCAGCCAATAGTGTTGTCAGATCGAACTCTACGCCACCAGCCTCATTACTATATTTACGTACCTCGTATATATTTCACAACAATGTATTAATATCCAACAATGTATTATTACACTCTGTACAGAAAATCAGATTAACTGACCAAAAGATATATCGCACGTGTGACAAAGTTTTTTTTGAATTTTAATATATTACGCTCAAAAGTATGCATTTTGTAGATTTAATGAAATAACCAATTTAATTACTATAAGAAAACAAACAAGTGTAGCAAAATATTTAATAAGCAAAATCAATTTCTATGAATAATGCGCGATAACAATTTGGAATTGTAATACAGCTAGAAGCACAACCGAATAAGCGCCACGTTTTCCAATCAGAATTTATTCATCCATGGATAATGTGGAACATTTAATGAAATCGAAAGCCCCTCTTTTGTCCTCATTGACAAAAATTTGTAGATAACAGTGGTCAATATATAGTTGATTAGAACTTTATTGTATGTTATATAAATTATATCTGATGATAATTTACACTACTCCTACTTTAATTTTAATTAATTAGTAATGGTATTTGTCACACTGCCCAACAAACGAACTGTTTTCGTTTTTAGATTATGATTGTAGACGCATTGGCTACTCTAGCTATAACAGTGGTCAATATATAATTGATTAGAATTTTATTGCATGTTATATAAATTATATTTCATTACATTTTACACTACTCCTACCTTAATTTTAATTAGTCAGCAATCATATTTTTAACACTGTCCAAGAAACAAACTAGTTTTTTTTAGGTTATGATTGTAACCGCATCGGCTACTCTGGCCATAACAATGGTCAATATATAAATGATTAGAACTTTATTGTATATTATATAAAATATATTTCAAGATATTTTACACTACTCCTACCTTAATTTTAATTAATTAATAATCGTATTTGTAATACGGCCCAACAAACCAACTGTTTTTTTTTTAGATTATGATTGTAGACGCATCGGCTACTCCGGCCATAACACTGGTCAATATATAATTGATTAGAACTTTATTGTATACTATATAAATTATATTTCATACTACTCCTACCTTAATTTTAATTAGTCAGTAATCATATTTGTAACACTGTCCAAGAAATGAACTAGTTTTTTTTAGATTATGATAGTAAACGCATCGGCTGCTCTGGCCATAACAGTGGTCAATACATAACTAATTAAAATATATATTGTATGTTATATAAATTATACTTCCAGTACACCTCGCCTAGGGTAGTGGGCCGGTCACAGGTCACCATCGATAGTGAAAGTTACATTAGATGTTAATGGACAGCTGCGAATATCTCCAAATAAGCAGCCCCGAACCAACACAAAAACTAAGTCCACATAACGTCTGACTTGTATCAAGCGGTTGAGTGGTCAGCGCCCGTTCACGAGTAGTGCGGCTGATATTTAAATTCTAGAACTAATCTCTCCAGTCTTAACCTCTGAACAGTCATGGTTCAAACTTTTAATTCCAAGTACAAGATGAAGCGTTCTAGTAATTACAAAATTTCCCCATGGGGTAAACAATCATTTGCCAGCGTTGCTGTAACAACCGGACTTTTGGATTCTGGGGCATCCGGGCTTAAACGCAAAATCTTTCAGAGGGAGTCAGAGACCTCTGGCCAACGTCCCAAACACGTGCTTGGGTGAATTTCAAATTGACCATGTTGCCATTTCATATCCCAATTATAAAGAGATTTTGAATGTTCAAGTTAGAAAAGAAGCTAACATAGACATAGATCATTACTTGACTTGAATCAAACCTAACACAAAACCTCGAAATTTTATTCAAAAGAGACTACTAATTCCAAAGTTCGACCATACGAAAATAAAACCAACGCTAACAGAAGAACTTGACAAACAACCAGCACAAAACTGGCAAGAACTCAAACAAAAATTTATTAAAACAGCTCTAAAGTTGGTCCCTTTACAAAAACTTAGAAAACATCCCTGGTGGGATGAAGTTTGCGAGCAAGCGGTATTAAGTCGAAATAAAGCATTCAAAGAGTGGAACAGTCGGAAAACAGAAATGAAATATAACATCTTTTTGGAAGTAAAAAAGAAAAATCGAAACTATTTAGACAAACTAAAAGAAAATATGAAAACAATCAACTTGATGAAATAGAAAAAGATATCCAAAAAATAACACCCCAAATTTTTATAAAACATTTAAACTAAATTGGGCTATCAATCCCAAAGTCTTTGCTTCCGAAAGAAAAACGGACTATTAGCTCTAAATAAGTAATACAATTGCAAATATCTTGCCAAATATTTTGAATAACTACTAAACTGTCCTGAGTTTTTAAACAGATTACCAACACTAAACCCTAAACAAACAAACCCAGATTCATTACCCCCGAATGAAGATAAAATAGTCAAATCAAGCGACTTAAAAATAACAACAACTTCTGGTAAAGATGGAATCACTGTTGAACTTTTAAAATCCACTGGCCAATAAGTACAATCAAGGAAATAACTAAAATTCTACAAGAAGTTTGGCGAGTCGAACGGATTCCGGAAGATTGTAAAGATGCTCTAATCCATCCACTACATAAGAAACGAGATAGAACGGATATAAACAACTACACAGGGATATCTCTTCTCCCAGTCTGTTACAAAATTCTATCTCAATGTCTACTAGACAGAGCACAGGGACAGTTAAAACTTAAATTTGGTAAATATCAAGCAGGCTTTCGACCGGGTAGATCCAGTCTGGAACAAATCCTGATACGAAGTGAATTGTTATAATAACCATTATCCATCATATAACCATTTATCAGATTTTTCTGGGAATGCCTTAATCTAACTGAAAACCTGGACTCTTAATAAAAAAACTATTTACATAGGCCTGTTGATGTGTTGCAAAAGTTTTCGTAGCACTGTGCCCAAGTCTTGATAGTGCCCAATTATTCGACATAATTTTCCTTCATTTGCAAAACGGACTAGAACAATTAGATTTACAAAAAGAATTGCAGCGGATCACCAAGTGACTCTAGGGAGTTCAAACTGAAAGAAGAATGATCTGCCTCTCCTTCAAAAATGAGCAAGCTAACATTGCTGTCAGATCGAACCTTACGCTACCAGTCTCATTACTTTATTTATGTACCTCGTATATATTTCACAATAATGTAATTGTTTACAACTATGTAATATTACACTCTGTAGAGAAAATCAAATTAACTGATCAAAAGGTATATCGCACGTGTGACATAAAGTATTTTTTATAATTTTAATATATTAAGCTCAACAGTATGAATTTTGTAAAATTCAATTAAATATTCAATTTAAATACTATAGGAAAACAAAAAAGTGTAGCAAAATACTTAATAAGCAAAATCAATTTCTAAGAACAATGCCCGATAACAATTTGGAATTGTAATACAGCTAGAACAACCGAATAAGCGCCACGTTTTCCAATCAGAATTTATTCATTCATGGATAATGTGGAACATTCAATAAAATCAAAAGCTCCTGTTTTGTCTTCATTGACAAAAACTCGTAGATAACACTGGTCAATATATAATTGATTAGAACTTTATTGTATGTTATATAAATTATATTTCATGACATTTTAAATTACTCCTTCCTTAATTTTAATTAGTCAGTAATCATATTTGTAACACAGTCCAAGAAACGAACTAGTTTTTTTTTAGATTTTGATGTTAAAAGCATCGGCTGCTCTGGCCATAACAGTGGTCAATACATAACTAATTAGAATATATATTGTATGTTATATAAATTATACTTCCAGTACACCTCGCCTAGGGTTCTGCGCGGGTCATAGGTGGTGGATAGTGAAAGTTCCATTAGGTATTAATGGACAGCTGTGAATATCTCAAAATAAGCAGCCCCGAACCAAAACAAAAACTAAATCCACTTAGCGTCTGACTTGTATCAAGCGGTTGAGTGGTCAGCCTCTGTTCATGAGTGGTGTGGCTGAGATTTATATTCTAGAACTAACCCCTCCAGTCTTAAACTATGAACCGTCATGAACCGTCATATGAACCGTCATACTTTATTCCAAGTACAAGATGAAGTATATAGTCATTACAAAATTGTCCTAGGAGGTAATCAATCCTCTGCAAGCGTTGCTGGTACCAACGGACTTTCGAGTTCTGGGGCGTCTGGATTTAAATGCAAAATCTTTCAGAGGGAGTCAGAGACCTCTGGCCAACATCTGAAACTAAAAACAAAAACCTTCTTTGGAACGATAAATATCAACTCACTCCTGCGCCCAGGAAAACTACATTAATTGAGGCAAACATTAAATCAGCAAAAAATCTAAATTTAAGCTCTGCAAGAAACCAGGTTGGCAGATGATAACACCTTGGACTTCGGCAACTACAGACTTTTTAAAAGTAAAACGGACAAAAGAATACTCAAAAATAAACTACAGCTCGGTATTGCTTTCGCTATCTCAAAAATCATTCTTGGTTCTATAACTAAGGTACAGGCAGTAAATAATCGACACTATCCCTCAAGTGTGCTAACAAAAACTATACATTAATCTAATGCACACCTCCCAATTAATGAAGAAAATAAATTTAATCCTGAAAAAGTAAATAAGGCCTGGGAAATTCTGAAAAAGACTATTTCTAAAATTCCTTCTAACCATGTAAAAATCCTATTGGGTGGTTTCAATGCCCAAATAGAGAAAGAAAGAAAGTACAGAAAAACAGTTGGCAGTTTTCCCGCTTATAAATGGACCAACCATAGTGGCAGAAGATTGGTTAAACTATGTTCGCAGTTTAATCTAAAAATTATGTCAACCTATTTTAAGAAGAAAATAACAAAACAAAAGACCTAGAGATGCCCAAACACGTACATGGGTGAATTTCAAATTGACCATGTTGCCATTTCATACCCCAATTATAAAGAGATTTTGAATGTTCAATTTAGAAAAGGAGCTAACATAGATGAGGATCACCTCGACATTTTATTCAAAAGAGACTACTAATTCCAAAATTCGACCCTACGAAAATAAAAGCAACCCTAGCAGAAGAGCTTGATAAACAACCAGTACAGAACTGGCAAGAACCGAAACAAAAAATTATTAAAATAGCCCTAAAGTTGGTTCCTTTACAAAAACGTAGAAAACATCCGTGGTGGGATGAAGTTTGCGAGAAGCGGTATAAAGCCGAAATAAAGTATTGAAAGAGTGGAACAGTTAGAAAACAGAAATAAAGTATAACAACTTTTTGGAAGTAAGAAAAAAAAAACATCGAAGCTAATCAGACAAACTATAAGAAAATATGAAAACAATCAACTTAATGAAACAGAATAAGATTTCCAAAAAAAATAACACTCCAAATTTTTATAAAACATTTAAAACAAAATTGGGCTATCAACCCCAAAGTCTTTGCTTTCGAAAGGAAAACGGACAATTAGCTCTAACTAACCAAGACAATTGCAAAGAACTTGCCGAATATTTTGAACAACTACTAAACTGTCCTGAGCCCTTAAACAGATTACCAACACTAAACCCTAAGCAAATAAACCCAGATTCATTACCACCGAATGAAGATGAAATAATATAATAATCAAACGACTTAAAAATAACAAAGCTTCTGGTGAAGTTCGATCAGTCAATATATTTTTTTATAGATACTTCCTATTTCTATTCATAGATAGTATGGTAGTAAATGTTCAATGCATGTCTTACATACTAGACTAACTCACATAAGTTACATTGTAAATCAAAGCGTATTACAAGCATGATATTTCGATGCGTGTAAGTATGTTTATTTTTTTTTAACATATTAAAAAATACGATTTTAGTACATAACGTATCATATCGACACGTGTAATGTGTAATATCGACACAGATATATGTGTTAGAAACAAAACACATTTGGTGTTTAATATTAATTAAGAGAATAATATGTTTATCATAAATACATAGGTAGGTGTGTTAAAATAACGCATGTAAAATTATTGTACACTTTTAAGTGTGTCTTCAGAACTGAGAAATTTTAAATACGATTTGCAAAATACTTTATATTAATATTAATTTTTCTATTCCAAGGATAAAAATAAGACATTTATTATATAACTAATATTACATTCATTTACATTGCATTTTACAAATTACAAAGTTACAAATATAATATTTATGTTAACCATAAAATTCTGTACGCTGGCGATTAATTAATGGAACATACTTTGCTCTATCCATCACATTAAGATAAATTATGTGAGAAAATTATATTTTTTGAATTAAGCACAATTCTATTATTGAAATCTTGAGAAATTCGATAAGCATTTAATTTTTCACTATAATTTTCGGTGATAAGTTCAAAGAGTAAAAATAATATTTCATCATTTAAAATTTTTATTTCATCAATCTCTCCAAACCGAGACATATCATCGTCATTAAATTACAATAAAATTATTCTACCTCGTTTATACACAGTTCCAGAACTAATAATCTCAGGAGATATCATAATTTTAGGTAAAATCCACTCTGATTCATTTATCAATAAATTGATAAAATAGATTCATGAATGGTTGATTAATAAGTTCAATAGTTGTACCGGGAGTAATGCAACTTTTATGACGCAATTTTTTTTTCTGGCATACCAGGGCATCAATTAAGTTTAATACGCTTACGGTGAGGAAATCAGAATGGAGAACAAAAATCCAACTACTACAAAAATTTCTTGTGGACTGATAGCCACTTATTTCGTTTGGCACTGTAAATATTCAACTAGTTATTCTAAT
The DNA here is from genome assembly GCA_031761425.1 of Cosmopolites sordidus. NCBI lineage: Eukaryota > Metazoa > Arthropoda > Insecta > Coleoptera > Curculionidae > Cosmopolites > Cosmopolites sordidus. Next base: position 150,407 of record JARFXV010001149.1, read on the forward strand.
ATACTTCAGTATGAGGTATTTTAAACTGCTGTCGGTAACAAAGTTATACCAGTTATTAAATTAATTAGGGATGTTAGTAATTTGTCAAAATAAAAAAGATATTCCTATATAAAATAAAAATTGACATATGTATGTATGGAAAAGAATTTTATTTACATTACATTACATTACATTTTAATTTTTTTTAGTGTTTTCTCTCAAATACAGCAAAAAATGTGTCATAAATAAAAATATTAATGAATATAAATAAATATGTATTCTTATTTTAAATTTTTAGGAATATTTATTGCTATAAGCTACACGTGTAGTACATTTTGAGAAACATTGTAACACGTGTTACGAATTTAAAACTCCTTTTTTTGTGTATAAAACGACTACAAGAAAAAACTACTAGCGAAAGACAACAAGCGAAACTGAATGATCATAGAACTTATTGTATGTTTCTGTAAGCTTAGCTACATGAAATAAACAGTAACATTAGTGATGTCAAACACGTGTAAGTGTGTAAATTTAGTACACTTCGATTTGCAGTGTAGGTAAGCCTTTTTCACAAAGTCTGAAATTAAATTTCTATTTTATTTAAAAGATTATACGTTACATAAGTTACTCAAAATGTGTAAGATCATTCACGTGTTTCTGAAAGATATGACTTCCATTGTTTCTTTGTTTAATTGTTTTAATAAATTAGATCGAAAATTCATAGAAACACACTCATGAAAACCTAACACGAAAGTAAAATATAGAACTAGAATATAAACGTCAAGCGTTATGGAAGAATAACACATTATTAAGTGGTGTGGGGTGGATGAGAATTGCACATACATGTTTGGTCTATTTTGGACTTTGAATTAACCATTATTTCATTATTTCTATTGATTATAAATGAAAAAGTAACTGTTAGAATGTATCGGACTGTCTTTGAATGACTAGAGCTGCTATGAAAAAAGGGAAGTATTATTGAATAAAAATAGCAGATAGTACGATAGGTTTGCTGTTTTCTTCAAATCATTGGCCAAGTACGAATTTAATATCAGACATATATTAAATTCGTACTTGCGACATGTGTCCATAATTTGCCTTGGTAATAAGCCTTGGTTTCCGTTTCTTAACAGAAAACGACATTACGTAAACTAGAATGCGAAACTGAATGATCATAGAACGTATTTTATGTTTCTGTAAGCTTAGCTACATGGAATAAACGGTAACATTAGTGATGTCAAAAATGAGGTTTAACTACAAATCCAGATCACTTAACATCAGTTCCAGGCTCAATTTTAGGGAAAAAGAAACACACATTTTCTTGAGATTTTGCGACAGGATAGAACATTGTTACAACTACTGGTACGAGGATATGGATAAGATTAAATTTGATTTAAGGATTAAATCTATTCAGGCCCTGGTCATCCTAGAAATATCCAAACAAGCGAAGAACGAATTGTAAATCAGCAATAAAATGTCCGTGTCTTTTTCTTATATTTCGTCTACAGATAAGACACTAAGCTAAATATAAGGCTAAGCTATATATAATAAGACTAAGCTATATACTTGGAAAATCGGTCACCCCTTCTAACCATCATTCTAAGTTTAAATACAGTGTATTTCGTAACTAATATACTGTAGCTGGTCGGTAAGCCTAATATACAAACTCATTTAAATCTCATCTTTTAGATTGCTTCAAATATGTAATGTACTAAATATCCATTATGTAACTAGCATTATTATTTATAAATTTGCAAATGCAATGATAGATCCATACGGACTTGTTGCAAAAAATTAGGATCTTTATTGCCATTATTTATTTATTGCCATTGGATCTTTATTGCCATTATTTATTTTATGCTTTACGCCTGGGATTTTATTCAGCAAACAAATCGGTCTAGCAGATTTCGCTCACTAAATTCGTGCGGGACCCGCACCTATCGTATCGATAGACGTGCCCACTTTTTTCAGATTTTGACAATATTTAACATATCTGCTATCTCACGAAACGTGGTTCGTAAATCTTCGGCTGTTATGACCTTTATTTTCTCGATATCAGTGTTTGAAGGGTGGTTAGAGCCATGCCAGTCAAAATCTTTGCCACTGAATCAACTAAACTATTTTTGCACGATAGTCTCCTCAACAGAACCGTCTACGTTAACGGTACAAGGCGTATTTTCTATTTGGACAACGTTCCTGCACTTTTGAATAAAAAATCATAATGATGCTTAAATGCAAGTTATCGACCGATATTTTCTATTAGAATCAACGTGACTAAATGTAGGCAAATTAAAGCCAATCCGAACGTTAATGTTGTTTACAACATAAACATTGTCTAATGTAATGCTATTTATATCACAGGTATTAATAATGTGAAAATAAACATTATTAATCCATAACAGATTTTTGTTTATAAGAGTTTAAAGAGGAACTAATGCAAAATTCTTACGAACTTTCTGGACAACCAAATAGAATCATATAATAAAATTAAACAATTATAAATAATTTTGAAATGAAGAAAATAAAAGTTTATAAAATAATTACACAGTCTCTAAACACAATACGTAATAATGATACGAAACTGTTACATTATTGACAGAACAAAATTAAATCGAAGGCTCGTTTCGTTTTATTTACTAAACATCTTAGTTATTTGTTAAAAAAAATAAACTCAGCGACAAAAAAAGGGATTAATCATGTTTATTTCGAGTAATGTATAGAGATAAGTTCTGTGACGTTCTTAAAATGTTTTTTAAAGTATAAGAGTATAAGATTATGTTTCTTATCACAAAAGAACATATATTATTATTATAATTATATTAAGATTATGTTTTAATTATTATTACACAATATATTATTATTACCTTAGCGAGATAAAAGACTTTTGTTTATACTTGAAGCTGCCATGTTGATATAACTAAAGAGATAATAGTTGATATAACTAAAGAGACTAAAGAGATATAACTAAACTTCCGATAAGAGTCGTAGTTAAACGAACTGTGAGTTTGCGCGCCAGTCTGTAAATATGTGCCTAAATAATCTGGCAAGTCATCATGAAACTTTTAACATCATAGCAACGCTTGCAAATTGTCGAAATTTATTATAAAAATCCGCGTTCTGTGTGTCAAACTTATAGAGCATTTCGTGAATTTAAAGTTGGTGATGTATTCGTCGAATTATCGACAAATTCCGAACGCATGTGTCGCTAGTAAACTACTAACTATTGACTCCTTGGAAGTCAACATAACTTGGACAATTGCGGATATACGACCACAATTTCTTAAAAAAGTGGTCGGACGGAATGCATTGTTAAAAGTAGCTGCGGCGAATATTTGTCCAAAATTGTTTTCACACATTAATGTCATTGCATGTTATTTTCCATAAAATAAATAGTTTTAAGGCATCTATTTTGGATGAGATGAGCAAGAGGCTTCAAAAGAGAAAGCTCTTTTCAAGCCTCTCGCTCCGAATTTGATCTCGTATGGCAATTTGTTTTTCAGATATTTCTTAGTGTATTAGTATTTTGATATATCTGGTTAGACTGGGAATACTGATCCGTTTTCTACGACACAGTTTCGAAAGGGAACGTAGAAAGCTTTTTTTTAAGTCGAATCTTTTATTGATTGGATTTTGACGATAGCTTAATAAAGTATGAAACTGTTTACATAGCTCACGCTTACAAGTATTTTTAGAGAGACATGAGCAGAATTACAGCTACTGAAATGAGATTCCTACGCAAAATAGAGGGAATTACAGGAAGGGGTAGAGTGAGAAATATGACAGTAATGGAATGTCTGAATGATTGTGGAGTGTTCATATATTTTTTCTTTATTTGGGTTTTTTATTTTTTTTTATTTATCAACACGCATGGGAATCGGGTCATAAAATCAATTGGAATAATTCCAAAACGGTATTAAAAAAATCGGTAACAAAATACAGAAGATTAAAAGAAACCGCTATAATTAATTTAAATAAAAATAAATGTATTGCTATGCCTTCGGTAGATTTAAATTCAATATGGTTCCCGATTCTAAAGAATTTCAATTAAAAACATTTAAGAATTTCAATAAACAATTATAATCACACGGTAAACCTCACTTATATATATATATATTTTGGTAGTATGTTACTCTCATTAAAAACTAATTGTCAATGTAAGTATCATTGACATACACAAAAAATATATTTTCTTTCCATCTTTTCATGTTTTATAGAAATTAATATACTTTATTTTTAGGTTCGTTTTGAAAACGGGAGGAGAATACTTCCCGAGTTTTAGATCGTGGCAAAAAACCCAAATAAAGAAAAAAATATATAACAGTAATGGAACAACAGGAAAAGTAACCAATATAAATAGCTGTAGAAGAGAGAGAGAATGTCTACAGAATGAATAAAAATAGATTAGCATGACAAATCTATTAAGCGAAAACATGAGGAAAAAATATAATTGGACGCTCAAGACTAAGAGGAGAAGAACAAATTAGACAAACTTTAGAAAAACGAGGAATTCATTGGAATGAGGCTAGAAAATTGGCACTGAACAGGAACTCATAGAGGGTACAAAATTCATGAAATACCATCATGCTGAAATGTAAGCTGTCAGCCATACACCTAATGGTACAACGGAGTTATAGAATAAATAAATTAAATATAATAGATATTAAATAATTGTAAACTTTTTAACCAAGAAAATTAAGGGATTTATCTTAGTTGTAATGTAACATAAATTTTGACATAAAAATATCACATAGTTTCCCAATTCATTTTAAGTTCAATTTAACTTATTACATTTCAATCATCATATTTTGTAAATATAGTGAAAAAGTCTAGATTTCTGACTGATTTTTTTTTAGTGACTTTAATGTTAGAAATAAAAAAGCAAGAACTGCTGAAAATGCAACTTGCTTATATGGAAGGGGTGAGAGGGATAATAGAGGTAACATATTGATTGATTTTGCAGATGGACAAGAACTCCATATTATGAACTTATTTTATAAGAAAAAAATCAGCAGAAAATGGCCATGGAAAAGTCCACCTGGTCTCATAAGTGAAATTGGCTCAATCAACGATAAACCAATATTTTGCAACTGTACTAACCGTTTTAATGTTTGAAGTGACCATATAATGAGTACGAGCAAATGTTAGGATAAACTGTCAATGAGAGCATACGAATGGTAAGCTGGAAGAAGGGTAAAGTGAATTCTGGGAAGCTGCTTCAGAGGGGCAGCGATTTTGAGATTACTTTTTCGAACCGCTTTGCTGTATTGCAAGGCCCCCAGGAAACGAAAATAACAGATCAGTTTGAAAAAATCATCAACAATGTGCTTGAAATGGCTGCTGCAATCCCATCAGCAGAAAAAAGTTTTAAGCAGGAAAAAATCTCCAATGAGACCATTAATTTATTGAAAAAACGGCATACAATGAGGAATGCAGGGAGTATTTTTGATAAAGTTGAGTACATTGAGCTTTGCAAAACTATAAGAAAATATATTCCAGAGGAAATGCGTCGGTTCAATATGCAGCTAGTGTAAAAAACACTAGAAGAGAACAAGGGAATAGAAAAGCAGGCTCCAGGAAAGGACAGTGTAACTGTTAATATGTTAAAAGTAGGCGGTCAAACTTTAGATAGAATACTGACAATATTGTACTCAAAATGCCTCCAAAAAATATCCAACCTATGGAAAAATGCTGAAATTATTCTTATTCATGAGAAAGGAGCACAAGAAGATTTAAAAACTACTGCCCAATAAGCCTTCTATCAGTATTCTACAAAGTTTTCAATGAATACATCATGCCAGTAGCCTGACTTTTATAGTCCTGGGAAAGGATGATAAGCTGATCCTTATTAGAGAGATATGGGACAAATTTATTTTGCACTATCGTAAATTTTAAACCCCTCACTCCTGTTGTACCATAGATAAGCAGTTAATGGGATGCAGGTACATTTCGAATCTGTTTAGCTTCAAAACCAGACAAATATGCTATAAAAGTTGTTATCATGAACGATGCTAGAACGTCGTATATGGTCAAGGCAAACTTTCAGAGCCTATTCTTGAAACAAATAGGAAGATTACAGTAGAACTGGTTTTCAGTAGAAAAGAAAGATCACAGTAGAACTTAAAATTACTATGATTGGACTGCTTAGAAAGAATAAAATAGAGTTTCCTCCTTCCTTTCTCGATGGCAGAATAGAAGGTTCGTTAAAATTTGCATTTCGTGATAAGAAAACTCTCGTTTCTTTTGTTCCAAAAAAGAATAAAGTAGTTCTGTTATTATCCACTATACATTACTCAAAACATATAAATAGTGATACTAGAAAACCACAGATTATAATAGATTATAACAGTATCAAAGGCAGTACTGATACATTCAACAAACTTTATCATACCTATACCACCTCACAAGCAACTTGAAGATGGCCAACGTGTTCTTTTTTGGCATGTTATATCACACTGCCATAAATGTTGCAATCCTTGTTAAATTTAGCTCATATTGATGTCAAAATCAGCAGAAAAACATTATCAGATTACAAATTCCGAATCTAAATAAGACACTGAAGACCTATATTCGAGGTATTTTAGATCGAGGTATTTAGAATGAGATTCGTGAGATTTCGTGCTAGAGAAAATGATAGAAAAACAAAAATTACATGTGACAAATGCGATGGCCATTGAGCAATCGTGTACTGTAAATGTGTCGAATAAAATACTATACTTCGAAACTCGAACGAACAATTATTTTTTGAAGTACGTACTAGCAATTTCAGTTTTCATAAAATGGAGAACCTGGTTTTTAACTATAAACAAAATAAGTGTTTGTTTTAATATTTTTGAAATGCTATCAAAGAAGTTATTTTAATTTTATTATTTTTTGTTTGCATTTATAATAAATGTTTATAAATGAGGTCATATTTCATTTCATAAAATTAATTTATGAATAGCTAATTTATTAAACCTTGTTCCACAATGCACTTGAGAAATTTACATATATTTTATTCCAATATGTAACAGAAAAACTAAGTAATATGAATCACGCTGACTACGGGACACGACTATGCCTTTTATGTAAAACGGTGCCCAATAAAGGTTAAATCACATTTGCACCAGCTCTGTGACAGACCGAGAACTTTTTGAACGACCCGTGTATATAATTCTATTGTAAAAAAATCGAAAATTATAGCATTAGCACTTCAAATTATCACATTTCAATTTTGATTAATGGTTGTTATTGCTTTTTAAATATATATTAAATTAGTCAGATTTAAGTGTAATACATATTAAATTCCCGTTCATGGCTCATGTTGGTAATTTTAACCCACCGCTTTAGTTTCCAAGGCTATTATAAAACTAAATCCAGAAGACGAGAGTATCCGATCAAAGAGCGTATCGTATGTTTCTGTAGGTTCAATTACACAGTTTTGGCATCGGTGGAAGATTAGGGATGTCGAAAGTGAGCTTCGATTACAAATCCGTCAGGATCAAGAAATGTATAGAGGTCTGGATTTACAACGGATTATTTCCCTTTAAGGTTTTCTTTTGTGGCTTTGTGGCAAAAGGGAGAACTATTTATTTATAAAAATATTTCCACACACTTCCGATTTTCACCCCTTAAATAGTTATGATTTTGAACTTCTTTGAAAACATCTAGTGCGATATTCGTTAACCGAATTTATACAAAAATAATATACTATATAACATAGAAATCCGAACACCCAATAAAACTGATTTAATTTTAATAACATTTTGTGTATATGTTTACCATGGCAAGAACAAAATATGATTAAATTTTCAACATTATCAATCTGGAATTTCTTTTTTACGAGGATTTTTGTGATTAGCGCCGCATTGCTAAATTTGTGGCTGCAGTAAATATCCAATTTTTGCAGAGTGTGTTCCTAAATGTTGTTTTTAGTTGTTTATCATGCCGAAGAAATGCAAACTTTCGCCAACTTATCGAGTTTGACAGTGGATAGTTGGACTACGGGTTGGTCTCTCTTTTCGGAAAATTACCTACAAAGTGAACAAAAGTCTAGATAGTGTATTAAAATGTTGTCGGGCATGGCTTCAGGAGGCCGTATACATCGAGTGAGGGGTACAGGACCATGCTGAAGAATATCAGAACGCAAACATCGCAGCCTGAGGCTGTGGGCTTTAAGAGACCGCTTCTCTACCACTACGACAATTGCAAATCCATAGTTTTCAGAATACGGAAGATCCTTAGGAATGTGGAGTGTTTATCGACGAACAAAAAGTTTTGAACTTTCTTCATATCGTCCGCATTGGGCGCTACCTCTAACTCCAGAGCATCGACGCAATCGACTTGAGTCGTGATAAGACGACGTGGTGAACGACGAGATCCACATTTTTTTTGCCGAATGGTATATTCATCATGCTGTTCTGTGCCATTGCTTATGGCTCCAAGTCACCTCTAGTATTCATCAGAGGAAACATGATCGTACTTCGTTACACCCAAGAAATTATGTACCCTCAACTGATATCATACTTAAGGATACTCCCACACCCAATTTTTCAACAAGATAATGCCCAGCCACATGTAGTAAGAGTCATATTGGACTCCTTCAACCATGCTCAAATTAATGTATTGCTATGGCATCCAACATCTACCGATTTAAGCCCAATCTAACATGTATGGAACATGATCGGTAGAAGGCTACTAAAAAAAACAACCCCCTCAAACTTTGGCGGCACTTCGACATGAGGTAGAAGTCGCTTGGAATGAAGTACCCCAGTTACACATTCATCAATGCCCAAACGCATTAATGAGTGTATAACAAGGCACGGCGTATCAACTTATTATTAAATATAACAGCTGTTAAAGTTTATCAGGTTGGACTGTAATTTTTAAATTGGACTTTAATTTAAATTATTATTGACATTAAATTATTTTTACTGGGTGTTCGGATTTCTCTGCCACGTGGTATAGATGCAACATATTTGAGGTATTCATAAGTAATTGTTTTTGAGTCTGCATAAGGTTTTATTTTGTTTAAAAGTTAATATAACATATAACATCCATCGTTATTGACAATTTTCGCGCATCTCTCTGACAAATGTCCTATTACTACCTTTTGGAGACAATAATGTAGATTTTCAAAAATTAATGCCATTGAATGTAATTTCACATAAATTAAATAGTTTCAGGGCATTTAAATTGTTTGTTGTTTTATTTTAATTTAAATTTCGGGTATACTATAAATCACTCTATATATGCCAAAGTACTTGTTTCTTATTCAATAACAGATACGTTGGATAACAATATAAGCTGATGGATAACAAAACAAGTTAAGTAATAAGTTCAATAACAAAATAAGCTGAGTAATAACAGTATAAGTTTTCATAAATGCTTTACTTTTCAATACCAATCCTTAAATTAGAGATTCTTAGTCTAAAAATTTAGCTTATAGAAAGGTTTGATGCGTGTTTTATAGGAAATTTTATTAGTAAAGATTTTTAGCAATTAAATATTAGCATATCAATTTCCAAATAAAATTTCAATTTAAATATATCTCACCTTTCTTAGCAAGGAATTAGAAAGTAGTTATGAAATCGGTAACATTAATGTGAGTAACAACGAAAATTTCTTTTAGTAGAGAACGTACGTCAAGAATAATGATGCTGATATTTTGTAAGTGATTTCAGTTAATAAGTAGCGTATCAATACCATTAATAAATTAGTACACTTTCAACTGATATTAGCAACTAGAAATACCATTAAAAATGATCATATTCTATATCAGAATTACTTAGTTAATTGAGAACAATTTTATGCCTCCTAAATTCACTAAGTGAATTTCAATTTTCCAAAGCGGAAGACGATATATGGGCGGTTTGAGGCGCTCGTAGAAGAAATGGGTAACAGTACGCATCTCGCTATTAAAATCAGTGCTATCGCACTGCCCAATTTTAAGAGTATATATTAGAATTAATTGCAAATCTCTGTCTATTTTTATATTGGTTATCAAGTGCAGTCAACTAGGAGTAAATAGACGTGTATTATTCTTCTTCCTTGTATCCTTCTTTAAAGAGGATTCGTGACTTATCCACTTAATTTGCAAAGTATTCGGTCTACGTCTCGCCAGTGTTCTCTATTTTCGGCTGCCTTGAATCTGAAGATTGCTCGTAGCTAGTGGAGTGGTGTTTGATGCCAATATCGCCGTCTCATCAGCGAATGTCGCTACCATTTTTGAGTAATACTTCGCGTTAAGCTCCTGAAGTAACTTCCTAGTAATCAAGTCGAAACCTGGTCACTTTTTAATGTCAATTTCATTTAGGTTTATTTCTTTAACCTCTTTTATTTTGAATAAACAAAATAAGATTTATATTTCAATGTCCATTATTTTTAAACTTTGTATGTATTTCAATCGTTTCCACAATTACAATCGGGCCTTTTTCAAATACGAACTATATTGAACTACCAGCAAGAAAAATATTTACTATTTTTGATACTGTATATATATAATAATAATAATAATAATAAATAAATTTAATAAATATAGTTCGTATTTGAAAAAAGGCACTGTGTGTCGAAACAACTATAATATAGTAGAAATTTAGATACAAATCTTACTTTGTTTATTTAAAATAAATTTCAATGAAGTATCGATTATCTCAGTTAAATATATTTTATTTTAATTTTCGTAAGTGGCATCTTTATTTGAAGGGGGTTGTCTAAAAATTGTTGTATGCCGACTTCCTTCCTCATCTGTTGGTTCTGAAATCCCATATTGTTTCTTTAGTTACTTTATTGAACTATTTCTTATTTTCGTCATTTCTTTCACAATTCTTCCTTAGTCCTCTTTTTTTGCAATGTTTAATAATACATACAATAGTAGGCGTTACTTCTTCTTGTCGCTGGTTATTTTCTATTGTTGATGTAGGGGTCCAAGCTGTATTTTGGATATTTTTTTGTTTCCACAGCTATTTTAATATCGGTTTCTGTTTTTAATTAGGTGAAATTGAATTATCCAATTTTTGTTTGAATTCATTCTCTTATTGTCAAGAATAGCTATATATTCAGTGTCGGTAATAAAAAATTAAGTGTGATAATTATTAAAAAATGATCAGGTGACAAGTTGAAGCTTGATATGGCACTTTTTACTATCTAGTCCATTAGCAATAACAAAATCCGATAAATAGCAGCAACATCCCGTAACATGATGATCGATGATGAATAATTGAAAGTTTTAATAGACAGTAATAAGAAAATCCATAACATATTCAATGTTAACATCAGAACTAAAAGTCACAAGACAAATTATTGTTGTAAGTAAATATAGTGACTATTTAAATATCATAAAATGTTTTTTGAAGAGTTAACCAATTTAAAATATCTATATTCAAAAGTACACATTGTAGAATGGTAGCATGAGGGCTCGCCGAGTTTACGAACATTTTGGGTCATTGCATTGGGAACGTTATGGCAACAATTCTATAGAATTTTGAAGGGGTCTTTTTATTGAATATTTACCACGTGGGTATTGTGCTAATATTATGTGGACGTTAAACTAGAAGTTCGTAAATAAATATATTATAGGATACGGATATATTATAGGATTAATAAGATATATTATAGGATTAATCGGAGATGTTTTATATCACGGGAATAATGGCCCATCATACAATAATTATGGTTTAATGGCTGGTAACGGCTGGCTCGAAATCTGGTCTGTACCAATTATTTTTATTCTCAATACTGAATGCACATTTACAAATATTTTACAATTCTCTCGAGATGGAAGAGAAACTGTTGACAGGGCAAGAATATATTTTTTCAACTAATCGACAATCCCACACATACGAGAAGAAAACGGCACTTGGGCCAGAGACAACAAACAAAAGGCGGATCTGTTTGGCGGATACCTAGAAAGCATATTCAAATCCAACGAGGCACTTAAATTACTTGATCAATTAGATATAATAGAAGAAAACCAAGAAATACACTTAGTTACTCCCAAAAAGTAGCTAAAGGAATTAAGGAAAATATAACTCCCTAATAAGCCCCCGGAAAAGAAACTATGCTCAGTCATTTTTCTGGGTGTGGGACAGAAATTTTATTGAGTATAGTAGATATAGATAGAGTAGTCCAGAGATTTGATAAAGTATGGGATCAAGGATTAATTATGAAATTAAAAAGATGTTTACCAATACAGTATATGCAGCTTCTGGAATCATATATAACTCAGTGAATTTCAGAATTAAACCAGAAAATGAAAAATCAATAAATGCAGGAGTGCCCTAAGGCAGCGTACATGAGCTTTACCTGTTATATAAATGCGACATTCTAGTAGCAGTAAACATCAAACTAGTCACATTTGCTGATGATACTGTACTCTTAACAGTTAGAAACACCAAATAAGAAACAATGCTACTCTCTAAGGCACAATAAACGTTTGACCAGACAACGGCGTATAAAACTAAATGTAAATAAATCTGCTCATATCAATTTCGCAAACAGAAAAATAAATTACCACCCATTGAAATTGAATAATAATACAATTCCATCCAAAAAAAAAACAGCCAAATACTTGGGTCTTAACCTGGATGCCAAACTTAAAAGTGGTAAATATGTTAAAATGAAAACAAAACAATTAAAATTGAAATATAAAAATAAGTATTGACTATAGAGAATAAATTTCCATCTGTCAATCAAAAATAAAGTGCTTGCCTACCAGCAAGTAAATTTGAAGAGATTTACCACTAAACACCAAAACGTTTTTTTTGAACTGCTCGCACGTTTGCATCATGTTAACCATGTTAGCATCATCAGGAGATGATTTAATCTATCAGCAGCAGCTTTTATCTACCAGCAAGTGCTTAAACGCGTATGAACATACGGCCTTCAGCTATGGGGTTGCACCAAATAAAGCAATTACAATGCCTCCAAGTACTTTATTACCGAGTGCTAAGAAATCTCGTCAATGCTCCTTAGTATGTTCGGAATGAAGATCTTCATGGGGAACTACAGGCGATGACAGTTAAAGAAGAAATTAAGAAGATTGCCAAGAGTCATGAAGAAAGGCTCTTCATAAACATTCAAACGTTGAAGTACTTCAACTTTTAATCAATCAAGACCTAGTGCGATGACTCAAGAAAACCAAACCTTTTTGAACTTACGTAATAGTGCAGGGATCAATGAAAAGTGCCGTGTAGCCATATCAGTTAAGTGCGCATGACATTGTAAAAACTAGAATGAACTGTTGGGAATATCCAGCCTCTAGTAGCTGTAGTAATTTAAGTTATATTTAAAATACTTATTAATCTTAAAACTAGATTAGGTCCATTATTCACTTTTAATAAAAAAAAAATAATCAGGTGAACATACGTGTATTAATATTTAAGAGTTAAAAGCATTTAAATTAAAAACATAAATTAATTCAAGCACCCCGGGTGTTTTTTTTAGCGAAAGTAAGATAATTGACAAAGTCTTTTCGTACGTGAATATGTATTCGTTAAAATTATAAACGACTCGCTTTAGGGAATTGATCAGAATTTACTTGACGATGAGCATGATCATTAAGGAGTACTGCTGTGTTGTATTTTACGGGGTGGGACTCGTCACGATTTTGTTTTGGCGTCATTTGTATTTCGTTATATTTGTGACAGTGTGAGTTTAGTTTTTGTGTAGTGTAGATGTGAAAAATTATATTATAGAACAATGCACACTAAAAGAATGAAGCGAAATTGTTGCGATTTATATAGTTACAAAGTTAAGCGAAAATATCCTAACCGCCCGATGCCTTATACAACAACAATGTATCCTTTATTTAAGCAATTCTAAGAATAAGAAACAATTGTGGATAAGCTCCACATCAGAAGTCTAAAAATAGTGCAAAACGCTGAAAATATTAGACGTGCGAAGCAAAGTGCACCCTCTACTTCGTCTTCCTATAGCGTTATAGTTTGCCTCCATTGTGGTTTTATTATCCACACCTATTTCAGTATACCTTTTATGCCAATACTAACATGCTTTAACAGGACACGTTGGTATTTTTTTATATTATACTTTCATAATCTAAAATTCCACGACCATATTTCAGTTTTACAGGAAATCAAGGTTGTTACAATAAGAGCGTACGATGTGAATTTTAAATAAAGCATGGTTTTCTGCAGCAAAATATTGAAATATGTATTGATTTATAATAAAGACATTTGAAAATTATGTATTGAATAACACATTCATTAAATGGCCACCACGGTTTTAGTGGCACGCTTGTACTCGAAATTTTCAATAACGGTTTTGCATAAATGTGGCGGTATTTCATTAATACAGCGTTCAATTTCGGCCTTTAGTGCAAGGTGATCGTGGGGTTTGTGGCGTAAATCTTGGACTTCAGAAAACCCCACAAAAAAGTCCACCAAAACCAATTTCGTGCTCTCACCGAACTGTCTTCGCTATATAGGGTCTGTTGGCAGAAGTTGTTGAGTCAATTGGACTTTGTAACAATTGCACAGTAAACAATTTTTCAGAGCAAAACACCATAGGTTTTACCTCCAGTATAGGGTTTCAATAGCAAGAAAAATAAAAAGCAGGGAGTGGAAAGCAAAAAAAAATCTTCAGCAGCACTATTTCCTTCTACGCCCTCTCACTTAGAAACCCACAAGTCGCCACCGCTTTGTAAGCATGGAGATGCAATTTTTTGGTGAGAATACGGTGAAGACTAGCTGCTGAAGTGTCCAATTTTTGTGCGCGATGACGAATAGAGAACCCTGAACTTTCGGTCACATTCTCACGTCATGTGAACTGCCGTGATGTTTTTTTCTGAATGACCACTACGAGCTCGTGTCGTGTGGTTCACATCAATAACTGAAGCAGTACTTTCGAATTTTTCGATTATTCTTTTTACAGTTGATAAATTTCGAACATTATTTCTACCGAAAATCGGACGCACATTACGAATCGTAGCAATCAAACCATTTCATCATTTTGATAGCAATGTTTAATAATAAGGACGGGTTGCTGTATCGTGTAGCACTCCATGTTTATTAACTCCTATCTGTCTCTTATGATAGACCAAAATAGCGTGTAATTCAAATATTGCGCTCGTATTGTAGCACCCTTTATAATTTTATAAGCATTAAAATATAGGGAATATTTTAGTCAAGCCTTCCTTGGTAATCATGTGAATTTCGAAAGAACAAATTCAAGAAATAGAAATTTAATAAACTCTTTTAAATATTGTGAATGATATAATGGCGAATTTACACATTTGCCGAATGTAGGTTATTCAAATTTTTCCGCCCCTACTAACCTACCAACCTCTACAATTCGATAGCCTAGTTCGCAATTATATTAATTACATTTTTTTTGTCAATGAAATTGTAACTTTATGATTCGTGCACTATCGTTCTAATTACACTACCTTTTTCCCGTAATTAGTATGATTGTGAACTAGGGGATCGATGTGTCAGTTCCTAGATTATTTTTACCAAACCCAGCGATTTAACCCCAGCCGTGTGAACTGCTATATCCAAGTTTGGATAAATGTTTTGGAAAATCTGTTTTCACAGAAACGAATGATCTAGAATCTGGTTTTACCAAAACTTTTTCAGAAGAGTGGTGACATTAAAAGTGCCATTCATTCTTGAACCAAATCAGTCTCTAAATCATTAGGATACATTCTTTCAAGAAAAGGGATTTTTCCGTAAGGGTTGATGATGACAATTCAATAACTCATTTTGGTCAGAAATGAAAACTTTTGATTGAACCTGAGTAGACCTCCTGCCGTTTTTCTAATTCGGATACGAGTCTATCAATGAGAACGAGGAATGTGTTAACCCCGGAAGTATCACTGGCAGTCATTATCATTTCTTCATCGGGTGTTTCATCATATTGCTTCGACATGCTTAATTCTATAGCCTTTTTCTCGTTCAGTTACGAAAACCTTGCAGAAGAGATTAGCAAAGATCGGCAACAATGAGCAAATCTACGGTAGAAGCTTGAATTTGAATATTCACTTTCTTTATTCTTTCCAAAAATTCAACACAACAACCATTAACGCCGTTTCCAGTTTTTCTAAATTCAAAAGTATTCCCGTAGCTTCGTTTTGCGTTACAAGCTTTTCGGTACAATCATCCTTGATTGATTCCACAGTTTTTAAGACTTCGTGCCAAGAATCTCTCAAACTTCTACATGCGTCCTCTCTAGCTGACCAATGTGTCAGATTTACTCTCTTTCGCGTTTTCCCTTTTCCCATTTCAGTCATTAATTTTTGCTAGCATTGTGTCAAACTTACAAAAAAATGTAGATTTCTTGAAGCAACATAAAGAAACGACAAGCTTCTGTGTAAGATTCAGCAGCCGCAGTTGCCACTAAATTTAAAGAGTGGGCAGAGCAAGGAACGAAAAAAGCAAAAGCTGCTTAGCTTTGAATTTTAGCCTGTAAGATATTGTACATACCAGACATGTTCGCGGCATTATCATATGATTGTCCACGACAGTCTTCAATATTTATGTCCAGTGTTTTGAGTTCCGAAATAATGGCAGCAAACATTCCTTCAAAATTATATCCCACTGAGGGCAAAAACTAGCGAAGTCTTTCACATGGTTCGCCTGTTTCCAAAACGTATCTAATGACGAAGGTAAGTTGGTCCACATGTGCTATATCTGGTGTTGAATCGATGACTAAGGAAACATATTTCGCCCTTCTTATCTCGTCTTCAATATATTTTAAGACTTTATGACCAAAGGGTCTCCAAACTATGGCCCGCGGGCCAAATCCGTTCCGCCAATGTCACTAATCCGGTCCGCGACTAGCGAATTTAGCAAGCGTATGTGGCATAATCGGCGACTAGTTTAGAAATTATAGATAATGACAGGAAAATTAAAACAGTTTTGGCCCTTGGAACTTACTGGAGTAATCAGTATGACCCTAAGGCTGGAAAATTTAGAGACCCCTGTCTGACTCAAGAATAAACAAATAAATTCGTCGCAAACGGTCTTTGATAAATAACTGGTACTTCCACATCCTTGATTCCCAAATCATTCAATATGACTGGCTAAAAAAGGATCGAACTCAGCTAACAGTTCCAAAATCATACAATAATTTCCGTTACGCGGATCACCAAACTTTTCATTTTTTCTTCTATAAGTGAGGCCTCTTGAAGACAGTCGGTTCACTACGACAACAACCCTCTTCAGAATGTTTCTCCAATAAGTAATTTCTTCATCAATCTGGACTATAGTAAATTGTCGAATCGGTCATTAATCTCACTTCTAACTTTCAAATTAAGGATACTAGATTTATGACGCGCAAAGTTTTCATGCTAAGCTACTCCACTCCATTAAATCCATCATTCTCAAACTGAGTCTTATTCTCTAATGAACCGAATGCCAAACAGAGCCCGCAAATTCAGATATTTTACTTTCAGAATAAACCAGAGAATTTCGGTCACTTTATTATTTTTCATTTTTCTCTGGAAGATATTGACTGGCAAGAAACGACCGTGATCAACATATATTTTTCACTTTTAGAGAATCCACAAGACTTGTTTTAATCGAATCTGTACCTTGCGATAATCTCCCTTAAGGTATCGTTGATTTCCCTTAAAGCTGGATCTTTGTTTAGATTTACTGTTGTTTGCTCTTGGTCATTACTTAATGTCTGATTTTGAAACTTATTGACGATTCCTCTACCGCCTCTTCGTCAAAAACATAAATATCCGTTTTTTCAAAAGTAGATTGTTCAACAGATGACTGTTGTTGTTGGGCCGTAGAGTTCAAATCCGTTTCATCTTTTCCAGATTGTATTGCGTCAGTGCATGTTGTTGAAGTTCCTGGTCTTTCAATACTACTTCCACTTCCACTTAAAAAAAAAACTGTAATTTTTTATTATTTTACGGGTAATCTGTTCTTGTTCTTCTTTTTCGTTTTGGCGTTCTTTTTATACTCAGCTACACTAGTCGCTTTCTCCCATCACACATTCTTACAATTTTTTATCCAAGAACTGAAATAAAGATTACATTGGGAGTTTTATTTCTCGTATGTAATTAGCAGTATCTTTTGTTCAGACTTCAGACATGAATAATTTATTTACTGAACATAAGTATATGAAATTTATTTAAGTATGATATAACAAAAAAAATCGACATTTCTTTGCATATCTTCCGAAACAGCCAAGTTAAATTACGTCTTAGTGATTCGTTACGGATGAGTTATTGTAATATATATAATTATATAATTACTTAATACTGACCTACTATAAGTTAGTACGCACCGGTGATGTTATGTTCATAAATTAATTATACAGTCCACAAAACAATGAAAAATTACAGCATACAACAAGAAAAATGTGCCAAGGAAATATTAATATGTATTAGAAATTGCAGGACGTAATCAACCGAGGCGGTTTTTCTTTTGTTTTTGAAGTAAATACGGGAATGAACTTCTCCGTTTGTATCGCCGCTCTATATCAATCTCTCTTGAGCTCAATGCCACCAAGCGGCATATGCCTACATCAGTACGACCTCGCTTCGGCTCCTGCGGCGCCGCGCTCGTGCTGTCAATTCGGTGCAGACACACTTAGTGAACGGTCATGTCACTCGTTCCTGCGTCGCAATCAAACGCGGCTATGGAAATTGTAGAGAAAATTAGCTGAGTGGTGAAACATATTATATGTTGAATTATTTGTGTAGACCTAATAATATTTAGGTATATAAATATGAATCTTTTTAATTTCTGTAAGACAAAAACAAAATTTGGCCCCAAATTTGCCGCCCTAGGCTCCAGCCTATTGAGCCTGCTAGTAAATCCACCACTGGAATGATATAATTACTCTTTCTGATAATATGCCTTTTCATATTATTATTTTAATATAACCTACAATTAGACACTATCTGATTATGAAAATTTGGATTTTTCTTATAAAGTATAAATATTTCGATATTAAATGCTATTAATGGATGATTAAATGGTATTAATGCATTAATATGTGGGAAAAATTGAATGGATAGTTCTTTTAAACTGTCGTTGAATGAAGGGATACTACTAAAATAACAAAAATCAGTGTACGATTTTAACATTTTAATTAATAATTATTCAAGAATATTTTGGTTATTAAGTATCTGTTTAATTAAAACACATAAAATACCAACATAAATAGTTTGATAGTAACCGATGTCAAATGAATATTAAATTAGTTAACTTACAGATCACTATGTACTCATGAAAATTGTACAGTATATAAACTTTAAGTTTTACCTAACTTTTTTGCCCTAGATAATGTGCAAATATTTATAATAAAATATATTTTGAATCGGTGTATCAACAAATTATTTTTTATTTAATATTTTACAAACATTGCTTTTATTGAATAATTTTACTTAATAGTTATTAACATAACCTATATTCTACTTAAATATATTGGTATTGAAAGTACTTATTTAGTGGAAGATCTGCTGACTTTAATAAACATAAGTCCATCATCGTCATCATCATCGTAACCGTTCAATCTCTCGGGATTATGGTTAACGCTTCAAAGTGTTTTTTATCCTGTTAATGAGGTGGATTCCACGAATCATCGTTACAGTTTTTTTTTTGTGTCCTGACCCCATGTATATTATTCTTTAAATTGAAACCCATGCCATTAATGCCCATTTCTTCTCTATTATATAAAAAGGTATATCATGACCCATCATCTATCACGATTTCTTTTATTTTCTCGTATCTAACTTTCTTAACAACTGTGAAATAAGTTATTCATAATAAGAGTAATAAAATCATTAGTGCTGAATATTATTGTGCTTAGCTTAAGCTAAATACAGCTTTGATTAAGAAACCCAAGAGTGATTAATCGAAAGGGTGCTATTCTGCAGCATAAAAATACAGGACATCATAGCGCCGGAATCAACCAAGAAAAGGTGGAGTGATTAACCCTGGGAAGTACTTCTTCATATACAGTATTAGTCTTATATTGTTAAACGCCCTGCAGAGAGACAGTCCACAATTGTCAATAACGATGGAGATTATATCGTAGATTAAAACTGTATTAACTCTTATTAATTATTCTTATTATTTCTATTATTATATACAGTATCAAAAAACGACATTACTCATTGGTATATCAGGTCAATATGAGTATACTGGATACTCAAATATAATCAGCATAAACGTATATTAAAACTATATTTACTACTTCATGAAGAAGAATAAATAGGTACATTCGAACTTAGTCTTGCAAAAAGACAAGGAGCCATTTTTAAACAAAAACATTTAAAACCAAAACTGTTTAAAGTTGATCTTTTATCAATAATTTTCTCTTTGCCACATACTGTTGTGAACACTGATATTAAAATATACAAATTCCAGTATTCCGAAGATTTTTCTGAATATTTAAACTCGATTTTCCTTCAATCCATGGCGCTTTCTCGAATAAATTTGTTGACATTGCTGCACTCTCCGCTGACGTATATTAAATTGCTATTTATATAATGCATGTTTGCAATTTCAGTCCATTTAATCCAGAAGACGATATTATTCTACACAACGGACCCATCGTATCCATTGGGATGATAAATAAGTTCTTTCGGTTTATTTTTCGGAAAAGGTTCATGCCTATCAATTTATATTTTCTTAATAAACTATTATTCTCTGTATTTTAGTTTTATTTATAATGATTTATTTGATATTTCACTTTCTTCCAACATGCACTTCGCAAGTACCCGTTCTGCATGTTCCTTCTAGTTTTTATAACATGAATAATCATCACATCTAGCTTTATTATTTCAAAAAATGTAACCGACATACACATAAATAGTTATTTGGTGCATCTAAGGTTCATGTATTAATAGGGTGTGTTTGCCAAAAAAAATCCAAACAGTCTGCAGAAAAGATAAAAATGATCAAGAAAACATGTCAAGTCAAAGATCTTTATAAAGTTAAAATATTTTAAAGTATTTTAAAATTACAAAAAAATACAAAAAATATAAGGCGAGAATATAATAGAAATCGATGGCATTTTAAACGAATCGAAAGACTCTTCCTAGATGAATATAATCCCAGTATACCTAACTTGAAAAGGCGTGAAGGTTCACATATCAAAAACAGAAATAAAAAATGGTATATGTAGTTTAAAAACGATAAAGCCGCAGATTTGGATGGAATCAGCACAGAAGTAATTAAAACATTGGGAGAAGTAGGGGTAGACATATTTTAAAACATCTGCCAGAAAGTGTGGGGCACCGTTTTGTGGCCACAAGATTGGTCGATCTTATCATTTATACCTCTACACAAAAAAGGGTCTAGAGAGAAATTATCGACTTATTGCTCTCATTCCATATGCCAGTCAAATCCTCTTTCAGATTATGAACGAACGCTTAAACTCTTCTGCACATTCCCCCAGAGCAGGCTTTGGAATCGTTCCAAAGGGTGAAAAGTGAACAAATATTTAGCATACGATAAATAATCGAAAAAGCTAAAAAAATCAACCATACATCGGTTTCTTTGATTATTGGAAAGCGTTTATAGGAGTATCAGATTACGTTATTGGCTTCATTTGTCATTTATACGAAAGCAGCAAAGCAGTGATGAAAATAGAAGATCAAACATCTGATAAGTTCTACGTCAATAAAGAAATCAGACAAGGGTCTGTCGCCAATTCTATTGAATATTTCTGCTGAGTATATCTTACATAGAGCTCACAAGAATTGGGCGGGTAGTGTCAATATTGGCGGCATTAAAATAACTAACTTAAAATTTGCAGATGACACTACACTTCTTGCGAGATCGGCTGAGGATCTGACCTTAATTATTAAAAACATATAGGATGTAGGCGATCTTTACGGACTAGAAATAAACGAGGGGGACACGAAAATTATGATTATCGACCCTCAAAACAACAATGTGCCCATGTCAAATAGGGTAATTTAAGTTAGTGAGCCAATTTATCTATCTTGGGGCTTTAATAGTGAACGAAGGCCGTAACTCATGAGATCAGAAGAATATGCGAAATTGCAAGAAATACAATGCAAAATTTGAAAGGATAGGGACATAACACAGAATACAAAAAAGCATACAGTAACATCTTAATTTTCCCAATATTGGTATATCTCTACCACTACAAAGGAGACTACAAGCGCATTGAATATTTTGAAATTTGATGCTTGAAGCGGGTCCTTCGCATTCAGTAGACTTGAAGATGAACAAACGCTTTCGTTATTCAAGAAATAAATGAACCAAAAAGGCTATCCCAAATTATTCATAAGCGAATACTAAGATCTTCGGCCACATTAAATTCAAGGATGGCAATATCCTAGAAAGATATACATTTGGTATAGGGACATATGGATGGTTCTAGATCACGTGGCAAACCTCTATAAAGATGGACAGACCAAATTATTACTAATTAATTCTAAAGTTTTCAACATTGTTCTAAATCAGTAAGCGATTTTGTTCTTTCATATCAAATAATTCTAAACTAGTTTCGGAATTTTAAGAATTAAAAATTCGAAAGATATTCTTGGAAATATGTTTGCCGTGTAGGAGTATTGAAAATAATCATGACTTGAGCGAATGTTAATTTGATACGTGACATGATACTCGATGATCGAAGAATCATTTAAAGTTTCTAAAGATAATTTAATGTAAAAAATTGGCATCGCGAATAGTAGATCTGATATAATTCTTCTTTCTAGTCGGCTAAACTGTTATTAATATAACGCACCATATAATATTGATACAATATTTTATATATTACATAAAAATGTAAAAATCATTTGCGTTTGCATGGAAATGATATTAGGTTAATAGAAATTGACTGAAAAAAAATTCTTGATACAGGAAGATAAGAAATCAATCACCTGCGATAACGTAATCATGAAATGACTTAAGATGATCTGTAGCGAAGTAAGATCCTCGAGAGAACAACCATCCGCTCAAAACAACCAAGCTGAATGCAAAGATCATGTTCTATGTGTGCTTGGACTAAATGGATGTTGAAATAATAAAATAAACTGTGGCATAAACAGGGGACAGTGGTGCCAGTTTTATAAATAAGAAAATATTAAATCCGTTATTTTTGAAGCAAAGATTTTAATTTTGAAAGATTTTTGGAAAGAACGTTCTTTTGCCCATAAAAAATACCTCCATTAAATTTTACTAGGCGTACGGTTTTTATGTAATTTTTATGTATTTTATATATTTTACTATTTTCGATAAATGTGCAGCTTACTAGCAAAACATTGGCGCACAAACACATTAGTAGGCTTTGGATATGGGATATAACGAATCATGTCAAAAAAATTATAGATAAGTAAGTTTTTAAAGTCCCTGTATGAAACGCATGTTAAAAACATTAATAATTGTATTTCTAGTGAATTATTTATGTTTAAATAAACCCGAGAAAAATGACGAAAAGACAATATATTATATATTTATTTACAAAAATATCCTAACAGACGCTAACCGGATAGACGAACATTTTACTGAGTAGATCGGAGTTATTACGGATCAAACTAATAATTCTGGACGATCGTGACGAGCTACTGTTAACAGGGAGGAATACATTTTAAATTTAGTGGAAAATAATCCCACAATAAGTTCCAGACGATTAAGTGCAATTCAAAAGCTTTTATAGCTGCTAAAATAATACATACATTTTGTAATCATCCTTCAGATAGTTCTTTATGCTGTTGATTTTTAATATATACATAGATAAATATTTCAGCTTGAATATTGTTTTTCTCTTACAATGCGTTTTATTTATTTAAATTATTATTGTTGTTATCTTGAAAACGGAGCAAGAACCATGAACAGGAACTTGTTAAAATATTTTTTGACCAGTATCCAAAGCCTACTATTGAATTTATGCACTATGGTTAAATAACACAATTGTTGGCCAGCTGACAATGATTGGTCATATTTAAAAAAAACTATATACGAGGGTTTTATGATAAGTAACTGGCCTTGACAAGAAAAAAACGTTTTTATGTGTAAAATTTATTTTATTTTTCGTAATCACCTTTCAGTTCAATACACTTAGTCCAACATTGTATCTTTTGTATCTATTATATATCTTTTTTATGTATCTGTTGTATCTCCTCTAAAAAATACGATCTTTTTTGGCGCAGATTCGCTACGGAAAACCCAATATTTTGACTGTTTTTTAGTATCTGATGTGATGTGATGAATCCATGTTTCGCCAATAGTTATGAACCGAAACCAAAAGTCATTGAAATTGCATTTTAACATCGTATTTAATATTTAAATTCTTTTGAAGTTGACTAACGTGTGTCAATTATGAGCAATCGCGGCACCCATCTTGCGGAAAGCTTTTTCATGTAATGTCTGAATGATTGTGGCGTGTTTATATATTTTTTCTTTTGTTTTGTGTTTTCCGCCACGATTTAAAACTCATAGAATATCAAAAATATCTGTTCAAAAAACCAAATTGAGAATTTTGTCGTCGTTTGGTCTTTGTTTTTTGCCCAGTGATTCTTTATTTACATTTTTTAGCGTTTTAAAGTTTTAGATCGTGGCCAAAAACCCAAAAAAAAATTAAAAAAAAGCTTTTTCATATCCAAATGAGTTGTTACAATATTCTGCACCTGTTGAATTGAGATGCCCAGAGTCTCAATTGAGATGCTAGCAATCTCACGCACATTCACTCTCCGATCTTTTATCATGATATCGTGGATTCTTTCAATCATTTCTGAAGTGGAAACCTCATTTGAACGATCTGGACGATTTCATCAAAAATGGTTGTATGGCCACGTTTGAATTCAGCGGTCCAATACATCATTAGTTTTCTTTTTCAAAAGCAAGTATTTTATCACTGCTCGATATTCAATTTTTTTCATTGTTGTAAAATCACAAAAGTTGTTCTATTTAAACGGATGCCTTTCACAAACTAAACCACGTAGCGACATGACAGTTTGACAGTATTGTTGTGATAGGTTATATTTACAAAAAATACCAGTTTTTAAATACTAGCAGCGCCATCTCTGGTCTAGGCCAGGTATTTATCATACAGCCCTCGTAATTATATGTAAATATTTTAGTGGCTTTTTTTTTATCTATTCAAGAGCATTCTATATTCTATTTTGTATTGGATATAATTAGTTATTTTTTAATTATTCAAATTTTATGTGTATATTTGGTGAATAAAATGACCAGGATGAGATTCTTACAAATTTTTACCATTTTTTGAATCTACTAGCAGAAATTTAACTATTGCTAGATTTTTCGATGCTTAAATTATACTTATAATGTTGATTTTTAAAATCCATAAATCAATAAAGGTTTAAATTTTGCCAAAAACAATATTTTAACTAAAAAACGCACTGATTATAAAAATTGTAGTAGACTAATTGATCGCATGACTAGCGGCAGTTATTGGCAATTTGGCCAATTATTATTCTGAGACTATGACGGTTATGTGACAGTCAGTGGCATTATGGGTAAGGAGAATTTTTTTTATTAAAATATAGATTTATACTTATATTATAAGCGAAATATTTAATACTACTGCTATTATAAGTGATGATGAGACTGATAATATTATTACAGATATGTCTAATTCCTTTGATAAACTGGCAAACAATGAGGCTGAAAGTGCAACTGATGAGATAGATATAGAATTAAATAATAGTGTAAAACAAACGAAATTGATAGTGATATTATCTATAAATTAAAGTTAAATGATAAAATTAAAATAAGAGTAATATTTAGAAAATAGGCTTTAGTAATAAAATGTCTTTGGTTTCTTAAACAAAAATAATTCTCCTATCACTCACCGTCTTGATAAATATTTGAAACATAAAAGTATATTGATAACTGGTTCACATTTTATCAGAAATTGATTTTTATTATTTGATTGGCATTATTATTGTATACAAGCATTTGTTGTCTGTGCATACAAGCATTTTAGAAACAATGGGTCATACTAAACATTATACTTACGAAGAACGCCGGCTAATCTTGGAACTGCGAGAACAGAGAAAATCTTATTCATTTATTTGTCAAACTACGAAAAGATCTCCTTGCGTTGTTTTAGTAGTATTAAAATGCATGAAGCAAAAACCAAAGTTCCAAGGCCTGAAACGAAATACTTCTAGTCGAGAAGATGCACGTTTAATTCGCGAATACTTTTTTGACCTCGCCAAACGTGAATTACAGTTTGAGATCAGTACGAGAAGTATTAGGAGACGATTGCAACAATTCGGCTACAATGGCAGAATTACAAGGAAAATTACCTAACACTTAACCTAACAACGTAAGGAGTTAGCACGAAATAATTTAAATACAGAACATTGGAAAAGTGTTCATTTTTCCGACGAAACTAAAATAAATTTATTTGGTAATGATAGAAGAGTACGTGTTCGGCGTCGAGGAATGAACATTTGAATCCAAAACATGGTGGAGGAAATATTAAAAATTTGGGATTAATTTTCATATGCCAGAGTTGGTCTAATTCATTGGATAAAACATCTTACAGAATATTATATTGCCTTAGGCTGAAGAACATATGACATTACGGTGGAACTTCCAGTACGACAATGATCCCAAACACAAAGCCAAAAGGATGAAAACTTGGTTGGATACCCGCAATATTGTTTGTTTACTTTGGCTATCTCAGTCACCGGACATAAATCCTATTGAAATTTTGTGGACAATTTTGAAGAAAACGTGTAACTTTAAGGAAAACCTTAAATACCAAAAAGTTATGGGAGACCGTTCAAGAAATCTGGTATTCCATTCCGGTTGAAATTTGCTGCTATATTATGGACACCCTGCCTAGACAATGTGCTGTAGTTTTGGAAAATAAAGGCTATCCAACAAAATACTGACTAATAAGTTGATTTTGACTAGTTTGTCCTTGTTATATTATTTTTTTCTTTTTGTGTGCGTGCTATTTCTAAACACTCTAATTTTGGGACCAAGCTCTTATTTATTGAAAGTAATGATTTTTTCAGATTTAGTTTGCGTTGTTTTTTTTCTGGTTTATTCGTAGATACAAAATTAACTTATGATTTCTCAATAGTACTTTTATTTTTGGGCTAGATATATATATATATATATATATATATATATATATATATATATATATATATATATATATATATATATATATACAGGATGATTCAAGGTGGATAGTATATTAGACGTTTACTGAGAACTACTTGGCGTAATTATTTTAAATTTTGGGTACTTATGTAAATGAACATGACCTCTCTATTTAATATATTTTCTGCCTTGCAGTATTGCCAGATCTACTCGAAGCTTATTCCAACTTCATTTATTTTAAATGGCATCGCATTTCTGTGAGGCATTCTGATTTTTTTTATATAACATGTGCTATACCTATCTTGAGCCATTTTGAAAATAAAAAATATGTTTTAAATAATTTAGCAAGAAACCTCCCTGAATTTTTGAATGCGATTCTTTAAAATTCTTTTAAAATTAATTTATTCCATTAAAAAAACAAAGTTGGTATTAGCTACGAGTAAATTTTCAACACTGCAGCGCAGAAAATATGTTAAATATATATTAAAACAATAGAAATCTTCCATCCGTACTCCGATTGTTTCAAATCATCATCATCATCAAATGTTTTAATAACTCTCTCCCCGCTACGCTATATTTTGAGTATATGTCCTGTAATAACAAAGTAACTAGCCAAACTGGAGATAATACTATTGATGCACTGAAACTCTATGATGATATAGTACACAGACCAAAAGCTATGTTATATATAATTTAGAAGATATTATGATATAAGATGTGAATCACGCTGTGATACTACAAATAGTTTAGATTTAATTAATAGTAATATTACAGCTGATAAGGTTTAATATACTTGATTTATCTCTAAGTGTTTGTAAATTGTGCTCTAAAAGTCTGAAAGATTTCAAACCACAACTAGCAACGCCTAAACGTAACGGAAAAGATTTACTAAGCGGAATTCATATGTTGTTTCCTTTTTAAAATGTAAATTAGACGACGGAAAAAATTAAACAGAGACATAAAGATGCTAAAAACAACAAATTAAAAAAAAAGTTGAGAAGGAGCAAAAAAGGAGGAAGAGAAAGAGGAAAAAAAATATAAAGAAACAATTGATGCAACACTTTGTGTACTGCAGAATTATTGAAAATTGTAATAATCTCAAGAACTGTACCTCCTACTAAAAATTTAGAAGAGGTACTTTTTATGAACAGAATACTTTTTTTCCAAAAGTTTACAGGGTATTTATAAAAACACCGATTTACAATTTTTTATTTATAAATATGGCACCACTTACTCTCTACCTAGGGCACTGTTTGTTTTATTTTTCAGCAATATTACCGAATTATGTCATATAGTGACTGGTACTTCACCTGCAAGTTTCAAATTTATATTTCAACTCTTTCAAAGTTATTACGAAGTTTTTAATTTTATTTTAGAAGTTTGAATCTCTGTAATTAAAATATGCTGATCAAAAGTTAATCAAAAAAAATCTTCCTTTTCAATGCTTTTTACAGTTCTAGGTTTTGCGATATGCAGGTACAGGCCGCCCTGTATATAACTCATTATGTCATTTAGATCAAATTATTTTTTAAAATATATTAAAATTATATTATATATTATTAACTGTAACTTTTATTTTGAGTCCCTTAAGAGGATATCATTTTGCTATACAATACACAATACGTCTAATATGTCTAATACATGTCATGATATTTTTCTTATAGACTAGTTTCAGGAATTAGCAGAAATTAGTAATTTTCGATTTTTTATGTCAGGGTTTTGAGTTTTTAGACGGGAAGGATATATTGAACCTATAAAGTTTTATAACTGATTTGGGAGAAAGAAAAACTGTTCGCTACATTATGACGTCAGAAGCGGTAACATGTTGGAGCAACTCTCGGTCGCCTCAGCTATATATTGGGCGCTTACTGTTACTTAACTAGTCGAGCATTGATAATTTATGGAATAAAGTGGAAAGACGTATGAAAGTCTCATCACTGATTGACCTTTGATTGAATCGAATTAAATTTTTCTTTTTAGGCGATTAAACTGTCATAAATGTATTTTAGATGGTAAGGCCCATGCAATTTCTTAGAATAGATATTCTATTGTATCTTGTATTCGTACTGTTACAAAATTTGATAATAAAAATAAAGTTTATTAGATATATTAGGTCAAACATATGAAAAGTGACTGTGGTATGCCATCATCAATTTTTGATAAATTCAGAGTTATAAAGGTATCGAGATACTGTATGATTTTACACATCACCTACATATAGAAGAATTGTATGGTTTGGTATTGTTAATACTAATTCTAATACTATTGAGTTAATGCAGACATTCATCCCATTATTAGCGTTACATAGCATTTCATCACAAAACCGAAGTGTTATCTACTTCGCACTTGTAAAATTTTAATGTTGTTTTGACAGAGGGAATTTCAGCTGGTAATTGGGAAAAAAATAATGTTATTTGGTTGTGTGTTGAATATTTGATAAACATTAAAAATGGTAAACAAGGAGCATTTTCGACATATGACTTTTTTTATTTCCGAAAATGTAAGAATGCTTCGCAGGCGCAAAAGGTGATATGTGCTGCGTACAGTGAGGATGCCTTTGACGATTCTACGTGCCGTAACTGGTTCAGAAAATTTCGTGAAAATAATTTGTGTCTTAACGATGTTTTGGATGTTTGTTTCTTTTTTGTACATGTTTAACTATGTTTTGGACAGGCGGTTGTAGTTGATAGCAAAGAAATATTGGAGCTAATTGAAAGTAATCAGAAAGTGATAAGAAGTGATCAGAAGGCCGATGTATGGGTGCTGCATAAGTTTATGGAGCGACTGCTTGAGAGTTTCTAATGAAGCGCAACAGAATCGATCCATTTTTAAAGCGGATTGCGTATAATAATTTAATTGCGGAATTGTGTATAATAATTTAAGCGTCATGGAACTTTAACCATCACAAAAGGCCACCATCACAAAATTTTGGTGGGGGTGTTCGATTATTATAAGAGTCAAGTAAGAGTATTTGCATATAAAATGTTTTTTTTTAATTAATTCCCACATTTGTTTTGTTCTTGATAGACATATATTTTCATATAAGCAGTAGATTTATTTGAATACAATTGAAAAGCTGGTTAAATTGCGAACCGGCCCATCACCCAAACCTCAATTCATTTTCTTTTACATTACAACTAATGCAAATGATTATGATGCAATTTATAAAAAAGCATTTTGTCTTTAATTCAACAAAGAAATAATTAGATTTCGTATTTCATTGTTAAGTATATATCCTCAGAAGAGTTTTGCTCATCTATAAAAATGCCTTTGTTGATGTTCATAATGTTAATAACTTTTCCAAGATGTTCGACTTTAGTGGTAACTATTTTATTATGGCTTTCTACAATACTTGAATAACTAAGTAAATATTACAATAATACTTTTGTTCTTCTACACTAACAGTTGTAATCAATTTGAAAGTAAAAGAAAACGTGTGTATGAAATATACTTAATAAATCAAGTGAATTTATACTGGAAAGATTAGAGCTAACTGTTTTGTGGTTGTCTTTTAAAATACTTTTTTCACGTTTAGTAATGAGGCATAATTTTTAAGATCATACTACCACGGCACTGTTGGAAGGCAACGGTGATATAAGACCTGCTTATAATTCCAGAAATACGTGTTTTATATTGCTTGACAACTGCAAAAGATTCGTCATTAGAAACAATAAAACTATATCAGCAAAAACACATTTGCCTTTTTAGTTTTAGATAAGAATAAATATTTGGTAGAATGCTGTCAAATAATTAAATATATTATTCTGTTTACCCTACAAAAAATGACATGCTTTAGCGTAAACTCTTAGAACTTCTACTGTTATTAATTGATACCATATAAATTGCTTAATATTAGTGTTATGTATGGATATAGTATTATGCTGATTATATGAAATTGAATTATTCGTATCCCATCTTATTCTGGTATTGCTAGGATTAATATCAATTGTATTTTGGGCATAATGTAAGCGCTATACCAAATGTGGTGGTTAATAATCCTTATTTCTTTAAGAGATGGTGCTGGAAATAAATGTCAGTCTTCAGTCTAATGTCATTTTTTTAATACGACAGTACTTTTCAAAACTCCATTGATGTTTATCCGATTTTGAGTTGAGGTCATATTTTTTTCGTGGGGCAAACATGTCGAGTTTCGAACCAAATAAAGAGCATTTGAGGCACTTACTGTTGCTGCGTAAGAAAAATGTGAGTGTGAACCATCGTATGCTTATGAAAACTTACGATCACAATGTCAACAACAAATGGTAGAGAGGTTAAAAAGAGGAGAGGAAAAGATCCAGAACGGGAAATGGGTACCACATCAGCTGAACGACAGATAGATGGAAAAGCAAAAAACGGCGTGGAAAGTTTTGCTTCCGCGTCAAGAAAGATTTTTTTGCATCCGATCATGACTGGAGACAAAAAATTAATATATTTCGAGAACCCAAAATGCAGAAAATCATGAGTTGACCCAGAACAACCATCAATATCGACCGCAAGACCGAGACGCTTTGGACAGAAGACAATGCAATGCATTTGGTGGATTATAAAAGTGTCGTGTACCTTGAGCTTCTGAAACCAAGTGAAACAGTTAATACCGTTCGTTACCATTAACAAATGATCAATCTGAACCATGTATTGATCGAAAAGCGACCAGAATGAGCTAGAAAATACGGAAAAATGATATTGCAGCAAGACAACGCCCCATCACACACAGCGAAAGCAGTCAGAAATAACATCTCCGCTCATCACCTGCCATACTCACCAGACTTAGCCCCTTTCGAATAATCGCAATTTGAATCATTTGAAAATCGCAAATAATCTAATAAAACTGAAATTAACAATATAAATGATTGCGAAAACTTACAACAGTTTCGTGACGAATACAGTAATGAAAATAAATCAAAGCCACATTCATTAATAAGACTTTGAACTAACGAAAAGGCCAAAAAAGTGGCTGATGTTCTCCGAAATAATCGTAATGTGTCTCCTGATTTATGGAGAAGATTAGAGGAATTCCAAGATCCACTACACATTTAATTTTAACGGAAAATTCGGAGAACTGGCGATCTCTGCTCGCAATAAGAGCATTGTATGATAAAAATAATATTCCGTGGAATTTGATGATCTTCCATATTTGCCTGATATGGCTGAATGAACTAAAACTGGCCATGAAACAAAAATTAAAGTGAGTTATTACCAGTAAACTGGTAAAAAGTAGTAAACTGGTAAAAAATTACACCCAAGACGTCTGTTTGGAGCAAGAAATAATAAAAGCCATAAATAAATAAATAATATATGTAAGCTTTTTCTTTGAACACACGGTATATTATCCTCATATCACTTTATTATTATTCTAATGTGAATTCATATTTTTATACAGGGCATACAGTACAGTACAAATACAGTACAGTTGAGCAGCTTTTGATGTATTTGTATCATTTCTTTTACTTGAGATTCGTGTTAGTACTAATTTGTATGTAAGTTAGATTAAAATCAAGATAAACATTTTTCCAAAGTGATTATTAAGGGCTATATATTATTATTGATTGATTTGTCCGTTACTTTGTGATAGTTCATTTTTGAAAAAAAATTTTTATTCCTTTTCTATATATTATTATTATCTACCAAGAGCATAATAAAATAATGAAAAAAATCACTCAATCAGATCTTCTTGCTCAATAAATTTTTCCTATTTCCTTTAC
The DNA here is from genome assembly GCA_031761425.1 of Cosmopolites sordidus. Classification (NCBI taxonomy): domain Eukaryota; kingdom Metazoa; phylum Arthropoda; class Insecta; order Coleoptera; family Curculionidae; genus Cosmopolites; species Cosmopolites sordidus. The sequence goes on from JARFXV010001149.1 coordinate 183,102, forward strand.
AAAAATAAACAAACAGTATTTGAAGAATATGCCCTTCAAACATTTGTATATATTGTATTTTTATTTCATTCAATCAATAGTCTTAGTTTATTACAACATACAACATTTACACAAGTCCACCAGATTCAAAACGAAAGATTATCCTATCAAAGAACGTATCGCTTGTTTCTTCAAGCTCAATTACACGATTTTTAGAATCAGCAGTATATTAGGAGTGTCGAAAGTGAGCTTCTATTACAAATCCTCCGACATTGGTTGGTGTGTAACGGCGGGGCTTCATTTGGGATTAAATATAGACTGTATTTCTGTAAGGCTTTTTCTTTCGCTCCAACTGGAAAATATACAATGACTTGGCAGCATATATATTATATTTTTTCCAAACTGCTTGATATTTCAGGGAATAAAATATTCATATACCATCAAATTGATCATCTTCGAATATATTAACTGTAAAAGCATTCTGAAATCTTTTATAAAAATAGAATATAACTAAAAGCATAAAAATATAAACCTTATGGAACAAACCTCCAGGCATAAACCGACTATTAATACAAGAGCTCCTATTTATAGGTTTGTTCTAGCAACGATTTCAAACGGTTCCAAACCGTTCCTTTTGGAACCGTTGCAGTTTGTGCAGATGACCGAAACATTCGCATACATTCGCATGCGCAAACTCCGGACGATTTGAAACTGTTTGAAATCGTCGCTAGAACAGACCTTATGTATTCGGAATTGGCAACAATGATGTTGCTAGGCGCCATTTAACAAATATATCATAAAGTTTGACATTATTAACTGTATACGTACTTAGAACGTATTGTCATACAGACGCTATTTGAAAGTGACTAGTGACTTGAAAATTTCATCTCAGCAGAAAGAGTGAATTAACTCATGAGAATTTTCGACCTGGATTATCTCAACAACACTACCTCGATCAACTCAATTTGACTTTTATCAATAAACCACCATCTAAAACCTCCGTATATCACTGATTTAGTGATTTTAATCATAGCCATCTTTCCCTAACGGACGAATTTAAAGAAGATCGTCCAAAACCGGTTGTTGTGCTAGAAAACATCGATGCTGTGTGAACTGATAAAGCAGGATCGTCATGCAACACCGTGAGATTGAGGTATCCTTGAGCATTAGTATAACAAGCATATATATATATATATACAAGATTTTACATAAACATTTAGCCGTGAAAAAGATTTGTGTTTAATTTCACAATCGCTTAAAAAAGGCTCGAGTCCATTGATGTAAGAAAATGCTGAAAAAATATAATTATATAATTATAAGCATCAAAAGTCGTGTATAACAACTACATAAGTGATGAATCTTAGATCTATGCGTATGATCCCGAAAGTAAACAGCATACAACTGTATGGGTCTTTCAAAATGAGCCAAACCCAAAAATGAGCCAAAGTTCACGCAAGAAGCACTTCAAAGCAAATGGTCGGCTGTTTTTTTGTGATAAATGACTAGACAATTTTTTTGCCAGGAGTCTTTAAAGAAATAAGAAAGAACAACCAGCGACGCAGGATCATACTTCACCATGAGCGAGCTCTCACCCATCGGACCATAGAATTCAAAATTTGACCTTTTAAAACATCGAATTGATGGGTCATCCACTGTATAGTCCTTATTTGGCACTCAATGAGTTCTTTTTGTTCCCGTCCGTAAATAATAAACTACTTAGACAACGATTTTCGACGTCAGAGGAAACGGTTGATGCGCTTAAAATGCATGTTTTGGAAATACTTCAATCGGAATGGAAAAAGCGCTATGAAAATTGGTTCAAACGTATGCAAAAGTATATCGATCATGGCTGAGAATATTTTGAAAAAACAATGAAACCATTTTCAATGATAAATATTTGTTGTTATTTAATATTCCGGGTACATAAATAGCAACCCTTGTATATCCAATTTTTCTATCTGCAGAATTCGGGCGTAGTTAAAAATTTTTGACATACGTGTAACCGTTCAAGGACATGAGTCCCAACAATACTACTTAAACAATTGTAAGGTGCGATTTAATAATAAATGTATGGGACAAATTTAAATACTAATTTACTAAAATGCTCTATGATGCGGACAAATTTGTGAAAAGTATAGCGATTACATTCAATGAATTGATGCTATATATAACGACTGTCTCTTTAAAACTTTTTTTGGCTAAATAAGATATTCCGATTACATAGAGGTTACCTTCATTATTAAAGCTAAAATAATACCCCGAATCCTTCATCCAGTTGAGTAATACATAAATATATTTTTCATTTAAATAGCAAGTAATAGTAAGTTGCTAATCGGGCTTGAATAACTCCTGAGTAATTTAGAAAGTTATTTTTTTTGGAATTGTTTTAAGTAAAGATTTTCCATCCACCCCTAATTTATTATAAGATTGCCTTCACCCTGCTATTGTCATTTCATTTGTTTATTACATATATTTCAATATTTCAGTAATATATTTCAAGGTTTAAAGTTACCTATATTTCACCTTTTATATTATATATTTCCACCTTTTATAAGTATTTAAGCTGGCATTAAACGTGAAAAATTGCACCTCCATACGAAAAAGAAACAAAAATATTCAAAATCAAATTTTAGTTTTACTGTACCACCGATACTTCGATACTACATTCAACCACAGTTTCTTATTTGACCTTTATTTAAAAGCTAACGGTCTAGTTTGACCGGTGACTGATGAAATTATCACCTAGTAAGTTACTGATCATGTTCGAATCACTCCTCAGCAGTCATTAATTGATGCTTACATTATAAATATAATTTTTATTTTGCCAAACGAGAGAGAAGGAGATAAAAAATATAATAATGTCTTCGTGTATGAATATATTCAAGCAATATGTTACGATGGCGTTGCATCGTGGTAGAAAGAGAAAGTAAGTTCCAGAGGCGGCTCGTGGATTTTTAAAGTGGGAGAGCGTAGAAGAAAATAGTGCTGCTAAAGATTTTTTTTGTTTTCCTCTTTCTCCTTTTTAGTTTTCGTGCTATCAAAACCCTATACAGGAGGTGAACCAGGAAAATGAGCTAAAGGAAAGAAACCGAACGGAAATAAAATATGGTGCTTTGCTCTGAAAAATTGTTTACTGCGATAAATGCTGGAGGGGCGGCGCCCCAACGTCCTCCTTCACGAGCCGCCACCGATAAGTACTATAATAATTAAAAGGTGTTTGTTCGTAATGCTGGTTAAAAGTTTGTCAATTGATTTCAGCCATCATGTTTTGGTTGTTATTCGAGTTATTTTGTTATTGAGTTTTAGTAAAATTTTGGACTGTAAAGTACAGATTTATTTTAAAATAAGTTCTTGTAAGAACTACTGCGATTGATTATTTTTTTATCGGTAAGTATTTGTAAAGATTTATAAAGTTTCATTTCCTTCAATAATTATAACCTAACCAAAAATATTTGATTACAAATGGCTGGAATTCATATTGGCTATTTCTAAAAACATACTAAAAGATAAACAACCGTTTGAAAACAATAAGGAATGACAACTTCAAAACACGTTTTTGTTGGTCATAAAGTCTTAACAAAAACGCTAAAAAGAAATTAAACAACATAAATATAGAAGTGCCAACTTTTAAGGTATCCATATTTGATTTAATATTTTGTATGATTCAGATAATATCGAGTAAAATACTGAAAACGCAAGCCCAAATTTGTGCTCAAGGTTTATGAGTATTTTGAAATGGAAAAAAGGAATTTAGTCTCTTTCCTCCATTCAAGAAGTAAATAATAGTTAATTTCACGTTTTAGTAATTTTGCATTATCACATTGTAATATTTATTTTAGGGAGTTGCAACACCATTAAAAATATGTAGAGAAGCTGTGTATTCTATTGTGAATAGAAATGAACCTAATCCAGTTATTTCTTCTCCTGGAACAAGCAGACCTCGTGCAAATGCCAACATAAACACAAACTTATCCGAAGGAAGTAAAACGGTAAGTTCGAAATACCTTATACAATATGTTTATATAAATATTTCAAATATTTAAAATAATATTTGTAATAAATGTGTAATGTGTAACTATTTAAGGACCTGTATATTCCTACAGCTTGGTAACATTTTCATCATATAAAAATGTATCTTAACAAACAATTGCAGAGTAGATAAAATGATGATTTTGACAAGTAGCAAAATAATTTCATCCATTTGCTAGTTCCCTGATAACTTGAATAACTTGGAATATGTGATAACTTGTTCGTAGAATTTTAACCTAGCAGAAAATACAAAATTCTTCGAACAATTTCGATCTGAAATTTTACTTTATAATATCCATTGATAACACGACGTTTTATAATTTCATGTTATAAATATACACAAGTAAATATATCGTGGATTTTTGATCATATACATATTCCAACCACATCCATGATGATAGTCAGCATTAATTAGACTAATAAGTTTTGTTTTAATTCATATAAATAAAATTGATAATGCACGGGTAATCTTTCAGGGGTTCAACTGTACCTCTACTCAAAAAAGGGTAAAGAGAAAGTGCGAAAATTGCCTTATCTTTTTCATTCCAGTTGTCTCCTGCCTCCAAAAGCCTCCTTTACACTAGCAACAAACGCTCAAAATCCTGCTTATCATGGAGGATTCCCCCAGAGCACAACATTCGCCAATAATCGGAAAAGCCATAGAAGTCAACCATTCTGTATATATTTGATCCTCTGATTATCAAAAGGCGTTTGACAGCATAAAAAGGGAGATATAATGGCAAATTCCGCAGGAAATCGGAGTATCACATCACCGGATTGGTATATATATATATATATATATATATATATATATATATATATATATATATATATATATATATATATATATATATATATATATAAAATCAGGGGATTGGTGAAAATAGAAGATCGAACATCCGATGAGTTTTGCGTCAATAAAGGAACCGGATAAGAATGCATCCTATTGCTAATTCTACTCAACATTTACGGTAAATATATCATGCGTCCAGCTCTCGAGGATTGGACGGGATGTTAGCATTGGTGACATTAAAATAACACTAAAATAACTTAAGATATGCCAATAACGCTACACTTCTTGCACGGTCGGCCGAAGACCTGACCTTAATTATCAAAAAAATAAAGGATCAAAGCTATCTTTGCGGATTAGAAATAAATGGGGAGAAAACGAAAATAATTATAATCGAGAGTCAAAATATCAGTCAATACAACATTTGCAAAAGATCTCAAGGAATAGGTACATAACACAGAACACTGAGAAACAAAGAGTGAAATAGTAAAAATAGTTTTTCCAGTATTGCTATATGTTGCTGAAATATTTATCATGGTGTTTCGGTTAATAATGTCGATTCTTCGCAAAATAGATCCACTATTCATCACCTATTACAACTCGATGCAGGAAAACCTTTTCCTTTCTGTTTGGCAAGCAACATTTCACAAGTGGTTTTTTGCCTTTCAACGTCTCTTTCCTTCAATCCCTAGAGAACCCATTTTTCTTCCCTCAATATCTTTCCCAATGGGTGTAGACGTTCGGACATGTGGAACATTCAATGCTTCTGCTAATTGTTTCAATGTATGAGTTCGAGTCTTCATCTAATAATGCTTAGATATCTGCATCTTCAAACTTTTTCGACTGTCTTGGACGCTCCTTGTCTTTTATATCAAAATCACCACTTTTAAAGCGTTTAAACCATTGTTCGCAAGTTTTTAGGGTTAGATCCTGTTTACCATAAGTTTCAACCAATAATCGATAGCTTTCAGCAGCCGTTTTCTTCAAATGAATGGAGGCTATTAAGCTTCCCCACAAAACGTCTTTTTTTGGTCCATAATTCAACATGTTCAAAGCTATGAAAAACTGTGTTTTTTTGCACAATGACAATTAATAATGAACTGGCTTTTAATGGCGTATTTTTACCCTCCTAAACGCCATAGTTGCCATTCGTCTATACCAACAAATGTACTAGTAATGCCATCTGTTAGCAAAATCGATAATATTATCTGAAACACCTATTATATCCGTTAAACTATAGCCTACTATGAAAAAAAAAAAAAGATCTTTTTAAAATCACTATGTCATATCCAAAATCAAATTTAACTTTTTCGGTATTACCATATTTTCTTGGCAGTCAAATCATCATAAGGGCAGTCAAATCATCGTAACAAAGGTTCAAAACAGGAAAAGGACCAGGTTCAAATTAAATGATGAAATTATCACCTGGTAAATTAGTACAAAGTTCGCTAGTCATGTTTCCAACCAATTCCAAATTTTCGCAATTGGTCTGCACTATTTGTGCATGATTTTTACGTGCAAAACTTTCCAATGATTACATTTATATTATTCTTTACTGTGTTTATAAAAACACATTGCATCGAAATGTTTTATCATTTGCTTCAGAACTAATCAAATGAAAATCTAGAGGTAGATAAGAAGTATTTGAGAGTTTGAGACATTTCATAAAGTTAATAATGCAAACGTTATTTCAAAATCTTCATGTACAGCATTAGGAAAAAGTGTTGTTGATGTTCGGATTGTACAAAGGTGGTTTTCAAAATTATATGGCGCCATCTAGCGCAATCAGCATATGGAACCATTTCGATTTTAATGATAATGCTTTGGCATCTCAACTAACTGAAGATCCTTTATTAATTGGACTAGAAATTGGGAACATAATGGGATTATACAACTGTGTCTTAGTATATAAACAAATTGCGAAAGTAAAACCTTAAAGAAGGAGGATTCAACATGAACTTGGTGAGGAAAAGTTGATTAACCCAGTCAGTGTATGTTCTTCTTTGATAGCACATCAAAAATTTTACCAATTTTTGGATCTTGTAGTAACAGATGGCGAAAACTGGCTATCTTATGATAATCCGGTATGAAACAGAGCGAAATATTTACCTAATACAAAGGCTCCAGTTAACAATAAACCCAAAAAACAATACGAATAGACTGACTGTTGGGACATGTATTGGCAGTGTGCCCTGGTAAAGATGGCAAGATTCGAGTGGCTAGTGTAAAAAGAAAAAGAGGTGTGCTAGAGGAGGCCAGTTCAAAGACTATATTTACTAGAATGCCATGATGATAGAGATGGAGATGGTGTTACAGTTTTTAGTGAAAACAGTGTAAGAGTCAGTGGTGATGCGTCTGACGGTGATCGTTCGGAAGTAACTTGTGAGGTCGATTTAAGTTACGATATGGAAAACAAGGGTGGTTCATCAGGCACTGATATTTCGGACTTTCCTAATAACGAAATTAAGTTTTCCAAGAAGGGAAGGAAAATTAAAAAAAAGAGTTTTGGACTGAATATGTTTGTCTTATTATTATTTTATTTTCGTATTTTAAAACATTATTATTTATTTGTGCTCTACTATGCTAGTTAATGTAGTTGTTTGCACATAGTTAGGTATATCATGTTGTGATGCCTTGTTTTATACTTATGCAAGTCTAAACCCTTTGTATATATTTAATATATATTAAGAGACAATTTCAGATAATTCTGTTGTGCTAAACTAGTTTTTAATCTAGCCTTTTGAGACATGTTTAAGTTTATTGTGTAATTAATTATTTTGCTCTTGGCTTCATATTTTTGCAATTGTATTGCAAGGTGGGAGAATGTCAAATATATAGCAACCTTGATTTCATGTAGATAGGCAACATTATTTTCAATTAATGAGGTTAGTTTTTTTGTTAAGTGAGCACGTGTTTTTTGTTCTAAAGATTAAGATTAATTACATCTCGTTAAATAAAAGGTATAAAAGTGTTTAGCCTCGTTCAATTAACTGTGTGTTTTCTGATGTAGTGTAATTTAGTTTGTGGTACATACAGATATACACAGATGCACACAGATACACACATACACACAGATAGACACAGATACACAGAGATACACACAGATACACACATAAACATACAGATGCCTACAGATACATACAGATACATACATATATATTCAGATACATACAGATACATACAGATACATCCAGATACATACAGAAACATACAGATACATACAGATACATACAGATACATACAGATACTTACAGATACATACAGATACATACAGAAACATACAGATACATACAGATACATACAGATACATACAGATACTTACAGATACATATAGATACATACAGATACCTCGTTAGTTTCGTTCGATTTATAAAGTCTTTTTTCCTATCCTCAATGAAAGACTTCATAAATGTAACCGTGAAATCATACACAAAAATGCTCTCATAGAAGCTATCAATGTATGTGCCAAATAAAAATTTTACCAACAAACGAACGGACCACCAGTGAAATGTAAAACAATTTAATTAACGACATTAATTATACAAGGCACATACATTTTTGGGCCAATTATGTCGATGGTATTATTTGCTATTGGATCAATTTCTTGAATATATAAACAGCATAAATACAAAAAACCAGTTTACAATAGAAATAGAGATGGATAATTCACTAAATTTTAGATTTAAAAATAATAAGAACACCGAATAAATTGGAATTGGAAATATTTAGAAAACCCACGTATAGCGATACAACTATCCACGCAAGTTCAAATCAGTCATGGAATATAAAAAATATCTACATAATAGTAAGACCTACATACTTCTAACGATTCCACTTAAAAAAGAGTGCTATGAAAAAGAACTTAATATAATCAGAAATACCGTAAAGAATAATGGATATCAACCCAACATTATAGATAAAACAAGATTAAAAAAACATCAAACATTTTTATGCTGTAACACAAGAAAAAGATTCCAAAAATTGGCATACTATAAACTATATTCATAAATTAAGTTTATATAATTAGTTAATATTATCCCTATTAATATAAGTAATTATACGTCGATGCTAAATAAAAACAAAGAAACAGCAAAATTTTGTGACAAATTTGCCGTATACGAAATATATATATATATATATATATATATATATATATATATATATATATATATATATATATATATATATATATATATATATATATGTATAACCCCTAAGGGGTTCACCATCACGGAGGAGGCCTGGAAGGCTCTCCGCCGCGAAGTAAACGGTAAAGAAAAGAGTATCACTGACCTGGAGGGTCAGTTGAGATACGCACTGGAGATGAATAATCTCGCCGCGGATGAGAACGATGGGCTTCGAAAGAAGCTCATTGAGCTCATCGACGGCCTTAGGGGATTGGATGCGGAAAACCAGAGATTCAAAGAGAGCCTGGAGAAGAAGTCCGACGGTGCTTTTATTAAAGCGCCGATCGGACGTAAAAAGAAAGGAAATTCGCCGGTGGCGATGGAAGAAGAACCTGGAGCGATGGAGAAATCACCCAAAAACTCCGCTCGCTGGGTTTCCACCCGGTTCATGTAGAGCGGTGGAGAACTGCCGGACTGGATAGCAAACCTATTGCTATCGTCCAGGTGATTCTCCCTAAAAGTGATAGGGAAATCCGCAACCTGAATAAATTTCTCGAACAGAGCCTTAAGATAGAAACTCAGCGGTCGAATGGCCGAACGGTGCAGTGTTTCCGCTGCAAAAAGTTCAGACATTCGGAAGAAGTATCACGCCAATCCCGTTTGCGTGAAGTGTGGCGGCGAACACACTTCCAGGGAGTGTAAGAAAGATCGGGACACACCACCAACTTGCTGCAACTGCGGGGGTTCGCACATGGCGAACTTCCAAGTTTGCGAGGCAAAACCTAGTCGAGGTACCACTGTGAGGACCGAAAGGTCTTTACGGAGGAAACCTCTTGGGACTTAAAAGTCCCAGAACCCAAAATCCTTTCCTAATCCTAAAATACCTCCACCAACTCTCGTGTGGGGGTCTCAAAGGAACTCGGTTCCAAAGCCCGCTCCACAAGATAACCCACTTTCCGGGCTTGTGGAGCAACTAGTCGCTCTAATACTAGGCCAATTACAGGCTTAGTTGAGCGAAATGCTCCAATCCTCCTTTGGAGCAACTATCCCCAAATAAATCCTCCCTAATTCCGTGGCAGAAAGCCTATAGCGCTTGAGCTTCTCGAGTTTCCGGCTTTCAAAGTTCCACTAAGCAAACCGTTATCGCCAACTCCCAGATCCCGATCCAAATGGCGGACCATCGACAACCGCTGGTCGTCGGCCCGGCATTGGTCGTGACCAAGCTCCTTTTTCTGATGGAGACAAGGTCCCATCCCAGATAACCTTCACAAAGTTTCTCCGGACTTTGTTGATTACACGTTTCTTAATAGTCGGACATGCCTCAAAAAAGAAAGAGGGAAATTGCGACATTCTAGGGATACCGAGAATCCCCAAGAAAAAATTATACCCGTTTCGGGCAGTTTAATGTTAGATAGGCAAGAGCCAAAGGCTAACCCAAAAACCAGGGTGAAAAAGCGGTAAGCGGAATATAAATACTCAATTTTATATAATCAAAAAGAGACGGGCTTTGCTGAACATGATATAGACCATAATCACATTTTTAACACCAATAATGCCAAATTAATACTTAGTTGCAATAAGCAGGCTGTTAAACTTCGAAAATACCCTAATTGTTACTGTTTCATCAAGAATCAACCGCGCAATCAATACAAAATATTAGTGAGTGTCATTTTACCGCAAATTTCCCTATAGCAATTCATCTTTCCGAAAACACATGTAACTTAACCGAATTCATATCTTATTAGCGAAATCCATAAATTAACGCAATTGACTAATACAGCGTTCAAATAAATGTATACAATATTGTAGCGTTCACAAATTCTTGATCGCTACAGGTAGCATTCGTAAATTGTTGATCACTACTGGTAGGTTTATTTCGGACAAATTCTGAACTGAAAGAGCTCCGGTATCGTTTGGACAAAGCAAGAGAGTCTAACTCCAAATCTCCAGGTGAACGGACGTTTTCGCGCCTTAACCTTCCGACCAAAAGGGTTTTACGACCCGGCAGCAGAGAATCCGATCAACAGACACCAGGCCATTGAACGACCACCTATTACAGAGCCCGACCATCGTGGAAACCTTACACCTTTTTGGGGCCACATGGCACAGTAACCGGTTGGTCAGATCGAGATTATTTCGGGACCCCCGCATAGGGATACCGGACTGCCTGCAGTCGTACTCAGTGTTTTTGGACACCCAGTACCGGATAGGCAAGGATAGACAACATCAGGAAATAAGGCCAGATAAACACTTTTTTTATTATATTTTCATATACCGTTAAGGATTGCAGTTACCATTTATTTTTCACAAATGCATTTTTACCATAATTTCTTATACTGATAATGGTCACGTTATCACCTTATATTTTGTATCTATTTGCCGTCTGACCATTCTTGGTTACCCTAGCGTTATATATTTATCTTTTTACTATTGTCAGAATAGAGGAAATAACCTCTAATTAGTAAGTATAGGGACATAGAGACCAGCTGGTGTAATTCAGAGCTGTTTATTTGATTTTTGATTTCTTTCACGGTAAGGTTTGGAGAACCACCTTCCCTAAACCTTCCCGTGTCTTTTGTTTGATAGTTTTAGTTATTCCTTTTTTTTGTGTGCTTTGTGTTGTGTGTATATATGTATAAAATTCTAGTAAACCGTTTTATTTAAGATAGACCCCTTCCCGGTTCCACGGTCTTTTCCGATATATGAAGTAACCGGGTGGCGCTGAACTTTTGTCGTGGCTTCATTCTGTCCTGGACCTTTTTCCCGGTGCTCCCGACGAAGAGCGGCCGTCGCTGTGATCTATATATTTTTTATTTTGTTTCAAAAGAGAAAAAAATAGGTCACAATATTTAAAAAATAAACGAAATAACGTAATAAAAGTAGCCCAATGAAGAGAAAATGTTAGGAACAGTTAACTTTAGATATTTATATCTTATATATTATATAAAGAGGTATAGCTTAATCTGGACTGGGAACATATGCCATCTTAGATTCGCAAATAATGCGTTTCTTCTTTCATAAGACTTTGATGACTGATGTTTTTGGGAGGTATTGATGACTGATGTTTTTGGGAGGTATTTGAATATTGTGCATCACTACATATAAGTTGGGCAGAGGCATAATAGAGGGTGATACCGTCCGGAAAGTGAAACGGCATTTTAAATGTGGTTGACAGACATTTCAAAGGCTCAACGTAGTATTAAAATAGTATGCAGGTCTTTTCAAAACAAACTTCCTTTGTCTGAAGAGAAAAGTAAGTTTTTATTCAGTGCGTCCATTACAATCAATTCAAAAACTTCCCATAGCAGAGGGGGGAATGGAAAGGTGTATACTGGGTATTACAAACCGTGGCAGAAAGACCTGCATATTGATCAGAGAATGAATGAAAGTATGTGACATTATTAATAGAGACAAAGAATTGAAATGAAGGTAGATAAGTTACAGAGAGAGTCGATGTAAACACATGGACCGAAGTAATTCTGTTGTAGATAGCGCTTGACGATAAATGATCACGTAGAAGACCGAAAAGACGATGGCCTAATGACATCATTAAATACTTAAAGGGGCTTTTGTACTGCAGTGGAATCAAGGTGCAAAGGAAATATCTTAAATAAATTTAAACAATGATTCTTTACATTACCTGGAACAAAAAGTTTTCTTAAATCGTGTATCCAAAATTCAACCATTTCTACGGAAATCGACTTTTCATTTTTCTTACAATCGGCAACATCGCAAATTGTTAGGAACATTCAGATTGTTTAATTTTCTTAAGGCATTATTCGAAAATGTTATATGTTAAATGTTATATTTTTATAGTCATTTATTTCATACTTTTTGGTATAAATTTGATTTTTTTAAAGAAAAAAAGGAAAACTTACGGATTAATGTTCTTTAACATCCTTTAAAGTTGAATTACTAGTTTTCACTAATATCAGCAATTTTTCACATCATAACACATATAAAACGATTCAAGCCACATTAAAAAACACATGGTTAATTGTTGTTTTATAAAATTATATGTTCAATATGTCCATTATTTAAGTCAATACAAGTCCGAAACGATTCTAACCTAATTTCCCGACTTCCTGAATTTGTTGAATATTTTGTCCTGGTACATTTTTTTCAGATTGTCGTTTCTCCGTAAATAAGAAGCATATTGTTATAATCGCTCTAGAATACAATTTTGGTTTAAAATAGAATTTAAATATATATACTCAAATTATTTCAGTGAAATAACATGTCGGCCAACACGAGATATGCATCTCTATTAGTCGATACTACTAGAACTGCGATACTACATTGCCACCTCAATTTTTTGACTAATGTATGGCTAATTTTTTATTTTCAAAATAATTTTTTAACAATATGCTTTTGTTTATTTGTAGTTTATTCGTTAAATAATAACCATTTATTATTTTCCTAATATGTTTTTACACATATTTGTTTAAAACGATAATTCTTATCATAGCTTTTCGATTGGTGATTTAATAACTGCACATGATGTGAAAAATCGTTGGTTAAATTTACGTTATTTATTTTCCTTTCATCCTATATATATATATATATATATATATATATATATATATATATATATATATATATATATATATATATATACATATATATATATATGTATATATATATATATATATATATATATATATATATATATATATATATATATATATATATATATATATACCAGGTGTCCCATTAGGTATGAATCGCGGCCGTATCCTGAAAACTATTTATCCCACAGCTTTGGGGAAAAAAAATTGTACTAAAAATGATCAGGAGAAATTCACCAAAAATATTTTTAAGCTTCTAAAACGACCGCAAGAGGGCGTGACGAGCTAAACAGTTTTAAAAATATTTTTTTGTGTATTTTCAAATGTTAACCGAGTAAGAAAAATTTTCAGTTATAATTAGCAAACTGTCTCCTACAACTTTGTTTTATAACATTTTGTTGTAATTTCACGAATAGAGGGGTGGGGAGAGTTTTACCTATTGAGATAAAAAGTCGTCTAATGTCCGTTTGCCTTAACCGATTTTCCTCAATTTGGATTCATTTAAAAGGCAATTGCTGGGACAATCAGATCAAATGGGAGATAAATTATTTAGTTTATAAATGAAACCGCGAGGTGGCGTTACATTCAACAATAGTTTTTTGAAGTTTTGTTCAGTTTTTTCAAATGGAATGGTACATCTTTTATTACATGGCTAGAAAGGTAATTTAAAGAGGAATCATCCAGTGAAAACCTGAAATCGATATTTCTGACATGTCAAGGGATATTTCGATTTTTCTGAAAAAATTAGTTATTATTTCACTACTACCTGCATTAAGTTAAAAAAATATTAACCTATTGTTTGCCTTCCTTCACACTTTACCCAGGCTTAGGACTGGTCCAAATTCTTCCTGCCATATTAATTTGGAGCATGTTTAAAGGCCAACGGGCCAACAACGAAGATGATAATAACAACAGTCAAATAAAATTAACAGCACAACAGTCTAATAATTAACAGAATCTGAACTTCAACGCCTTTCTAAATGTTCAAAATGCCTTCACCACAGAAATCAACCACCAAAATAGATGGAGTGTGAACGTATGGTGTGGTGTTTTGGGAGACAAAATTATTGGTCCCTTTATTTTTAATGGACATTTGAATAGTGAAACATATTTAAATTTTTTACAAAATGGACTGCCAGAACTAATGGAAGATGTTTCGTTGGAAACAAGAAGACAAATGTGGTACCAGCATGATGGATGCACTACCCACTTCTCGCAGGTGGTTCGAAACTTCTTGGACGCTTCGTTTCCAAATCGTTGGATAGGACGGGGTAGTTTATTTTCGGGGCCGGCGCGCTCACTGGATTTGACAGTTTTCGATTTTTACTCGTGGGGAAGACTAAAAGACCTTGTTTTTCAAACTCGTCCTACCACACGAGAAAACATGATTGAAAGAATTCAAAATTCAATAACCAGCATTTCAAGAGCGGAAATTGAAGCTGCCGTTTTTAATACTCGTCGAAAAATAAATCTTTGCATTTCTAAGGATGGAAGGCATTTTGAACATTTAGAAAGGCGTTAAAGTTCAGATTCTGTTAATTATTAGACTGTTGTGCTGTTAATTTTATTTGACTATTGTTATTATTATCTTCGTTGTTGGCCCGTTGGCCTTTAAACACGCTCCAAATTAATATGGCACGAAGAATTTGGACCAGTCCTAAGCCTGGGTAAAGTGTGAAGGAAGGCAAACATTAGGTTAATATTTTTTTAACTTAATGCAGGTAGTAGTGAAATAATAACTAATTTTTTCAGAAAAATCGAAATATCTCTTGACATGCCAGAAATATCGATTTCGGGTTTTCACTGGATGATTCCTCTTTAAATTACCTTTCTAGCCATGTAATAAAAGCTGTACCATTCCATTTGAAAAAACTGAACAAAACTTCAAAAAAGCTATTGTTGAATGTAACGCCACCTTGCGGTTTCATTTATAAACTAAATAATTTATCTCCCGTATTATCTGATTGTCCCAGTAATTGCCTTTTAAATGAATCCAAATTGAGGAAAATCGGTTAAGGCAAACGGACATTAGACGACTTTTTATCTCAATAGGTAAAACTCCCCCCCGTATTCGTGAAATTACGACAAAATGTCATAAAACAAAGTTGTAGGAGACAGTTTGCTAATTATAACTGAGAATTTTTCTTACTCGGTTAACACTTCAAAATACACACAAAAAAAAGATTTTCAAAAATGTCATGATGATATGTATATGTATATGTATATATATATATATATATATATATATATATATATATATATATATATATATATATATATATATATATATATAATCATCATCAGCCTGTGTCGATCCACTGCAGGATGAAGTGCCTCTTCAGCATGCTTCCAACTTTCATGGTCCTGGGCTTTCCTCTGCCACTAGGGTCCAATATACTTAACAATGTCATCAATCCATCGTGCTTTCGGTCTTCTTCGCGGACGTTTGCGATCAAGCGGTATCCACTCCAGGATTGCCTTGGTCCATCTGTGGTCCCATCGCCTCGCTATATGGCCTGTCCATCTCCATTTCAATTGCTTTACTCTTCCAATGATATCACATACTTTTGTTTGTTCCCTGCTCCATGCGTAGGACTTTCTGTCTCGTCTTGTAATGCCAAGCATGCATTTTTCTATTCCCCTCTGTGCCACAAGTTTTTGAATTGATTGCGATGTTAGTGTCCAAGTTTCACTTCCGTATGTCATAACGGGCAGAATGCACTGATCGAAGACTTTTCTTTTCAGACAAAGTGGGAGTCTGCTCTTAAACACTATGTTGAGCCTGCTAAATGCCCACCAGCCACATTTAACACGCCGCTCCACGTCCCGGGCGGTATTCCCCTCCATTGAAATCATCTGCCCAAGATATATAAAGCTGTCCACAATCTCCAAATCCCTTCCTAAAACTGAAATTCTTCTGTTCTGAGCGAAGCTATTGAACATAACCTGACCCTTTTTCAGGTTTATTTTGAAGCCAAATGGTTCCCCAGCCCTTTGCAGTTCGTGTATGCGTCTTTGCAGCTCTTCTGGGTCTTGTGAAAGGAGAACAATATCATTTGCAAATCTAAGATGGTTTACGTTTGCACCATTGATCTTTACACCATCCTATTTCCAATCCAGTTTACGGAATACTTCTTCAAGGCCAGCCGAGAAACGAATAGACGATATAGACGATATACCTTATTCTACATTAATTCCCACTTCAAGATCATTAACGTGAAATGTGGCTGTAGGTCCATCATATACCGATCCTAGTAGATGAAGCATATGTAAACGTATTACATATGCTTCATCTACTCCTTGGCTAAGCAGCTCATCCATTATCGCATGCTTTGAGATGGAGTCAAATGCTTTTTCGTAGTCGATAAAAGCCAAGCACAGTGACATGGTGTATTCGTTGTGCCTTTCTATGGTCTGCTGTACAACCTAGATGTGATCCATTGTACTGAATCCACTTCTAAATCCTGCTTGTTCTCTTGGCTGTGCGTCATTCAGTTTTTTTTAATATCCTTTTAGAAATTATTTTGGTGAAAACTGTGTACATTACTGATAGGAGACTTATTGGACGGTAGTTCTTTAAATCTTCCTGTGCTACTTTTTTATGTAAAAGGATCACTTCTGCATTTTTCCATAACTCAGGTACATTTTGTTCTTTAAGGCATTTTGAGTATAATTTTGCCAGTGTTTTATGTAACGTCCGACCACCGGCTTTTAGATTCTATAGCATTTGTTACTTCCTCCATTAGGATATCTAGCATTTGTTCTTCCATGGCTATTGTTGTCTTTGATTGGTTCTGATCTTCATATAACTGGGAATAAAATTTTCTGACAATCTCTAATATTTGGGTACGCACCCTGCACACTGTGCCATCCTCTCGCCCTAAGACATATATTTGCGTTCTTTTGTTTCTCAGCTTCTGTTTAGCCTTGTTAATTACTTTGTCTTCTTGCAGGGTTTTTTGCACTAGCTGCATGTTGGAACGGCGCGTGTCCTCTTTGATACGTTTCCTTATAGTTTTGCAGAGCTCAGTGTACTCGACCCTGCTAAAAGGACTACCTGCATTTCTCATTGCCCGCCGTTTCTTCATTAAATCAATGGTCTCACTAAAGATTTTTGTTTGTTTGAGATATTTTTCTTCTGGTGCTATTGAAGCAGCCGTTTGAAGCACATTGTTGGCGATTTCTTCATATTGAACTGATATTTCCACCTCCTCCGGATCTTGTAAC
Source organism: Cosmopolites sordidus (assembly GCA_031761425.1). Classification (NCBI taxonomy): domain Eukaryota; kingdom Metazoa; phylum Arthropoda; class Insecta; order Coleoptera; family Curculionidae; genus Cosmopolites; species Cosmopolites sordidus. The sequence continues at coordinate 200,822 of JARFXV010001149.1, forward strand.
GCAGCAAACCGGTTTGACAAAACAATCTCAAAATCGCTTCCTCTCTACAACAGTTTCCCAGAATCCACATTACCCTTCTTTGATCTTACCACTCTTTCGCACTCTCTTCGGCACTTCCAACATTAAAATTGTTAAGGACAGTACAATTGGTAAATATTGTTTTATCGTTGGTCGTGATGTAGCCAATTTCACTTGAGAGCCCAGATGGACTTTTCCATGTCCATTTTCTGCTGATATTTTTCTTATAGAACGAATTCATAATATATAGTTCTTGTCCTTCAGCAAAATCAACCAATCTGTCACCTTTATTGTCTCGCTCACCAGTTCCATATGGGCTAGTTGCATTTTCGTCAGTTCTTGTTGTGCCAATTCTGGCATTAAAATCACCCATCAGTGTTTTGTACCTACATTTCTGCTTGTATAAAAGCTGGGCCACATCATCATAAAATTCCTCAATTTGATCATCGTTATGGCTTATAGTTGGTGCATAAGCTTGAACGATTTGAAGCCTAAACTTTTTATTCAGCTGAATGACGCATTGGGCTAGTCGGTCGGATGTACTTTCAAATTTTACTACACTGTCCTTCAGCTTTCGATTGATGATGAATCCAATTCCACCTCATCGGCCATTTTCCGTACCTCGAGTGTAGAGTACATGTCCAGTTGGTTCCAGTTTGATTAACTCTTCGTCCTTTCTTCGTGTGTCACAGAGCCCAATAATATCCCAATGTATGTTGTTAAGTTCGATTCACAGTTCTTGGAATCGGGCCCTATTTAGTATTGCAATGTCGAAAGTCCAATGGCAGCCTGATCTAACTCGGTGATTCTTAGCACCGTCTGCCTTGGAGCAGGTCTTCCCGCTGCCGTAGGTAGTTGTCCCTTGGCCTCCGGGGAATGAGGGCCGTGTTTGATGTTGAAGGTATGGACTGTAATCTGCCACGCTGGTCCAATGCGGGTTGGCCGCAGCATGTAGTCTGAGGCTTCTGCCTTGATCTGTCCGCCAGGGGTGACCCTCCCAGGAGTGTAGATTCCAGACGGCATAGCTCAAAACTTCATTGCCCTACTCAAACCCCTTTACCACGTCAAGGTCTAATCCACAATGGGGTATATATATATATATATATATATATATATATATATATATATATATATATATATATATATATATATATATATATATAAATATATATATATATATATATCGTATATATATATATATATATATATATATATATATATATATATATATATATATATATATATATATATATATATATATAAATATATATATATCGTATATATATATATATATATATATATATATATATATATATATATATATATATATATATATATACCCCCTAATCGTATATATATGTACGATTTGATTGAACATTTTAAAATAAGGCTAAACGTCATTCATATTTCTTGATTATGGACGATTTCGCTATTGTAGTCGAACCAAGTTTATAAATCAACAGAACACTAATAGAAAATCAAAAATCATTTTTAATTAAAAAAAAATGATTTAATGAATAACGAATTCAAGTTAATGGTTAAATACATTCCAGCTACAACAGCTTAACGTGGCGCCTGAACCACTATCATTGGCTATCGATTGTGCCTGGGCTACTCTCTAAACTCGCTTTCCTTTGGGCAACAACCTTTAGTTTAATATTTCAAGTCTTTCAAAGAACCCAACTAATTGGCAAGTCTCCACTGTAGCACTTCTTAGAAGGCATCTGGCTTTTTCCAACTTCTGAGGATCTATTCGTTATTGAAATTTATAATTTTTGTTGAAATGCATGACTCAAGTCTCGCCTTTCCCTAGATCAATCCAGCAGCCAATCTAAATACAGCAAACATATGACATACCAACCGCAGAAAATGACGCTGTATTTCATGCATATTTTAAATGTATTATATTTAAGTTCTGTAAAAATAACTATTATGGTTCTTCCAGTTGATAGATCCCTAGCTGCTCAATTTCTTTTTTTAATAATGGATATATCATAAATCTACCACACAAATCTAAGGTGCTTACCTGCACAAGGTTCAAACCTGATTCCGGGATAAATTCTTTGGTAGAGCTAGAACAAAAACGATTATTAACGTACAAAATATGAAACAGAAGTACTAGTACGCAAATCAGATTACTATTTCCCTCGCCAAAATTGGTTTTTTATCAGTTATTATGATATATTCTATGCATCTGGTATATCAATATAAATGATTTAAATAATATTCGAACAAGGTTTTTTATTATTGGAATATTGGAATATACTTAATATTAAATTGATAAATAGAATGCTACATTTAACCCCAGAACGGGATGTTTCGTAAATCGTAATAGCCATACCTGCCTAGTATCTTTGTATTTAGTCATAATCTATGGTCTGTTGGATTTGTAAGCACAGTTATTTTGTATGGTTATATTTTAAACTCCGCACCGTAAATGTTACGACATATTAGTGATACCGTGATATTTATTGCGAAGTTCCAGAAATTTTACGAACGAACGTTTTAGTTCCTTAGTAAATAAACTATTAGTTATTTAAACTATAAACTGACAATAATATTTGTTTTCAAGAAAATGTCTTCTAATAGAAATAAATACCGTCCATTGACACGATGTACAACGAGAAATCGAAAAAATAACAAAGGTGAAAATAGTGAGCCTGGACCCTTTCGAGATGCCTGATTAGAGACGCTATGTTTCAAATCTACACAACCTGTAGCATAGCGACATGGAAGCAAACCCATCAAAATTAAAAAAAGAATAATGATGGCAAATAAGACGTATTATTCGGTACTCCAAATAATTAAAAACAAAAAGATGAACAGGAAAATAAAACTTAAACTATATAAAACGATTATAAGACCTGTGCTATGCTATGGTAGCGAAACATGGACATTAACTCAGGCGTCCAAAAAATTACTTAACGCTTTTGAAAGAAAGGCCCTTCGAAGAGCCCTCGGACCTGTGGGGGAAGACCCGATCTGGAGAATACGATACAATAGAGAATTGTAAATCATCCTCGATAATTCAGAAGCGTCGACCCTCATAAGATTCAAGAAACTACAATGGGCTGGTCATGTGGAGCGGATGAATGATGGAAGAATTCCCAAACGCATACTAAAGAAGAAAGTCACTGGACAAAGAGCAGTTGGAAAACCACGGAAGCTCTTGGAGGATTTTATTGACGCAGACAGCAAATCACTGCTAAGCTTTTCAAACTGGAGGACCCGGACACTGAACCGAGAAAGATGGAGGCGGAGTATACAGGAGGCCAAGACCCGTTTTGGACTGTAGCGTCCATATGTGTGTGTATATAAACTGCCAAAAAGAATTGGATCTGATAAATGATCCATGATAATGGTAAATACTTCCTGTCATAAGAAACTGTTCCTTATTTGGTGTATGGCTTGATAGTTTAACAGGTGGACATGCTTAATTATAACCAATAGAAGCTGAATGAACCATTTAACGTCAACTGCCACATATATTTTTTTTAATAAATATTGCGTTGATATAAAAAAGTTGCTAATGTATTTGAACATAAAGAAAAGAAACATTTGAACTAAAATGGCAATTTCTTTGGCAACCATACAAGTCTCTAAACTTAGAACTATCAAAAAATAACGAGATTAAGACTTTATAAGTATAAGTTAAATATTTTAAATATTTCTAAAAGTATTTTCTGAATAAATTAAGGAAAATTGAATACCCTCCGGTAAACCTTCATTAATAATTGTTGGTAATCACCGAATATTTTCTTAATTAATAGCAAAGTCAAGTGACTGCATTTATCAGTTAAATCTGATTGTGAATGTCGAGAGTATCCGGGTTGGATCCGGTGCAAAATTAACCTCGAAATCATTAGCTCCACTGCATTACGGAATAACGCTCTCTATCCAGCTACTTGCCCAGGAAGCGCTACGGACTCTGCGGCGGCATATTGCCAGAGTCGATCACGGTTGGAATGTGATTAGTCTACCATTAGGTTTATCAAACCTCACCGATAAACTTGATTGAAAATTTGAAAATATACCGAATTATAAAAAGAGATGGACTACGGCAATATTTTTATTGTGATCTTTCCTTGCTTAGGGATACATTAATTTTGAATATTTCGATTTCCTTTTTTCACTTTTTTAATAACAACTTTAAGAATTATATTACATTACTTGGAATAATTTTTATTAAATCTTTTTGAATAACGGAAGATTATCGGTATTAATTTTATTGTTAGTTAAACCAACGATTATTTTTTGTCATCTAGTTGAATTTTGTTATTTTAATTCAATTATATATAATTGAATCAGTGAGTTTAAAAAGTCCAAAATTTTATATTTTGAAATAAGATAGCTATTTTGTTTCAAATGTGTTTCTTTATCGATTGAGCATAAAACAGTACTCTGTACGTAGCCGTTAACGTAATACAGCTAGTTGCACCAGTGAAATGAGGAGAAAAACTTTACATCTCGGCAATTTGCACGGTTTTTCATCTCAAGAGCAAAATAGTAACCTATTGTTGCTTCGTGTATATGTGTGTTGTAAAAAATAGCTTGATATTCGCTATTTTTCAACAATTTCAAGTGAAATTATATCATTCGTTGATAGTAGAGAGGTTGATAATGCTAGCAGTGGTAGCAGAAAAAGAAAAAGGGATGTTGCTAGTTGGAAACACAACGCCAAAAAACAACACGTTTGCAAGGTCAAGCATATGTTTCTAAGAAGGAAAAACACGTTAATGCAAAGAATTAACTACGAAGAATTACGTAAGTTAATGAGTTTGTTCAAGTTTGGCTTGAATTTTAAAGCAGCTGTTTTATTTTTCAGCAGGACAAAAAAATCCATGGAACAGTTTAATGAGGGAGAAAAGAAAGATGTGATATCTAAGCTATATGACCGTCGGTCGAAAAACGAGCAAGACACATATCTACAGGACTCATGGAAGTACAATCACTTCAAAGATATCGCGGAAGAAGTGCAGAAAATAAACAACGAAGAAAATCAAATTTTTGGTACTATGTTTTGAAAAACTCAAGTCGAATTTCCGTGTGTAAACAGGCTTTTAGAAGTCATCATGCCATATAACATTGTCAAATTCAGTGCCTGAACATACTACTTCTGCCAGCTAAATCTCCAAAGTATCTTAGAAGGCAGGCATAATAATAGATATCATAGAATACGCGATGAATGGTCTCAGAAAATTAAAGAGCACATTGAGGCGTTTCCGGCCAAAGTTTCACATTATTCCTCCAAAAGCATTAGTTATTTAGATGCATCTTTGGATGTGAAGAAAATGCCTTTTTATAGAAAATTGCATTTTATAGAAATTGCCTTTTTATAGAAAAATATCCAAAGTTAAAGAACTTGATTAAATACGAATTTTATTTGAAATATTTCAACAAAAACTTTAATCTCAGATTTGGGAGACCACCGGTTGATTTGCTAGAAGTGTGAAAGACATTGAACGAGGCTTAAGGATGTTAACCTTAACGATGATGCAAAGAGAGTAGTTGCAACAGAACTAAGAGTTCATATAAGACGAGCGCATAAGTTTTATAATAAAAATAAAGAAGTGCAAATCCTGTGTACTGAACGACCAGAAGTAATGGGACTAGCTTTTGACTATATGCAAAATACGCCACTATCGCCTATTCCAGTGCAAGATTTTTTTTATTTTAGGAAACTCTGGGTATACGCATTCTAAATACACAGTCTGAAGGAGAATACTGGTCATTTTTATACCTATTATGGAGGCCAAGGTCAGAAAGGACCTAATGAAGTGTACACATTCCTTAATGACTACATAATGAATTGAAATCACTGAACTACACTTGTTTTCCGACGGATGTGCAGGGCAGAACCAAAACTAAATATGGTTCTTTTGATGGCAAAATGGCAACTATTTACTGTGAAGCAAATCCGATACACCGATATTATTGATTATAAGAACTGGTGGCCTGACTAGTATAAAAAAAAACATGTAGTACTTTAACTCGAAGTGCTGGTTCCAAGGAAGAAACTTTTGCTGTGTCAAACTACATGCAGCCCCTGTATGAAAGTTCAAATTCGGAATATGTTAAGATAATGGTAATGGTTTACAATCCCATACTTTTAAATTGCTGAAAAAAAAACACAAAGATATATAAGGCATATAAAAAACCTGTTCCGATTAATGGGAAAAAACCTCGCAGATATCAAGAAGGTAATGCCTTATATCCATAGTGAAATATTGGAATTTTATTGCCACGTAACATCATGGAGAAGGACAAATACCGAAAATGATGATTAGATTGAGCTAACAGTATATTGTTATTTGTTTGTATCCAGTATATATTGTATTTGTTTACGACGATTTGAATAATATTAAATAAATCGACGAACAATGTCCGTCTGCTTTTTTATACACGGAGTTAAGTTCAAAAGTCCATCAGCTGTTTTTATCGGTCAATGGTAGACCATTTTATTTTTTGGAAAACTATTATTAAAAATACATTGCAAACCAGGGGATCTAAAACTTTTTTATTTATGCCAGTTGTCTATATCAAGTTGTTTCAACGCTAATAGGTTTTTACTGATTTTCTCTAAACGACAATTTTAGACATTTACGTTTTGGCGAGGCTGTTTAATTCTAAGAACCTTCTGAGCTAAACTATATAAGGCTACCTAAAATGATAAGGTCGTGAAACAAGGAAGATACAAACATTATCCAAATAGCTAGTGTCTGTTACTTATGTTAAAGTCGGCTAGCGAAAGCTCATGTCTTAATGTTAAGAGCAGCTTAAATATGCTGCAGCTTACTTTCCTCGGTCGTCAAGTTCTTTCTTGCCACCGGACAAGAGCAGTATCTATCAAGCATGTGTGGATAGTGATTACTTTCTGCTTGTGCATCACTTTCTGCACAATAAATCTCTCACGCACAGGCTTTGGCCATGGCTGAACCTAAATTAGGGAGGAGAAAAAGAAAAATAGCCATCAAGATAGCATGTCCTGGGAGTTTCACCATCATTGCAGTCGAAACATAGAGATAAAAAGGGATGTCACATATATTGGATCATGGAATGTACACACGCTAATGGACAATGATAACGGAAATCGACCTGAAAGAAGTCTGCTCTTATTGCTGAAGCATTTTAAAGTAGCAATCGCTGCATAGAGCAAAACAAGAAGACCGGAATCCTGTAGTATAACTGAACTTTACTACTTAATAAAAAAAGAAATGCTCTAATTGAATACAAAAATGCGATACTCTTGGACAAACAAGAGAAGCATACAAAATTTAACTCGCTAAAGGTGGAACTTAAGGTAACATTTAGAGACTTCAAGAACTGGTGGTTAGCAATAAAAGGCAATGGAAATACAGAAATATGCAGATAAACACGACACAAAAAATTTCTTCCAAAACAAATAAATAATATTGGGGCCGCAAATAAATAATATTGCACCGGTACGAAGTACTGATGGTAAGGACACAATCACTACCATAGAGGGTATAAGGAAGCTGAAAAGAGCATTTCGAAAACTTAGCATTTCGAACACTAACTCAAAGGTTGATGAAGGAGTCTTGGAGCTAATTCCTTGAAGAACTACAGTTATGAACATGGACGAAGAACCCATCAGGGGCGAGGTAGAAATGACAATCCGGAAGCTAAGAAATAATAAAACTACAGGTATGTGTGGAATACCAGTGGAGATATATAAAGTTAGTGGCGATATGATTGTGAACAAACTGCACAAAATAATCTGCTTGTGCTGGAGAAAGCACGAAATGCCATCGGACTTTAGAGAGGCTTGCTTTATACCCATTTTTATAAAAGGAGATATAGCTGACTGGAATAACGTTCGAGGTATATCTTTGCCCCCTGGTGCAGGAAATATTCTGGCAAGAATTATACTAGATAGACTGACTGGTATTGTTGAACCAATACTGCCGAAAAGTGAGTGTGGATTCAAAGCAAGTCGTGGAACAGCGGATATGATATTCTCACTACGTCAGATACAAGAAAAATGCTGAGAACAAAATGAAAGCCTATTAGTAGTCTTTGTGGATCTATCAAAGGTGATTCCGTTGACAGAAATATGATGTGGAAGCTCGTGAACATCATAGGATACCTTCCTAGGCTGCAGTACATGGTAGAGCTTCTGCACAACGGCATGAATACACAAGTAGGGGAAACTGAGACTTTTGAAAATAAAACCGGTGTTAAGCATGGCTGTGTGATCACTCCGATGCCTTCTTCTGTCATGTCATGACAGAAATTTCTGACGCAACGTGTCTTTCACAGTTTATTACATCTGTTCTGTATCATGACAGATACTGATTGCCACATTCAGTTGAGATATGGTATAGAATGGATGGAAGCCTGTTCAACCTGGCACGTTTTAAAGCCAAATCAAAAACAAAGGAGATCAGGAGGTCAGAACGGGTCAGCAGTTTGAGCACAGAATCCCAGATTATGAAAACTTAGCTAAGATGGTTAAGCCATTGTCAGAGAAGGCAGAACAGTAGGATGCAAATCCTTTATAGTGACTTAAAGAACAAGAAAGAAAATCTGGAATGTCCAAAAAGAATATATAAAAACGCAATACGATATTGTCTCTAAAGAAATCTATGACAAGCGTTTACGAGTGGGAAAAGGCAGCAAACGACATACCCAAATGGCTCGGAAAGACATACAGAGCTGTGCAGCTCTATGAGGAGGATAATCGCCAGAAAGCCGCAGCCGAAAGGCAGGCACGAAAAGCCAAACTGGACCGCTTGTTTCAATTCTGTATCATACTGACCTTAAATGCCCAGCATGTCGAAGAATATGTAGATCTAAGCTGGGTTATCTGAGTCACTACAAAACCCATAATTTTTTAACAGTGAGTGAACAAAACTAATAGCTATGGCTGAGGTCATACTCGTATCAGGTTGACAGTCATAATATAATTTTAATGGATTTTTCTTGTGAGAATGTTGGGAAAGTAAGTATATGATGTGTTCGAGTGTTATCTTTTGAAAAATATTTAATATCAAAACGATAATGTGGGATAAACCAAACGATTTTGATATACAAACACCAAAAAGAAAAAAATATATTTATTTAGGATTGATATTTTTGTATGTTTTTTTATTTTTTTCTAATAAAAATAGTGTAAAGAAATTGGCATTCGCAATTACATTACAAGAATTAATTATAAACAATTCAAATCAATTATTAGTCTGCATCAATGATTAAACATTATATAAAATTACTTTAGAAGTAATTTTTTTTTTAAGAAACATATTTGTTAACGTTATTAATGGAGTTTTTGTGTTAACTTTTCTGACATCTCATTCTTTTTTGAAAATATCTCTGTTATGTTCGACAAAAAGTCAGATTCACAACGGAGTCAGGATGTTCCTGATAATTTCATAAACTTTCCTAATTTTCTGCAGAACCGAGTTTCGGACAAGACTAGGCCAGTTCTCTAATTCCTTCGTGTTATTCGATTTATGTTTAGTCGATAAATGGCATTTGTATTAGGCACGTTATTTTAATCGGGTTCATGAACTAATCAACGTATTGATGTAACCATCGATTAATTGGTATATCCATTAATTCAATTGATAAAGCATAAAGGCGCTAAACACGCGTTGTTGAACAATTCGCGATTAGATAATCACACCAATTGAATGCAATAACCTGTTTGGTATATGATCATTTTATGGATGTTTTTGTACAAATCAAGTATTTAAAACAATGTCAATTAAATAGTTTTTTTTTAATTATCATGAATACCAGCACATACAGATTTTCGATGAACCATTTTATTTTCCGCTTGTGGTATGTAGGTTTTTATTTATATAGGGTGGTGTAAAAGAAGGATTCCTATTTTAAATTAAATTATTTTACATTTGGTTTAAAATTCAGAACGGGCTACCCAGGAGTTTTGAAATTGGAGGAGTATACACTTGCAGAACCAACATTAATGTTTCAATTCACTTAGAAAATTGAAGAAGTATTATTTGACGTTTGAAATGCTCCTTCCAAACGCACATACGTAAGTAAATTGGTAGCTAAAACTTTTGGAAACGAGGTCTGTGTGTCTTTCTAGGATAAATGTCTGCCTTTCTCAAATGTTTCATTCGTAGTGTAGTTCCTATAAATTTATATATAGACAAACTTGAAATAAGTAAAAATATTTTTCACCACCAAAATTTTATAATAATGCAATCGATATATTTCGTTGAACATAGGCATGTGAACATAGGCGAAACCAGTGGTTATTTAATAAAAAGTTGGCTTCCCTTTTATCACAGCGAAATCACAGTAAAATTAATATATAAATAAATATATTTAAAAGACTACAGTAAGATAATAAAAATGAAATTAAAAAATCAAATATATATTAACTTAAAACATGTATATATAAATATATATATATATATATATATATATATATATATATATATATATATATATATATATATATATATATATATGTATATATATATATATATATATATATATATATATATATATATATATATATATATATATATATATATATATTTATACATTTTTTAACTGGAAAAACTAGACTGGCTTGGATAGCTTTTGGGAAATTTACACATGGGACAGTATAACAAAAACGCAAAGCTCAATGTAGTCATATATTATGTGCATAATTATCAGACTAAAAACTAAATATCTGAATCCGAAATAAAATGAAAGTTGAGGAGGTGATATAGCAAATGGCTCATCTTAAGTAGAGTTCAGGTAGCCACAATGAAAGGCGGAAAGGCAACAGAGAGATTAATCTAATACTGCAATGGAAACTGTATTATGGGAAAGAACGAGAGTTCGACTACCAAAACAGTTGGGGCGATGACTGAAAAAAAACAGGTCAGCTACACTGAAAAAACTTGAGATACATCTCTGTTCAATGTTGGATGTTATGAAGGGAAGAAATAGATAATAGTAGGCGTATTATTTGTAAGCAACAAAACTGATGTGTAAGATAAACATTGTTAATAAAAATTCTGTTGATATAGAGTTTAATAGACCTACTTAACTCAACTCAAGGTACTACCGTTGTAGCTTTCATTGGTGAAAACCCATTGTTCTGAGCTAGACAGTTGTCGATAGGCTTAGCTATGTACAAGAGACGAACATATTAACGCCGTAAAGCAGACGTCAAACATCACATCCCATCTAACCCTCCACATGATCAGCACCGGACACAAAATTAATGACCTTGACAAGACCTTGAATAAAGAGACTACTTGAAGAGACTAGAGACTTGAATAAAGAGAATAAAGACCTTGACAAGAAATCAATACCTCTCCAAACAAACTACATTTTCTTCTAGCTAATACTATATGAATTATTGTTTCTTTTACATAACAAATGGTTTAGTATATCTTTAAAACTTTATTATTCAGATAACTCAGCATATACGTGACAATATCTAGCAAACGCTATATAGACCACATGCATATGCAAAATGTCACATCAAGTTTGGCTCCAATTTCCGATTTTAATTTATTAAAGCCTGCTGATTCAGGGATTCGGCTGCAGTAATTGTACTTTATTGGTTCATTTTCGGTGGGTTTTGCGCGCCCGCAGCGATCCGGTACCGAATGAATCCGGAAGGTTTTATAATTATCATATCGCCTTTAATTAAATATGAAAAGTTTACACTGACCATTTGGTGCCATCGAAATCGCAATATATGTATAGACAGCTTGGAAAGAATAAATTTCTAACATTAGTTAATATTCGGAAGTTTTAATATCATATTTTCATCAACATTACTTGTAAATTTTTGTGTTTCAATTTTGATTTTATTTTAACGGGTCTTTCCAGACAACTAAGTTAGTAATTGTTTGGTACCTGAAAACGTTTTCGCCTTGCTATTTGAAGAAACTAAATAGTTGTAATATACTGAAAACAAAAAAACTGAAAAACAAAAAATGTGCTATACCCAGTAAACATTTAAATTGAATAAATTCCTTAAAGTATAACATATCTTCTCTGGTTTAGTATGCTAATGTAGCAAAGAGTTAAAACTGTATTTTTATGATGTTATGAGGTATTTTGTCCTGCTAAGCAGTATTTTTCTGGTTCAATTAAAATGTCACAAGTTCATGCATTGCGACAATCGCCCGACATTTATTCGATGTTGAAAATGGAGGTGCTTTCAGTATGGCAGAACTTTCATGAAATAGCGAGAAAAGATGGTGTGATGTCAGGATAATACATGGCAATGCGATTTTAGTTGTTCTAAAAGTAGACACGGACGTGATGAATGACATGAACATCTTAGGTTGCTTGCAATGCAAATTCGATATGGATTTCCAACACTGCCAAACTAGAATTGAATGGAGCTTGTAATCTAACTATATTTAGATATTATCTACTACAGACGCAGAAGGGTTCGTCTATCACTCGAAGAATGATGATATGGAGCTTATATGCTTGGAAAACCGGACACCGCTAGTCACCATCAAAGGAAGCTTTGTACGCCAAGAAGACTTGTACGCCAAAACGCGTACAAGTCGTCAAACAGTACATCGTTCATTGCAGTGCTTTCAATATTCTCAACATTCTCAATCGCATTAACATTTTCTGATAAGGGAACAAGACAAACCCGGATTTGGCGTTTAGACTTCAAAACAAATCCTATTCAACATTGTTGTAATTGCTGAATTAGCTGACCCATTTTTGTTTGACTGGTCCAAATCTGTTGGACCAACCAAACTTGATTTTGGTATTAATTTTTTGACTGCATATTTAAATATAGAAATATTGCTAAGAATATAGAGAAATATGTACCCATATTGTACACAATAAGCCATGAAAGCCTATAGTCGATGGACTACAAAATAATTATTGCACATTAGAAAAAGAAGATGTAGGACCAAATTCCTTAAATCCTAGAAATATTTGTATTAATAAATACTTGTGATATTTTTAAAGGAAAAAATATTATGAACAGATAGACAGTATGCAGGTTCAAAAGGCAAAAAAGCCACTGGATTAAATAAGCAGCCACTTAGTCGTATAAGATAACAAATATTTCTGGACAGTGGCGGTTAGCCCATAAAGGCACGTGGGCACGTGCCCTAGTTAAAAAATTAAATAATGGAGTAAAAAAAATCAGATTTTATATGAATTTATTCTCTGTTCTGCCTATGAGCACGCTTCTTGCGACTTCTAGAGTCTAACATTTATAATGTCATTCGCGGTAACGAAATAGGTCGTGGGTTGCCGAAGCGCACCGATTAAAGAACACGTGCTTTGGGCACAGACAAGTTTGGTCTACTGGTCTCTTTACAATCACAATGCGAAAAAAGAACACGAACGAAACGAAACAAAGACAGCAATGCGTCGTTTCGCTAATAACCCGGAGATTAAACGCATTTATAACGTCATATCTTGGGCGCTGCCTCATTCTCAATAGTCAGGTGTTTTTCGCCATCACGCTTTTCGACTTTGGTTGCAAAGTGAATGTTTTGAACGATTACTATAGTGAAGATGAATTCAGTGCAATATATGAATAAAAATAATGCCACATTAACATTTGAGGACCGAATTGTCATCAAATATCACCAATTAAATCTAATAATTGAAAGGTGTTGTACAATAGAAAAAGGTGTAAAGGTGTTTTTTTTGCAAATCTGTCTGCATTTCCCACTTTCTTTTCTCGATCATCCAAATGGACAACTATTCTGGACAGCGTTCTGAAAAAGTGTCTATCCCGTGCGGCCCATGCCAGACGGAACTTTACGTCAAAATGTGTGAATACTGTTTGCCTTTACAAAGAAGAATTGTAAACATGCCTTGAAGAATTATTTACTGATTTGTGCGTTAGTTTGTTCATTTCATAGTTCATTTTTTAAATCCAATAAAACAATTTTATACTTTGTTTATTGTTTTATTCGATTTATGCCTTGAAGAAATTATGGACGCCGAGTCGGATAAAAATTCTAATTAATTAATAAATTATGATTAACAATTATTTGGTGGGTTAATACATTATTTGGTGGATGATAATTTTAAATTTTCTCACTGCTCATTCTCACTCACAGCGACATTCTCTTTGATAAACTGCAAAACAGGCAACTAGATGAACTTAAAGTTAAGATGAATTTGGTAAGTTTTTCAACAGCAATTCAAAATATTAGAGACAGTAGAAATACAAATTAATCAAGAGTATCAAGAGAATCAACAGAATCTACAACGGTTATAGAGAATCGCAGAAAGAAACAGAAATTTACTGACAAGGAAGACCCCAATCCAAATGTCATGGAAATCTGTGATACCTTAACCATACAGGTTCATTAACGTTTTAGTTTCAATGTATACCTAATTGTTGCAAATTTATTTGAAACTGAAAAATTTGGCAAATATCGAGCTGTCTTTTCAAATGAAGACATTAATATTGTATGTAACCTGTTTGCAAACATAAATTACTTGTGTCAAATCAAAGCCAATTTCAAATTTTAATTATACAGTCATCGACCACTTTGCTGCTGAGAAATTTAGAAGGATGGACTTCAACTACAAACAGATTTAATGGTCATGGTCCTATGCCGAGTTTAACAAACATTTATTATCTAAGTACCTATTTGAAAATTTAATCTCTGACAGTTACACTCGTATTTCTACACAGCAAAGTGTGTGTATGATGCTAAGAAATGTAAAATTTTTGGTTGCGACGCATTTCCCTGTCCCCATTCCAAAATTTAGTTATACGTGCCCCAACTGTTTTCTCCCCACGAACCGCCGCTGTTCCTGGGTTTAATTTCGGTTAAAACTGCCATAATAAACACAAAATAATTTTCTGGCAAAATAAGAGGATCAAGCGGGCAAAGAAAGCTATTTTGCAGCAGCTAATTGTTAGAAATCCAGTGTCCAATACAGTCACCTCAATGAGGCAAGCACCTACGGAAAAAGAGAATACCGAAACCTACCGAACAAAAGTTACGGAGAAGCAGGTCCTAAAAACCACAGGCCAAATTAGCCCAATAGCCAAATGACCAAAAATGCCTACTTCCCCGGTAAAAATTGATTCGGTTACCAATTTATGGTTATTATGAGGAACAGAAATAAGACGGAGAGCTAGCAGACATAGATGAAAATCCTCAGAAATGGTAACGGATAAAAGTAACCACTAAGTCAACCAATATATACAACAAAGAAGTACTATGTACTATGTACTATGTACTATGTACTATGTACAGCCTATGCCCATCTATTGAATGTTTACCCTATTACTACAAAAAAAATGTATTTCCTTTCTTTAAAAGAAGGAGTCAAGTGATCGCATTTAACTAGGACAATTTTGATAGTAATTATGTTTTTGATTTTTACTAAATAATTTCTGCATTTTTATAAAAAAATTACCAAACCTAAGCATTGAGTCTAATATATACTAATCAATAGAACTACTTCCTGCACCGACAAAAAACCTATACAGCGTTATTAATACGCTATCGATAATTTGACGTGTTTCTAATTAATAATTGATCTAAGTCAATATCGACAATGTACCAAGTATATCCAGAGCATTAACGTAGAAATCATGAGCTCAACGGCATTATAGAATAGCACTACATATACAGTTGTTTGCATATGAAGTACGGGTAACGGACGGGCAATCTCCCAACTTTAGCAAGACCTCAAAATAACATCAAAAGTTTCGATATATATATATATATATATATATATATATATATATATATATATATATATATATATATATATATATATATATATATATATATATATATATATATATATATATATATATATATATATATATATATATATATATATATATATATATATATATATATATATATATATATATATATATATATATATATATATATATATATATATATATATTTATATTCATATATAAAGGGTGATTTTTTTTGTGGCCGAACTTCCGATCGGGGTCGCTATCAAACGGACTCTGAGTTTGCGCGCAAGTCAAAATATCTGTATCTCGATAGTCTGGTAAATCATCATGGAACATTTATCATCAGATCATCGTTTGCAAATTTTGAGATTTATTATTTATTATCAAAATAACTGGTCTGTGCGCCAAACTTACAGAGTACTTCGTATGTGCCCAATCGAGCGATGTATTCGCCGAATTATCGAGAAACTCCGAACGCATTTCACAATGCTCGAAATTAAAACAAAAGCAAGAAAAAAATTGTACGGTCCGTAGAAAATATCGCCGCTGTTGCTGGCAGTGTTGATGAAGATCCAAATTAATCAATTCGTTGCCGTTCCCGGGAATTTGGGTTTTGTTATTCGACTACGTGAATTATTTTATTCCTAATTTGGGTGGTATTGTTCCGGAGGAGATGTAGTACCAACAGGACGGCCCCATATGTCATACAGCCATCGTAACAATCGATTTATTGAGGCAACAATTCGGTTAGAAAATTATTTCGAGGAGCGCCGCCAAAGGCATGTGATTTAATGCCTTTAGATTGTTTTCTTTGGGGTTATGTTAAATCTTTGGTCTATGCTGATAAACCAGCTACTATTGCAGCCTTGGAAGCTAACATAATTACGGACTAAAGACACAACTTGCTTGAAAAAGTGGTCGCAAATTGAATTGACAGAATGGACTTTATCAGAATTAGCAATAACGGAGATATTTTCTTCGGAACGCACGGTTTTTTGCCTTGTTTTTGTTTAAATATCGAGCAACGTAAAATGCGTTCGGAATTTGTGATATACGATATATGATTGTGATAGTGATATATGATTGTGCTAGAGTAACTGAAATAAGCGTACGTGAACTTTATTTGATATACAGTGATACGTAGAAAAATGATATGCTTTTGTGGTTCAACTTTCTTATATTTATTGTGAGCCATTGCACACAACTATAAAACGTAGAGTATGAGTGTTTTTTTTAATGTATCTTTTCAACATTAATATGTGACACTAGCAGCATTATTAAAAAAGGTTAATGGAAAAAAAACCTACCCAAAACATTAATTCAGTCAAATTATTGAATGTACAGATTCTAACACGATAATCCGTTATTGGTTTTGCAAATATACCGTGTTTTTTTACAAAAGTAAAAGACGTCATGTATGTATAAATATAAAACTTATTTATCTATACCACTAATCATCAATCGTCGATGATCAAATAAAAAATTAGTTAGAAATTTCTCACTTGTACCGAATTATATAAAAATGTTTATTTTTTAATTAAAACCTTGCACTGAGCAGTTGTTGGAATAAACATGAAATAAATAAGCGTGTAAATTGTTGTTGCAAGAGATATATGAAGATGGTACTTTTTACGTAGAAAGAAAGCACGGTGTTGTTTAGGAAAGAATATATATATATATATATATATATATATATATATATATATATATATATATATATATATATATATATATATATATATATATATATATATATATGCTATCGAGCTATCGAGTGGATAAGCCGTGTGTGCGGAGTTACGTAGTATTACTCGACATTCAGGCTATCTCGAGATTATCAGTAGATAAGTTTGTCGGTTATTCTTGAAGTGTGTTTATAAAGCAGAAATAAGTTTATCCTTAAAGAATTAAAATTAGTTTTCAGTAAAACAAAGGTAAAAAAGTTCTAACAAGGATAAGGCAGATCGGGTCTCCGAACCGTTGAGGTGGACACCTTAAGCTTCCTGACCAGTCAATATTAATTGAAATACGAAGACCGAGCGATAAATCTTTGTGATGGCGTCAGGAGAGTTAACTGACGAAAGGAAAACGAGGAAGGAAAAATTGAGTGATGATGATGATGATGAAAGTTTTTAAAAAAACCAAAATAATGGGAAGAACTCCAGTGAAGCGAAATGAGGGAGGCAAATCAGATAAGTTGATGAGAATATTTATGCAATTGGCCGAAGATGTGAAGAACATGGAACATGGGGAAGAGAATTGAGAGCAGAAAATACAAAGTTAAAAAAGAAAGTTAAAAAGATAATGAGCAAGTAAAAAATACGGAAAGTAAATAGCAGGGTGGCTTACCTAGAGAAAGAATAGAAGAAAGATTATGTGGTGATTACAGGTCTAAAAATTGACTCATAAACATGGATGTCTTAAAGAAAAGCATGCAAAAAATATTAAAAGATGCCTTAGATATCCGAGTTGAAATAAAAAGAGCTTTCAAAATAGAGAAAAGCATGCCTAATACAATAAGAAAACACCGATAAAAAGAAGAAACTAATGCAAAAAAAGTAATCTCAAAAGTTTTAGGGAAAACTTTTAGATAAATAACGATTTGAACAATTACGAAAAAAAGATGCAAAAGGAGATAAAGAAAAAAGCTCAACAACCAGGAAAGGGTAGTAAAGAAGGGTTTTCGAAAATTGGAAATAGAAGGTATGAAGATGGAACAGAGCGGAAGCAAAACTGGACCAACCAACAAACTAGGACATAATGAGAAAGGGGTATCAAGAAGTACACGATATTTTGGCAAACAACAACAAAAGCGCAGGAATCAATGACATAACAGCGGAGATAATTAAACACGCAGGAAAAACAATATTTGCAAGGTTAGATGGACTGATAAAACGGATATGGGAGGAAGATAAAATGCCAGACAGCTGGAGGCCATAATATGCCCCATATATAGGAGAAGCGATAAAACAGAATATTCAAATCATAAAGGAATCACATTACTCGATATAGCCTATAAGGTTATTGCAAAAGCTACAAGAAGCAGACTTCAAATATATTTAAATGGAGAAGTGGAAGAATTCCAAGAAGGGTGTAAAAAAAGCAGATCCACTACTGATCAGATCATCGTCCTGAAAATGATCCAAAACAAAACGTATGAAGGGAAACTTAACTTGAAGTTGTTGTTCCTCGACTTCAAACAAACCTATGACTCAATCATAAGGAGGAAGTTGTACCAAGCATTGGACGTGCTCCGGAAGAACATCATTCAAATCACAAAGGTGACACTAAGGAAAACATAATATAGAGTGGTGGTGGAAGAGTGCCAGAAAAATTCCACAGACAAATTTGAATTGAGTAAGGGATTGAAACAAGGGGATCCCTTGTCTACAGTCCATTTTAATGCTGTACTAGAGGTAATACTCCGAGAGAGTAGAATAAGAGTAGGAGGAACAATTCACAACAGTAAGTGGCACTCTTGTCAAGAACAATAACAGAGCTAGCAATAATCTTTAGATTAGAAAAAAAAGCCCAAGAATATGGCCTGCACATTAATGAAAATAAGACAAAAAATCTTTGAGATAAGAAAAGAGGTGAATGATGCAGAACAAGTTATTATTAAAACGGAACAAAATAAACATCATAACCAGCAGGGAGTTATCATAACCAGCGAAGGCGATGAAGTAAAGGAAATTGAAAAAAGGATGGCAGAATGTGCGATCACGACCCGTCATTAAAATAGCCAGTTAATCTGGTCTGGCCCCGATAGTCTCTCCGAACTGCTTTCCTTGCGTTCGTCTAGAGCTCGGCTGATGACGGCTGAAAGGCTAGAAACCGGTCCCGAGAGACACGTGACGTCGCATGGTTGACAGTTCGGCGAAGGCGATCGGTGGCACCACGTGGAGAAAGGGTGAAAGATTTCTGTAATATTTCCCTCCACGGTTCCGTTACGCTACCTTGTGGCATACCTGGTACTATACCCGAGGTTCCAGGCAGAATGTTACGAGCGGCCCTGACTGCTACGAGCATTCGCAGTATGATGGCGTGAATTGTGTGCGATCACGACCCGTCATTAAAATGGCCAGTTAATCTGGTCTGGCCCCGATCGTCTCTCCGAACTGCTTTCCTTGCGTTCGTCTAGAGCTCGGCTGATGACGGTTAAAAGGCTAGAAACCGGTCCCGAGAGACATGTGACATCGCATGGTTGACAGTTCGGCGAAGGCAATCGGTGGCCCACGTGGAGAAAGGGTGAAAGATTTCTGTAATATATATATATATATATATATATATATATATATATATATATATATATATATATATATATATATATAGATATATATATATATATATAGATATATATATATATATATATATATATATATATATATATATATATATATATATATATATATATATACGTATGGGCCCTAGTGGACCACGCGAAGTGCAGTGAGACGCGTTTGTTTTAGCCTGCCTTTGCACCCATACTGATTTCATTATTTCGCTATGAGCTTGCTTCCTTTCGTCAGACCAAGTTTTTCCAGTCTTCCTACATTTTTCTCTCTGGGCAACCTCTCAAACGTTAACCTTGTGTCTGAAATAGTTTCTATTCTGAACTTCACTTTGTGTAATATTCGCTGGTCTTAAGTCCTCTTTAATTGCAGCAATCCATTTAGTTATTTCTTCTTTAGCTCTACTCCTATTTTTATAAAATTCGACTATTTGTCTAGTTAGCCTACTCGGATTCATCCGTTTATGTGTTCGTAAAACTTAAGTCTTCTCTTTCTCACATCGCTATGTATATCTGTGTATTGTTTGATTTCTTAGTTTTCTCGTAGTCGGTATGTTGTGCAATTTATTTTGTTTGGGACCTAAGATTTTTCTTACGATTTTTCTTTCTCTCTTTTTAATCTCCTCGTTATCTTTTTTTTTATTCCAAATGAGCGTTTCTGCGCCATATAGACATTCTGGCTTAATAACTATGTTGTAATGTCTCAGTTTTGTGTTTTTAGATATGCATTTTTTGTTGTAAATATTTTGTGTAGGTCTCAATGCAGTTTCCATTTTTTGACATCTACCCTTATTGGCCGCTTTGCACAACCCGTTTTTCGTGATTATTTCACCCGAATACTAAAATTGAGAGATTCGTTTAATGTTACCATATTTTGTTTATAGAAATGGTGTTTTTAGTAAAGAAGTTTGGAGTCCTACCTTTTCCGCTGTATCTTTTAGGATTTCAATCTGTTTTGTGCCATTAAAATATCTTGAGCTAAAATTGCTGGATCATCAGTAAACGCCAGACAATATATTTTGATGTTGGTTGTCCCCTGTTTAATGGACTTCAACAATCAGGACCGATTTTTTACACGCCACTCCTGTATTATTTTTTCTAGAACACAGTTAAATAAGAGTGGTGAGAGTCCATCCCCCTGTCTCACTCCAGTTTTAATTTAAAAGGCTCTGAGATGTCACCCATGAATTTAACTTTTGACCCTGTGTTAGTTGGTGTCGCTTTAATAATTGCCAGCTTTTCGGATCTAGTCCTTGTTCTTTCAAGATTTGGAATTATAATTATATATATATGTATATATATATATATATATATATATATATATATATATATATATATATATATATATATATATATATATATATATATATATAGTGTGGTTGGCAGGCATTTGGCCTTATTAAATTGATGCCTTGGATACTTTTGAGACATTTGAGACATACCGCTTGACACATTTCTCATCGTGCTTTGCAGGATTGGAATACCTTCTTATATATTATCTTACTTGAACAGTACGTGCATGCGCCGTCACTAGATTATAATTTGACATAACTAAGCTGTCGTAAAAGAATTATACAGCATTATTTTTTGTTTATATTAAAATATAACAGTATTACGATATTTCAGTGTTGATTTTCAAGGAAGATACATTCAGTTTACTATATATATATATATATATATATATATATATATATATATATATATATATATATATATATATATATATATATATAGCTAAAAAATCGAACCATTGGCGAAAGCCAATGAAAAGTGCCATTCTAACTTCACCGGAAACAGTTTCGGTATTGAAGGAATGGAAACGATTAATAAATATTCCATAAACATTAAATATTTGGTGTATTTACTTAATTTTGTCACCTTTTCTTCAAGTTTTTAAGGTGTCTCAACTTACCCGATAAAAAAATGTTTTGCCCAAAATGTAGGTCATTCGAAAATTAAATGTTTTTTTGGGCTTTTGAAAAATCAAGAAACATTTATTATTGAAGTGTTCATATGGCCTCAAAATTTCCAGCACTATAACTCTTCGATATCTTTACCTAGTGAAATTTTATGACCAAAAACAAAAAGTATATATATATATATATATATATATATATATATATATATATATATGGGATGGTGCGTACTTCTTATTGGTTCTGGTGTTGGCCCCGCCCCCTCGGATGATGTTTGGGGTATCACAGTGGTAGTCAGTTGCTCTCCCGACTGCAGCCGGTGAGCTTCGATCTGTCGGTTAATTATTGGTTTCCACGTGTCTGGCAGATTGAGGGCATCATCTCTTCTGTTCAGGCGCCCGATTTTTTCTATTTCTATTGTTTCTCGTATGGTTCTTATTTTGTAGTTAGGGATATCTGCAATTTGTCGGCAACTGTCGAAGTCGATTTTGTGTCCTGTTTGTAGATGGTGTTGGAACAGAGCCGATGTGGTTTGTTTATTTCTAACCGCCAATTTGTGTTCTTCGAGCCGGGCTGATATTCTTTTGTTGGTTTGTCCGACATATGCTATGTTACAAGTCCCGCCCGATATGCTGTATACGTCCGGATTTTCTAGAATTATGTGATCTTTGGGACTTTTGGGACTTGGGAATGGCTGATTTTATTGTTTTATGTGGCTTGTATGCGGCTGATATATTATGTCGTCGAAGCAGTCGTCCAATGCGGTCTGTGACACCTTTGATGTACGGCAGATTTTACGGCTATTACGGGCCTATTTTCATATTCATTTGGCTTCTGTTGGTTGTTTTGATGGTTAATAGCCTTCTTTATGTTATACGCTGAGTAGTCGTTCTGCTTTAGAGCATCCGTTATTGTTTTGAGCTCTTTTTCTCGGTTAATGTCGTCGGATAGTCGGAGAGACTGAGAAATCAAGGTGTTGACAACCTAAGTTTTTTGTCTTCTTTGATTTCTAAAGTGATTGGTGGACGGAATTTAAATGGCTATGAAATTTGGCAAGTTCGTTTTTATCAAAGGAGAATACCAAGTGTGAGAATATGAGAATGTGAGTATATGAGAATGCCAAGTGTGACCTTGGCGAAACGTCTGCACGTTCCCAACAAACGAGACACAAACGATCGGATGTACTCCCAGACTAATAGTCTAGCGTATTCTTCCATCCGCGAAAGTCCCAAAAGTCCCAAAGATCACATAATTCTAGAAAATCCGGACGTATACAGCTTATCGTGCGGGACTTGTAACATAGCATACGTCGAACAAACCAACAAAAGAATATCAGCCCGGCTCGAAGAACACAAATTGGCGGTTAGAAATAAACAAACCACATCGGCTCTGTTCCAACACCATCTACAAACAGGACACAAAATCGACTTCGACAGTTGGCGACAAATTGCAGATATCCCTAACTACAAAATAAGAACCATACGAGAAACAATAGAAATAGAAAAAATCGGGCGCCTGAACAGAAGAGATGATGCCCTCAATCTGCCAGACACGTGGAAACCAATAATTAACCGACAGATCGAAGCTCACCGGCTGCAGTCGGGAGAGCAACTGACTACCACTGTGATACCCCAAATATCGTCCGAGGGGGCGGGGCCAACACCAGAACCAATAAGAAGTACGCACCATCCCATATATATATATATATATATATATATATATATATATATATATATATATATATATATATATATATATATATATATATACTTTTTGTTTTTGGTCATAAAATTTCACTAGGTAAAGATATCGAAGAGTTATAGTGCTGGAAATTTTGAGGCCATATGAACACTTCAATAATAAATGTTTCTTGATTTTTCAAAAGCCCAAAAAAACATTTAATTTTCGAATGACCGCATTTTGGGCAAAACATTTTTTTATCGGGTAAGTTGAGACACCTTAAAAACTTGAAGAAAAGGTGACAAAATTAAGTAAATACACCAAATATTTAATGTTTATGGAATATTTATTAATCGTTTCCATTCCTTCAATACCGAAACTGTTTCCGGTGAAGTTAGAATGGCACTTTTCATTGGCTTTCGCCAATGGTTCGATTTTTTAGCTATATATATATATATATATATATATATATATATATATATATATATATATATATATATATATATATATATATATATATAGTAAACTGAATGTATCTTCCTTGAAAATCAACACTGAAATATCGTAATACTGTTATATTTTAATATAAACAAAAAATAATGCGGTATAATTTTTTGACGATAGCTTAGTTATGTCAAATTGTCATCTAGTGACGGCGCATGCACGTACTGTTCAAGTAAGGTAATATATAAGAAGGTATTCCAATCCTGCAAAGCACGATGAGAAATGTGTCAAGGTATGTCTCAAATGTCTCAAAAGTATCCAAGGCATCAATTTAAACTTTTTATGGCATTCCGACTTAACACTTTAGGGTTCATATCTTCACCATTGTTATATTTTTTTTATCCAAAAATAGTATTAAAATTATTCTGTTATTAATTTCTATATAATATAATTATTATTAAGATGCAAGTTATTTTTTCAGTCTCTAGTGCTAAATAATTAGTAAAATAAATCAATTAATTAGAATTTAATAGATTAAATAGATTAATTAACTAGAAAAAGGAGCAATAACTCTAATCATATAATTTATTCAGAAAATATAAAAATTGAATATATTCAGTTTCGAATGGTTTTAGTTGAAGTTCGCATGTATGCATTTTGAGAGCTGTAAACGATATTCTTAGCTAAAGATATAACAGTACAATCAGGTAATCAGAATATTGTCGTTTAAAGCTCTCGAAGTGTATATGCTCTCGAATATATTCAATATATTGTTTTTTTTTTCATAAGTATATTGATTCTTTAATGTTACTGTCTTTTTTATTTTCTGAATAAATTTTTAATAATTAGAATTATTGCAAGCTTTTTCAATTAAAAAACAAATATGTATGGCGAATGACGTAATTTTATTTTATTTTACTAATTATTTAATACTAAAGGCTGAAAAAATAACTTAAAACTTAATAATTATCAGAAATTAACAGATACAGAAATATACAGATACACTAAAAATAAACAGTTAGAGGCAAAGAAAAGAAAGATTAATCAGAAAAAGTTCCAAAAATTAAGTCTGACATAAATGGACCCACTCCAGCTGTACCAAATATGATCAATTTTGTGTGTATTTAATTTGTTTGTCGGAATAACTGACACTGTTTTGATTGTTTAATATGTTTTAGCACAAACTAAAAATAAATTTTCGATTAATTTTTAGTTTATTGTTTTTATTATGGTATGTTACAATTAACCTTCATTAGTGTTACAATTGCCACTATTGATGTAACAATTGTTATAAATATAATTTACTTTTTTGTTCTATTTTATATAAGTTTCTATAATAAATATATAAAAAAGGACAAGTTTCTTAAATTGTGACCATATCATATTCTGGTATGATTATTCTTTAAAATGTTATAAAAGATAGAATTTGTTTGTTACTATTGGCACACCTCTCCCCTACTAAGGAATATAAGGAAACTGTAAGGTAATAAATCAGGCTTATGACTACTTGTATTTTTTTTATTCAGTTCAATTCAATCGTTTGATGATGCTGATTCTGAAAAGATATCATATTTTATGAAATACTTCGTCGACGAATAACTTCTCTTGGTTTTGAATCACTTTGGAATACCAAAGAAATCTAGTCACTTGTAATGATGTACACCAAATTAATAGCCCCTGAGTTTAATCGTTTGATTTGAACTTTGTTTAAATTAAGCTTACTCTGTAAAAAACGAAAAATGTTTGCAGTTATGGATTTGTCTAATATTATATGCATTTGTTATAGATATATCTGTCATGTTTCACTAATATATTTTGATGCTGTTTATCTAAATTCACTCTTCCAATTAGATTATATTACAACATATTGAAAGCTGCACGTAGTTAATGATATGTGTTGTCTAGTATTTAATAGAATTTACATTATTTCATCCATATCAATCAGTCATGACATTGCTCAGGCACTGAACACACTAGTGGGCTTCCAATTTCCGGTTTAAATTTATTAAGCTCATCCGATTCGATTGCTCGGCTGCAGTAATTGTACTTTATTGGTTTATTCTCGGTCGGTTTCGCGCTCTAACAACGATCAGGCTTTGGACGAGACCAAAAGCTTTCATAATTAACATTTCGCCTTTAATTACGGTTGAAAAGTTTACGCTGGCTGTTGACGCTCCTCACCCAGAGTACATTACTTAACTAGGATGCGTTTCAAGTGGATATATATATATATATATATATATATATATATATATATATATATATATATATATATATATATATATATATATATATGTATATATATATATATATATATATATATATATATATATATATATATATATATATATATATATATATATATATATTTTATCGTTGGTTGGTTGTAACCAAACCAAACCAACGATAAAACAATATTTACCAATTGTACTGTCCTTAACAATTTTAATGTTGGAAGTGACCACCGAATTGTACGAGCAAGGGTTCGGATTGACTGTCGAAAAGAGCGCGAAAGAATGGTAAGATCAAAGAAGGGCAAGGTGGATTCTGGAAAACTGCTGGAGAGAGGAAGCGATTTTGAGATTGCTTTGTCAAACCGGTTTGCTGCGTTACAAGATCCAGAGGAGGTGGAAATATCAGTTCAATATGAAGAAATC
>JARFXV010001149.1:232500-412881 GCA_031761425.1 Cosmopolites sordidus
AATAAATTCATGATACGTCATGATATATTACGAATTTAGTTCGTTACATGATTTAATATTTGATTAAAAAGCAATCATTATAGAGTAACAAAACTTATTATTATAGTAAACAAATCATTAAAAATATTTAGTTTTTAGTAAGTTTTTATATAAAATTTACAAAGAAGTCGCTACAATCATTTAATTAAATGTTCAATATGTCTACTATTTTGTGCAATACAAAATCTATGTTCAAAAAAACTATTGATTGTAATGAGCATTATCTCATTAATATTCATAAACACATTTATTTTTTAATTTGCATGTCCTCTATTGTGGTGGGTGGCATTTGATAAATTTCTTTCTTCTTTCACAAAACCTCATAAAAAAATCTTGTTTTGTTAAATCCTGAAATCTGGATGGTCACAGTACAAGACTTCCCCTACCAATCCATTTATTTTCATAATTGGTTTCCAAATATTATCTCACCTGTCTGCTAAAATCTGAAGGGGCGCCGTCAGCTGTAACCTCATTCATCTTGCTACAGTTAATGGCAATGCTTCAATCCACTCTTCGAAATTATTTTGCAAAAATAAGAAAACCATCACCATTAACCCTCCTGTACACGCATCGGATCTCAGAGACCATACCTTATAAAATTTTGCAATAACTCTCTAATCCATTGAGTGGGGGAAATTCTTCGGCTGGCTATCTTTTTGTCCGCTTAATGTCTTTAGTTAGGCATCGCAATTTGAATGAGCGTCAAATTTTCTAAATTTCTAGAAATAAATCCGATGCGTGAGGCCGGTGCGTGTAATCAAATTATACATTTTTAAGGAGTTGTTGTGTTTTTCATCAAAGGTAGTTTTTCTTTTTATACGTAGATAATATCGTTGTAAACATTTTAAATTTTAGTCGTAGTAATGGATGATGATAAGAAAACCCAACGTTTGTTGAAACTCTACGAAGAGGTGGATACTGATGAGTACGATGATGAAGAAGAAAATGATCCAGAAGTGTAAGTGATCCAGGAATGTAGAAACTAGATGTGATGATATTGAGACAGAGCAAGAATTTTAGGAAAACGAAGATGAAATTGAATTAGCTCATCGACAGCCCCTTTTTATTGATAAATATGGCAGCACTAGATGGCGAAAACATTGCAAGTCTCCACATTGTCAACATTGCAACATTCTCAACATTGTCAACAAGTCAAACATTGCATGGATTAAACGCAAACAAAATATTGTCAAAACCTTTCCAGGAGTTAAAGCCATTGCGAAAAAAACTAAAATCGCATATGGATATCTGGAACTTCCTTTTTACAGATGCGTTGGAAGTTATTGTTGACTGTACAAATAAGAAAATATAAACTCTATCTGCAAATTATACGCGCCAAAGAGACGCTAAGCCGAAAAATATAATTGAAATCAAAGCTCGGCGAATCTTGATTTATTTAGCTCGAGTTCGACATGTAAACAGGTTTGGGATCTATGGAAAGTGAACGGGACGGAAATAGAGGCGTTTAGATTGATTATCGGTATCAACAGATTTCAATTTTGACTTGGACAAATACGATTTGATGACATTCATATTAGAAATGCGTGAAAGGAAGTTGACAAGTGTTCTTTTATAAGACAGCTCTTTGATACTTTCGTGCAACCCTGCAAGATGCCTACAGTTAATCAGAAATTGTCACAATTGACGAAAAGTCGGAAGGACACAGACAAATAAAGCAGTTTTTTGCAATACATTGCTAGTAAGCCAAACAAATGCGGTTTGAAGGTGTTAGCAGCCCGCAATGCAAAAAAGTTTAATACCAGGGCAATGGAGGTTTACGTTGAACGCCAGCCTAAGGAACCATATCAGTTAAATACTAGTAACCAAAGTATTCTGGAGCGTTTGACTGAATATATTACTAACTCAAACCGTAATCTTACAACAGATAATTGGTTCACAAGTTTTTCTTTAGTTGAAAGTATTGGTACAATAAGAAAAAATTAAATAGAATTGCCTAAGGAAATGGTACAATAAAATTGAAGTCGCCCAATTGGGTCTCCAATGTTTGCTTTTCAAGAGACTATTACCTTTGTATCTTATATACCAAAGTAGAACAAAAATATTTTGCTTCTTTCAAAATTTCTTTTAATACTATTGCTCCGAATAGTCAAAAACCCGAAATGATAAAACTTTACAATATGACTGAAGGGACAGTAGATGTCGTAGACAAGTTGTATACCCAATATGACTGTTCCAGGAATACAAGGACATGGCCGATGGTTATATTTTATTGCATGATGAATGTTGCAGACATAAATTACTTTATAGTTTATACAGCGAACAATCTCAACAGAAATACAATTCGTAGAGGATTAAATCAAGAACTTTCTATGAAATTAGGGTACGATTATCAGAAACTTCAGATCACATGATCAGCAATAACCAGAAGTCTAAAATACGGTTTACGAGAAATATGTAGGGTTGCCAATGAACCAGAGAGAGTTGAAGAAGAAATACCAGAGAGAGTTGAAGAATAGAAAGTGCCATTTCTAACATGTGTCATTCATAATAAGAAAAACAAAAAACACAACATTCCTGTGCATACTGTAAAAAATATATATGAACATGTTGTTCCATTATGTCTGGACTGTATGAGCACAGGCGATTAGCGATTAGATTATTTATAACCATTATAATGTTAGATCTATGGAATGAATTTCGTTTTCAGTTTAAATTTTTTAAAATTATTCTTCACCCTTTTATAAAATAAAAAAAAATAGGTTAGATATTTTTGTAACCTATTTTAATAAAAAAACAATTATTATTATTTTGTAAAAAAAACTCTAATATATGTGGTTTAATGTAATAAATTAATACATTTTATTGTGTATTAAAAAAAATATTTATTTGTGCGTTTTTTACTCTATATGGTACCGTAGACCGGTGCGTGTACCACCGGTACACGGTTGCAAAATAAGATGCGTATCCTGGAAGGTTAACTCCATTTTCAAAAAAATATAGCCCTAGGAGGCGATCTCCGATAATACCAGCCCACACATTAAGAAACCATCTATGTTAATGATGTAAAGGGATAACAAATCTTGGATTTTCAGCGCTCTAATAGTGGAAGTTAGGTCGGTTGATGCACCCATTTTTGTGGAAAGTTGCCTAATGCCTGAATAAAATATATTTGAAAAAGTAAGATTCTTGTCTATTTTTTTCTATTGCCCAGATACAAAATTCAAGCCTTGGATCGAAATCATTTTGATTTAGTTCTTGAACCAATTATATTTGATACGGATGAAATTTATATTTTCTAGTTATTCTGTTCGTTGTGGATTTTTTAAGCCAGCCTCGTTTTCTAACCGCTTGCGTGAAATATGCAGATTTTTAATTACAGCTGAAGAACTAAATATTCGTGTTCTTCACTCATAGCTCTTTTCTGCATTTCCAACTTTTTTTCGTAATCGACACATACAATTCTTTCAAATCGCTTTTTCAGTCGTATAAATATTAATGCATTAGAATAACGTTCGGCATTAGGGAATCTTGGGACATAAATTCAACTTTACAGAAAAAACAGTTTTTATTGGTTTCGCCCAAAACGTAGATCATACTTATCAATTCCTCTCTAAAAAAATAATTTTCGTTCTACTTTCTGTCCTGGTAAACATCGTACTATTTAATTTGGCAGTTCACACAATCCAAATTATTGACCTTTTGGTTCATTTGTTTGCATCATGATTGCGACATCATCTGCGTGTTTTAAGTTGTAATTGGATATTCACATTTTTTTTCGATAGTCAGAATAATAGATCATAAAAATATGTTTTCCTATTTAATTATGAAAGAAGTGTACTCTTTTTTCTGTATCATATAACAACGGTTTAAAGCGATACTGGAACAATATTTGCCACTTAAATTGAATTTTATGACGTTATTACTAAAACATCTAAGGTGAATTTTATCAAAAATTAAATATTAAAAACAGAAATGTAAAAATCTCGGAAATATGACACCTAGTTATAGAACATGCTTAAGAAGAATAAAAGCATTTTATCTTAGGAATATTGTAAAATGAAAAAATATTAGACATTCCATTAAGAAACTGTATGACGTAGACAAATTTAATTTGCATTAAATGTTAAGTCATAGTTTCATTAATAATCTTATCAAAAATGATAATCCTCCATCAAAAAATAAATGATATATGACACTGTAAAAGAAAGTCTGGAACTCCGATATTTTTTTCAAAAATGGAGGATATCGGTAAAACCATTGGGTTTAGTAGGACATGTTGCATGAAATATATTTAGAATCAATAGCAAAATGTAAAAATGGATGGACACATGTGTTTGATATACCCCGCCACAATTTGTATGGGACATCATATATACCATAAATAAAATTAATTTAAAATTATGCAGCATATTTAATTGTATAACTATTATATTTAAACTTTTTCTCTATATATAGCCATTATCAAGATATCAACCGATATCGTATCTTGGAGATCTTCGGCAAACGATTTCAATGGAGGGTGATACTGCCTAGGAAGTGGAACGGCGTGTTAAGTGTGGCTGGCAGGCAAACTACCACTATGTCTGAAAAGAAAATACTTTGATCAGTGCGTCCTGCCCGTTATGACATATGGAAGTGAATCCTGGACGCAGTATGTCACATCATTGTATGTCACATCATACAACAAAAGTATGTGACATCATTGGAAGGGTGAAATAATTAAAATGGAATTGGGCAGGCCATATAGCGAGACAATGCGACAACAGATGGACCAAAGCAATCCTGGAAAACAATCCTTCAGACATTACTTTGATCATAAATATCCACGAAGGAGACCGAAAACACAATGGACGGATGACATCATTAAGTATATTGGACTCGAATGGCCGAGAAGAGCTCAGGATCACGCGAGTTGGAAGCATGATGAGGAGGCCTTCATCCTGCAGTGGATCGACAATGGTTGAATGACGATGATGATAATGATAATGATATTATATATATATATATATATATATATATATATATATATATATATATATATATATATATATATATATATATATATATATATATATATATAGTAGAGTATCAATTCGTATAAGAGAAAATAGTAGGGTATCAATTCGTAGCACAAATTGACTAATTTGGTTGTTGCAACAGCGGACGAATGGGCGGGTGAATTGTCGTGGTGAAATAGAACTTTTTACTGACCTCGCCAAATAAGGGCACTTATTTATCAATTTTTTTGTAGAATTGGACCAGTAATGTAACATGTAAGGTTGATTTTTTAGTGTGTCCGAACATCCAATAGGAATCGCTGTCAAACGAACTGTGAGTTTGCGGCCTCTAGTGTCAAAATTATTCAATAGAGCACATCGTGAATTTTATGGCCCACATAATCCTAAAAGTGTCCCTAACGCACGGTTCCCAATGCAATATCATCATCGACAATTTGGAAAAGGGAAAGAAGATCACATGAAAGTATTGGCTGATATTTTTTGCATTCGAACTTTAAATTCAAATAGAACGATAAACAAATTAGATGCCTTGACAATATTGATTATATGTGAAATAACATTCAATAGCATTAATGCTTGAAGACAATTTCGGACAAAAGTCTGCCGCTGCTCATTTTGACAAAGCGCATTCTGTCAATCCAATTTCCGACCATTTTTTCAAGTAATTGGGGTTTTATGTCCTCAATTGTCCCAGTTGTGATGGGACAATGACTTTTCCACAGCGCTCTATAACACCCAGATAAGATTCGCCAGTTATATTTTGGCTCTGTGGAACAAATTTCCGAAGTATAATACCTTCAGAATCGTAAAAACAGATCAACATTGTCTTCTCTCGTGTCTTGTGAATACGCAATTTTTCGGATTTCGGAGAGCCTGGGGACTTCTACGTAGCACTTTGAAGCTTTGCTTGAGGATCATACTTGAAGCACCAAGTATCGTCCATAATTACAATCGATTTCAAGAGTCGTTTCATTTGAGTCGCCTTTTGAAGCATCACGACCGTTCTTGAATCACTTACATCGCTCGAATATACGTGCAGGGGATAAGCAATCATCACAATAAAGTTTTTTTAGTACCTTTTGTCACCTCGTCACCAAAACACGATGGCGCAAAGAGCCAATATGATATTTTGTGTCAAGTTCGGTAATATTTTTACAGAAACGTTTGAATTAATGAAAAAACTTTATTGTGATGATTCCTTATCCCCTGCACGTATATTCGAGCGATGTAATAATTTCAGAACGGTCGTGATGCTTCAAAAGGCGACTCAAATTAAGCGACTCTTGAAATCGATTGTAATTAGTGACGATACTTGGTGCTTCAAGCAAGATCCTTCAAAAACGACGCAAAATGAAGAATGCAACCAATACTTTTGGCAAGGTCGAGTACGTAGAGCTTTGCAAAACTTTAAGAAAACGAATTCCAGATTCAACATGCTGCCAGTGTAAAAAATACTGGAAGAAAACAAGGGAATTAACAAAGCTGAGAAAGAAAATGACGCAAATTTTTGTCTTAATGTGTGAGGATGGTACAGTTTACAGGGAGTGGACGAAAATGTTAGAGAATGTCCGAAGATTTTATTCAAAGTTATATGAGAACCAGAAGTAGTCAAGAACAGTAATGCCCACTGAAGAACAAATGCCGGATATCCTAGTGGAGGAAGTGACAAAGGCTATAGGCTCAATGAAAAATGGCAAGACTCCAGGAAAAAATAGTATAACGGTTGAGTTGTTAAAAGCTGGTGGCCGGACGTTACATAAAACACTAGCAAAATTATACTCTATATTGATTGTCCTACTCAAAGCCCTTTACCACGTCAAGGTTTGAGCCACAAAGGGCTATATATATATATATATATATATATATATATATATATATATATATATATATATATATATATATATATATATATATATATATATATAAATATATATAGAGGATTTAGTCAAATTAAGATAATTTAAAAATAGTTTATCAGGTTCAAAATTGGGATAGTTGGGTTTTCAAAGGTAACAAACCCGCATTTGGTACTAGTTTGAGCCTAGTTCCTAGAGGGCGCTTGCTATCTACTTTGTGAGGAATATATAGTTGGGTTTTCAAAGGTAACAAACCCGCATTTGGTACTAGTTTGAGCCTAGTTCCTAGAGGGCGCTTGCTATCTACTTTGTGAGGAATTAACTCAATCATATTTTTTTACCCTATAAAACTGCAAATATTTTGGTCAACATCAATATCTCATGCCGTTTGCGAGATATTCATGTTCGAATATTTCATTGCACATCTTGTCAACGGCTAAAAAATCTTCAATTCACAAAATGAAAGAAAAATCTTTATTTGTTTTTAAACTGCACATATTGATCTCCATTCAGTCTTTGCGGAATCTCAAATGAGCCAATTAAAAAAAAAAAAATTGTCGATAATGCCACACCAAATGTTAATTGAAAATTCCTTCTGGAAATGTCGCTCTCTTGGTAGATGTGGATTTTCTAGTGCGTAATAATGATTATTTCGCACGTTAAAAGTTCCGCGTCTGGCAAAAGTTGCCTCGTCAGTACGTCAACAATATTTTTTTCAGGAACATGGGGTCTTCGTTTTTCTTTATGTAATAGATTTTGACAAAATTCTGATCTAGCCGGCAAATCTTGTGACAATAAATTTTGAACAGGTGAAAAATGGTAGGAGAACGAATTTTCGTTATGGCGAACTCTTGAAACGGTAGATTTGCGAATTCCTGTAGATGCCTCCAAACGCCTAGTGCTTAGTTCAGGATTTTAAGTGATACTAACCAAAATGTCCTCTTGTTGTTCTGCCGTTATACGTTTCGGTCGTCCATCAGGATTGTTGTAATAAATCGAAATTGTTTTGCCTGATTGAAAATTATTTGAAAAATTTGTCGATCTGGGATGATTCTGGTTGGGTAGAGCTCTTCATACCTTCTAACTGCAGTGCGACTATTCTAATTTACTTGTGCATAAACGCAGATAATATCCATTAAGTCACGGTTAGGAAACTAATTAAGTCTGGGCATTTTTTACAAATTATTTAATACCAACTCAAAAAAAGATTGGATAAACATGTTTCCACCTACGTTTAATAGGAGAGATAGAAAACAATCACAGTTGTCATCGAGACAACTCGTAATCATCACAGTTGTAATCATTTTTACACAACATTCAAGGCACACCTTGTGAATTGCATATTTTTCAGCCATCGACCAGATGTGCTCTGATATAGTCGAACAAAAATATCTCGCAAACGGCGTGAGATATTTACGTTTGAAGTCAAAATATTTCCAGCTTTATAGGGTATAAAATATGAACGAGTACTAATAAGCTAGTACCAGTTTCGGATTTGTCGCCTTTGAAAACCCAACTACCCCGATTGTATTTTGAAAGTGACATCTTCAACCGTTTTAAAATTATTTCAATTTTCCGAAAATTTAGTGTCACTTTCAACACCCTGTATCTTTTTAATGACATTTATTGACTAAATCCTCTTATTTTGATCTCTACTATCACCAGTTGCTCTATGGCGGATAAGTTATGGGTTATATATATATATATATATATATATATATATATATATATATATATATATATATATATATATATATATATATATATATATATATAGTACGCAGTACAGTAGGCATATTACTGTACGCTTTAAAATATAAAGTAGTACTGGATCACTCACAAACTGCAGCTTATTTTTCAATTTAAAGAAAATGCTTTTTTGTGTTAATGGGAATAGTCCTTAAAAGTCTAGCTGATAATTGAGCCAATATGAAAACACTTTTTAATATTAGCTAGCTACTTAATTTCTTAAAATTGAATGCGAAAAAGACGCCACTGTCAAAACTTATAATAAGAATAACGTCTTATTCTAATCTTTATTTCGATTAAATTAAGTTAATTAATCTAAATCAATAAATTATTATTTATTGATTTATCAATAAATAAAGAAAATTATTAATAAAAAAAGAAGGAGTTATTTAAATAATATAAGATTAAAAGAGAAAAACCTTCGCTTGGCAAAGGACAAAATGGACTAGCCGAACGTATAATGGGCACTAAACGTCAAAAAGGAAAAAGGCATTTCTACAGTGTAATTACGATAAGTGTTCGGTTTCAAATCCTCTCTGCGGTCAGACATTGTTGACGGTCAGTGAAAAAGCTATCGTGAAATTTCAACGACTAGTACCAGAAACTTTAGGTGGAATTATAAAAGGTTAATGCAGTTTGGACTCCGTCGGAGTGGCTCGTTCATGACAATATGCAATTTATTTCAAGACCTTACTAATAAAACGCGATAGAATAGAAAGAGAGAAAATCCAAAAAATTTTAAAGATCCTTATTTTTATAATTTATAAGCGTATGGCAATAACTCCAAAGGAAATTATGTTCAGCAGTTATATTTTCTCATTGCTGCATAAAACAAATCACAATAAAAAATAATATTATTTTTGAAATTTAAATCCAGTAACAATATATTGTGAGTTTGTAAAAACAGCCTAAATATTTGGAATGTGTTAATAAGTAACTATGTATTTTACTACCACCAATATACATTATATATATATATATATATATATATATATATATATATATATATATATATATATATATATATATATATATATATATCAAAGGGTCATTTGGACTCTTCAGTCGAAGCGGACAACACTTGAAAATGCCAAATGAGATTTTGGCGAAACGTCGTGACTCTTCACAGAATCAACGGATCGACACCCGGAATGATTTAGAAACATTATCTACCATTCGTGAAAATGTTAGATGTAACATAACGGCAAAATCTCATATGGCATTTGTAAGTGTTGTCCCGAGAGGTATCCCGATCGCCCTATATCGAGGACTTATCTGAAAAAGCTTCTTCATAAATTTGAAACAACAGGGGGTGTTAAAGATGCAAAATTATCTGGCGGGCCAAAAAGTTCTAATTACAAAGGGATTGACATAATTGCAGAAATGGTAGTAAACCCTACTTGTTCTACAACACAAGTTGCATCCACCTGTAAAGTCAGTTAAAGGACTATAAATTAAAAATGGTGCATCAACTTTCAGATGTCGACCCCGACCGAAGTGGTCATATTTTCAATTCTGTTAAAATATGACGACTTGAATTGGTCATCGGCAGATTATTTAAAAACAATTTGGTTTAGTGACGAAAGTACTTTCTACCTCAATACGAAATCCTCACGTGCTTTGTGAGAAACTTACACAGGTCCCAGAAAAAGTTAATGTCTGAGCAGGTATTCTGAGAAACCACATAGTTAGATCTATATTTTTGAATGACAACTTAACCGGTAAAGCGTTGA
Organism: Cosmopolites sordidus; assembly: GCA_031761425.1. Classification (NCBI taxonomy): domain Eukaryota; kingdom Metazoa; phylum Arthropoda; class Insecta; order Coleoptera; family Curculionidae; genus Cosmopolites; species Cosmopolites sordidus. Next base: position 242,857 of record JARFXV010001149.1, read on the forward strand.
CCACGATTGAGCTGCTAATTATCGAAATTCTGGAAGATAATCAAGATGAATTTGGTAACTTTGAAATCGCGTTCCAACAAGACGGAGCTTATGCACACTATTGTGCTGCAGTAAGACATTATTTGGATCAGGAATATCGTGGTAAATGGATTGGACGACGAGATCCGATGGAATGGCCGGCTCGGTCACCGGATCTTACACCTTTGGATTTTTTCTATGGGGAGGGGAGTTACCTTATATCCAAAGTATATGCTACAAAACATGACAGTATTGAGGTTTTAAGACAACCAAATGTTGAAGAGTGTAGAGCAATTTTCGCTAAAACATTTGAACGAGTGCGACAGGAGTTTACCAATAGGATGTTTTACGGTCAGAAACTAGGCGGAATCTCTACTAATTATACGCAAAACTGAAATTTTAGTCTTTATTTATTTTATGCATCAAAATTACCTTGAACCCAAACAAAATTAGTATGGTTGAATAGGTCTTTTAAATACCTTTCAAACGAGGTGTAACTTGCCATAGGATCCCACTGAAAATTATTGGCTACAACGGCACTGTGACATAATCTATGATGATTACGTCATCACTTATCACTAGAAAAAACCACCTTACGTCTAGTCATTTTCACATTCCAAATTTCATTAGTTTAAGTATAACCTTCAAAAGATAAGAGGGGAGGGGACTTTTGTCTAGCATCGTATATATATATATATATATATATATATATATATATATATATATATATATATATATATATATATATATATATATATATATATATACTGAGTCGCTATTATGTCTGGAATTTAGTACCGTATATATATATATATATATATATATATATATATATATATATATATATATATATATATATATATATATATAGACTGAGTCGCTATTATGTTTGGAAACGGTCAAATATCTCGAGAACGCTTTGAGATTGTCTAATGAAATTTTGTACACAAACATCAGGAAATGTTTGCCACTTTTTCCAAACTTTAGCATAAATGCGTTTTCTGTCACCATATCCAACCAGTCTTAGTATTTCAATTATTTCTCGTTCAGTTAAATATATATTAATTCCATATAAAGAAATTTGAAATTTACAAATTGATGGTAACAGTTGTCAAGTATAATCAAAAACTTTATCTGTCATCCATTGTTTCCTAGCCTACTATATGAAAAATATATTCTATATTCGCTGATTATATTCCTATTCCTATGATTTTCTAATCTAATTTTATCCTTGCGGTTTTTTAGAATATTTGCGACGGTCTTATGCGGCTTGTAGACAGGAAACATCTTATGTTTCCTTAGTAATCTGCCTATCCTATCAGTGATTCCTTTTACGTATGGTAGCAGGACCTTTAGTGCATTTGGTTCTTATTCCTATATTGTTCTGCATGTTTGGGTTTCCTGACAGTAAATGGCCTTTCTGATACAATTTTCCGAATATCCATTTTGTCTAAGCGCTGTGGAAATTTTTAGTAGTTTCTCACTACGTGTATCTGATAGTGTCAGTCGGAAGGATCTGGAAATCGAAGTGTTCGCTACTGCTTGGATTTGAGAAAGATGATGATGGGATTTGGCGTTGAGGTCGATCGGTGTGAGTTGGTTTTCTAGACACTGTGTATTCGAGGGTTCCAAAAAGTTGTCTTGTGATGAGGAGATCCAAAAAGGGCAGTTTTCTATCATGTTCTTGTTCTCAGTGTTCTCAAGAAGCCGACCCTATATTAACGGTGAACCTTGTAGTGGAACGTTTTCATTTGCAAGAAGTGTTGAAAATATTCACATAACCCGGCGTAGCGTTAAATAATTTTAAAAAATCGTCGTCCGTAAAAGCAATGGACCGCTTCTAAAAGCAACTGAATGACTTCGAGGCTAACCCGGACTGGAGCGCTTGTGTTTTTTTTATAATTAAATCTATTTGATTTTGAATTTAGTCGTTTAACTCAGGTAGGTTCCAATTTCCAGTTCCACGGTCTATTTCGCGAGTCAAAGAACTGGGTGACGCCCATTAGCAATGCAGGCGTAAATCCATCATATTTACTTACTACCTCTGGCGAACAGCTGTCGAAGCAGTACCCCCCCAACCAAAAAAAAAACACCAGGCTCTTGTATATTTTGATTGTATTGGCTGTTGATGGTTTGAATGATTGGAGAACAGTTTAATTTGGCTCACACATTCACTCATACGATTTTGACCAACGAATTAGAGAGAAAGAAAATCTGCGGAAAAATTGTTCCGAAAAAGCTTTCGCATGATCAAAAGGGCAACAAAAGAGAAATCTGATTTGACTTTTTAGGGAAGATTTAAAATAACCCTCATTGTGATCCCATGACCCTTACTTTATTTATACATCTCGTATATGTACAAGGCAAGTTAACGATTTATTTTCCTTAACGTAGTAGTAAATTTCTGGGATATTTAAAATAATGTTCATTTTTATTTAAAAATAATTAATCAGAATTATTCGTTTTTGTCGTAGATGTACTGGTAAGTAATGTAGTTTTTTGACACTTTGACACACACTTTACAAAAAAGTATATTATATTTAAGAGTTAATACAGTTTTAATCCACAATATAACTCCAAAGTTATTGGCCATCTGTGCTCATATACCAGGCATATATTGGCTATATTTGCTCATTACTTCCAAAACCAGGTATTCATACATATGAATACCTGGTTTTAGACTAGGCACTGGTGTTAACTATTGTTTTTATGTGAATTCCTGTATAGATTCCAATTTTCAACTCCAGTAACAATTTGTTGAAGAAAAGAACTTCTACTTACCCTGGACAAAAGTGTACTGCAAATGGTAACACATTGAACTTTGATTTGAATGCACTTTGTTCAGTTATTTTAATGCACTTTGTTTATTTGTATTATGAACAATGACGTTTTAGGCTTTGTGGATAATTCCAGGATGGCTTGTTTGGGATTAGCTTCAGTTTCAGCTAACAACAGATCATTATCAAACTAAACAGGTCTTTCAGATTTTATACCGTTGATACGGAAAATTAAAATTATCATTATTACCTTTTTTTGACCAACGCTGACATGTTCTGCTATCCAAGGCACATACTGTTAATTGTATACAAATTGACAGATTGTATAGAGTCGAAAAGATTGGAATCACCATTCTAACATTTTCTAAACTAATGCTGCCATGATCTGCCATCCAAGACATCAAGATAAACAGTATTTATGGCACTAGTAGCACTAGTGCATTAAATGTGGAATTAATATGGAACTTATCCCCACTTTGCTCTTCAATTCTTATAAGATTCAGCCATAAATATTAATACAAGTATTTAACTAGAATATAGGTTATGTTATATTAAGTTAAATTATTGCCACTAGATGGCCATAGTTTTTAAAATTTGAAAAAAGCATTATTTATGAGTACACCTAATATATCGATTAACATATAGCCTTTGAATTGGCAAATTTTCGACTATAAAGGCCTTGCGAAACACAGGTGACATTTTATTTTTGAAAAACCAAGAAAAATTACAACTATTAAGCAGATTTCTTTCATGAGTATTCTGTATGAGTGGTGCATTTGTGAATTTGAAATGTACTGTGAAATGTATTAATGCTTAGATAGTTGGGGTACAGCAGAGAATATTTTCATTTCTTTTTAATGACTAATTTGCAACTGTTAACATTTATAATGTTACGATAATGAATATACTCTAGAGGATGTGACATGAAATTTCTTTAATGATTTAGAGTTATTAGCATTGTCTGATGTTTTAGATCCAAGCTTTATTTTGCATAAGGTTTAGATGATTAACAGCTTAATATTTAAATTTTTTTGGTGTTCAGTAGTTAGAATTTAGCTATAATATTATTATTATTATATATATATTATATTATTATATAATATTATTATTATTAGCTATAATATTAGCTATATATATATATATATATATATATATATATATATATATATATATATATATATATATATATATATATATATATATATATATATATATGTATATATATAGCATTTCTTTTAGCTATAAAATCTTGTAGATTAATTTAAGAAAACCCCCTTTTCTTATACTAACGTAGAGATGAACTGTTGCTCCCATCAAGGCAAGCTCACGTTCATCTTGGAAAATTTTTAGATTATCTTAGTTAAATCCAGTGACGTCCCTAAACATCCATGCTAAATCCGTCCCTAAACTTCCTGATTTTTTGAACCCATCCCTTCATTGGAGGGCATCCGTCTCTTGATTTTTAGACTCCTCAGGATACCGACCAATGAAAGGATCTGTGGGGGCTCGTCCCCAGTCAAGCAAATAACAAAATGCTCATTTAGGCGGAGACGCTGGTTGTTGTGTGTTCCACATGAGATTGTGGAACCCAACGGTTGGGTGTATGCCACTCGGTTACTGTTGTCTCATTGGACGCAATCCAAAGAATTATAATACTGCATATATATATATATATATATATATATATATATATATATATATATATATATATATATATATATATATATATATATATATATAAAGAAACAAACGACTTTAGCATTAGTTCAACACCACCAAGAAACAGATCATAGGATGCATTTCGAAAACACCAAACAAATAATGTTTATAAATCATTACATAATTCGTGTACTTAGGAAAGAACTAGAAATGCCGTTCGCATACCAGCATTATGGAAAACATTCCTCAAAAACCCGGGAAGGATGCAAAACAAACACCAACAAAATAACTTCGAAGCGCCAAAAATTATCCAACATGCCAATGAGTAGAGCCAACAAAACACACTGACCAACCAGAACTCAACAAAGAAGACAGACAAACAAACAGATCACAGAAGGCAACAAAATTGCGACACTCGGATATCTGGCCATCAGTTAGAAACTGTCTACGAAAAGAGCAAAGATTTCAAGATACCAAATGAGATTTTGGTGAAACGTCGTCAAGAATATGAAAATTTCTCAAATGAACACTTAATAGAGTTCACACATTAGACTCAAATTCCAATGATATGAATAATAACGTAAAATTAGTGGAACAAGATCAACATGATTTAAAGGGTAAATATAAAATCGAAGACAATGTGCCTATTAAATGCATTAAAAACTTTATATGGAATCGTAAGAGGTTAATGCAGTTCATATTCGGCCAACATTTTCATAGCTCATTCTCCATGATGCACAGTTTATGTTCAAAATGTATTTATAGAGTTTACAGGAAAGAACACAATGTATCTAACATGGTGATAACAAAATACTTTAACAATTTTATTTATAAAGTATATAGATATATAAATTTTAGTTTTAAAGTTATAAATTATAGAGTTAAATGTTTTAACCTATAATCGTACTTTATATTCTACTTTAGTATATTGCGCAGAAAACTACAACCTTATCTCTATCATATTTTATGCATTACTAGATTTAATTAATTTTCTTAACGTCATAATTCATCCAAGTTATTTCAGCTCAAGTCAGTAATTCAATTAGCGTGATTGAAACTACTTTTGATACTAAAATATTAACAAAAATCCCATTTCAAAAGTTCACTGTTAAAATTAGGATTGGAGGAGCTGCACAAAAAAAATAAACGTGAAAAATGTGCGCTTGGCAACTACAAGCGTCCGCTCATAACGTTCCAATTGTTAAATTATATTGATGGTGGTCGATAATGTTCTCGTAAATCCTAAGGGTGATTTTATAAACCTTCGGATTAAATAAAGCCGATTAAAAGCAACTTGTATGTCCCTGACGAAAACACATGTCATTTCCAATGCCAACGCTCAACCCCAATATTTATTTTATTTTGGCACTCTTAGATATAAATTGTAAGAAATAACTAAGTAGAGGTTGGGCCATTAATTTTTTTCACTTGTCAAAATTCGTGTAAAATAAAACTTTCGACTACATGAAAAAACGGGAAAGAACTAACTGTTAATGATTGAAGTAACTATAACAACAAAAAAAAAAGCTATCAAACATGCTTAAAAAATGCAATTCAATCACTCTAAGAAATCGGAAATAACTTTATTTAAAGGAAGCAGCTGCAATCGTAGACTGAAGTGTTATAAGTACCCGCATATTTAGTAACTAGATCTTATTAATTTACTATTAGGTAGTTTATCCCAATGAGAAATAACAGTCGGTTATGACTTGATGTAGCTCTAATGTAGCTCTTAATTATTATTCCACTCGCTAACTTAACCACCCAATAACTTTCAGTGAACGAAGTAGTTCATGGCGTATCGAAGGGTTAATAAATAAAATTGTCGTTGCTGAAGAACAGAAAACCCTGTATTGAGGCATCAGTGGAAAATGTGGTAAACCTATCGGTCACCACAAAACCTATCGGTCATCACAAATATTGGGTGGGCCATTAATATTTACATTTTTCAAAATTGGATTAAGAAAAACCTTCTAACTATATGAAAATAAATATCTATTAAAAGTAAACAAAAAATATGAGAATTTATTATATAAGAATAAGATCTTCCGGATGTACACATTCACGTCGCTCGCACTCTTTTGATGTAGCTATTCGTTCACTAGTAGTAAAGAAACTAGCCGTTAATAATGCGTTGGAGAAGTCGAAGGCTCGAACAGGCAGAGAGGCAATAAAATTGTTGGTACTGGAGCATAATAAGCTACCGTTTGAAGCTTTAAAGACCAATTCAGTCACTGAAAGTTACTTTTGTTCACTTCTTGTTGTTCGTACTAAAGTATGTATTCTTGTTGAATGTTCGAATTGTGTTAAATTAATAATGTGAAATAACAATGATACATAATATAGATAGACAACGATATATAGTACATAACATTGAAAAAGTCCTAATGCGACAATTCGTAATTATAAACTAACCAGCTTGTTTAAAGCTGTCTCTGTTTGCGTATATTAGAGATACAGATTAATCAGATTATGGTGAATTAGATAAAATATTATACGATATTGGATCTAATAGGTTAGGTTTAATTAGGTGGTTAGAAGGTAGGCCATATATAAATTTGTGGTCCGATTCAATATACAGTGTGGTCTGTAATTGTTCGTCACACAACTTAATAGGATAATAAGCTTTGAAAATAAAAAAAAAAGTTCTTGATTAACATTTGGTCATTAGGATCTAATTACAGAGGTATAACCCAGCAATGTTCGAAAATAAAATTTGAAATATCTTAATAATGTAGAAACGGCTTGAAATAAACAGTTGAAACTTGCAGATGTAGTACAGGTCGCTACAAAGTAGAATTTGGTGGTATTGTCGAAAAATAAAACAGCAACATAGTTAGGGGGTAATGGTGCCATTTTTTCGAAATAAAAAAAATAGTAAAACACTATTTTTTGAAGCATGCGGTAATTTTTTGAAAACAATGATATTTTGTACATAAAAAGTACCAGTGGCGTAATAATAGGGTGGCAAGACGGGCAAAATACCCGGGGCCCCCGGCCGGAGGATCCTAACACAAGAGGGCCACAAGAGGATCCTAACATTTATTATTACAAAATTTTGTACATAATTAATTAATTTTGTAATTAATTAATTTAAGTCTCCTACTAAAGTACATACACAAATAAAACAAAAAAATGTATGAAGATTTGAACACATTTGTAAGAAAAAGATATCGCCCAGTATCAAAACGCATCCGACGTAGTAATAAAGTCCTCGCCACTCGTAGTCACAGTGCTGTAGCAACGCTGTCGGCTATGGAAGAAATGTTTTGTCTATGTTTTGTCTAAGAAATGTTTTTTTTGTTAGTTCATATTTTCGCCGCGGGATTTCTTTCGTGGCGCGAGCTCTAGTAATAGAGACTCTCGGGAATCCTCGCTTTCTGTTTTGGGAGTATAAGAAACGATCCACTACGCATACATCGTTGGATTGTTAAGAGAATTGGTTGTTTGGAGAACAGATTTTTTTTCGCTATATTTTGACTATCGATATAAACTATTGATAGTTTTTGTTTTATCGGTTTATCGGATCGATGATCAGTCGCAAAGTTATTTAGTGAATTGTGGAAATTAGATAACAATATGTCTAGTTTTAGAATATATCTAAGTTAGAGCGAAAAACGAAAGAGAAAGGAGTCTGAAACAAAAATAAAAAGTTACTTAAAATAAGTCAGTACTTTAAGAATGAAAATTTTATTGACGAAGAATTAAATGAACAGTGCGGCGGATGAAGAAAATGACTTGACTAAAAGTGGCACTACTGCAGAGACCGACAACAGTGAATATCTAGATCCAGAACAACCACAACCAGGTACGAGCGCAAAACTCAAAATGAATCAATTTTTGATGTGGAAGAAAATACATCTTTGTCACTTGTTACTGATAAGGGTAATTTTAAAGAACTAAATAATCAAGTGAAACGGTTTGTGATTGAAAACGGACACTGTAAACCTAAACGCCCTTTCTTAAAAGACAGTGACAATAGATATTTCTTGGAAAAATATTATTATATAGTTTCTAAGTAAGGCGTAAAACTAAAACGTACATGGCTGTCCTATTCTCTATTGCTTCAAAAGGCATATTGTGAACCATGTTGGTCATTCGCAAATAGGACATAGAAAAAATACAAAATGTTTGGATAGAAAAAAGTTATGGTGGTTGAAACATACTGTAGAAGCCATTGAAAGACACGAGATATCGAAAAATCATTTGCATTAATGTCTTGCATATCAACACTGGCGGTTACATGGAACACTAGATGAAGAGCAAGAATCCATATTCAATAAAGAAAAATCTCTTTGGTGCCAAGTACTCACTAGACTCCTTAATGTTACTCTGACACTTTCAACTTGTAATTTAGCTTTTCGTGGCCGTAGAGAAAAGGCATTCAGTAATGATTCATGTCCAAGAGGATTTTTTTTAGTATTGTTGAGTTATTAGTGAAATACGATCTTGTTTTACAATAATTGTTAAGTAAGCTAAAGGGTGAGACAAAATACTTAAGTCCAAAAATACAAAATGAGCTTATTGTTATTTTGGTACAAAAAGTGGAAAACGCGCTGGTAAATGAAATAATAACCGCAACTTTTTACTCCATTATATTTTATACGACTCAAGATATTTCGAAAACAGATCAATTGTAATTTACCGCTGTGAATTTACCGTTGCTGTATGATCAAGAATAAAGAATCAAATTACCTTAGCAATGTCCAATAAGATTATAAAATCCGTAAATGATAAAAATATTCCTCTGAATAAGTGCCATGGACAAGAATATGACGGTACTAATAATATAATATATAAGGCACTTATGGCGGAGTACAAAAACTCATAAGAGATATCGAGTCAAATGCGGTATATGTCCATTGTTCAGCTCATAATTTAAATCTGATTTTTAATGATGCAGTAAAAGAGGTTATAGAAATGCAAACATTTTTTGAAACGGTGCAACAAATGTATACTTTTTTGGGCATCAAAAGATGGAATATATAATCTCGTGTTATATCGAATAAAGAAAAGGAATCTTCAATTTCGGTAACATTAATAACATTAAATCTAACTAGATTGGCAGGACGTTTCAATACCATTTTTGCGTTAAAAGTTCGGTTTATTGAAGTTCAAAAGGCGCTAAAAAAACTATTCTATTAAATTTCAAAGCAAATGAGAGAAATGAAGCTATTTCACTGAAGAAGAAGGTCGAAAACTACAAGTTTATTATGTTACTGGTTTTTCATTGCAAAATTTGACAGACCGCGGTTTCTAAAGCACTTCAGTCTAAAGCATCAATTCAATGCATCAAAAGCTTCAAATGCATCAAAGCGTTTACAAGTCTGGCTGGAATAACATAAACAGAACAAGATGCAGAAAAGTATCGAGATGGATTTGTAAATTTAAAAACGCAAGCATATAGTGTTGCAAATAAATAACCTATCAACCCTGGATTTCCTAAAACTTTAATAAAATTGGTCAGGGTAAACGTATCCAAGATCCCGAAAGCTTGTTTAAAGTGAACGTATTCTATCCTGTATTGGACATTATCATTAATCAACTGAGATCGCGTTTCCTTGTAATGAATGAAATTGTTTCCAATTTCTTGTTACGTTGCAAAATTTAAATGATACCAATTTATTGGAAAGGGCTTTAGAATTTGTTGATTTATATAAAATATATATATATATATATATATATATATATATATCTGTCTCGTTTGCGATCGAAATTATCAGTTTTCGATCAATTTTTTGACACGAAATTTACAAGTGATCTTCTATAGGAGAACTTGCTAATTTATTAATCATAAAGAATTGTTTTATTTCTTCATTTCCTGAAGTCTGCACTGCATTTGTATTATTTGTAAGCATTCCTGGGACTACGACTAGTGCCGAGCGATCATTTTCAAAATTAAAAATTGATAAAAACTTATTTAAGAAATTCGATGGGATAAGAAAGATTACGCAACTTAGCTATTTTAGCCATCAAACATTCCATAGCCCGTAATTTAAACTTTGATGATGTCATTAACACTTTTGCTGAACAGCAAGCCCGAAAAAAAAAATTAATAATTAAAAGTTTTCTTAGAAATAAAATGTTATTTCAGTTTAATACGCTCATTAAATTAAAAGTTACTAGAAAATCAACAAAAAATTTACACAATAACTATAATAGCGTTTATATGTACTTTATGTGGTGATTTATTAAAAAAAAACTACAACGTTGGTTGAGCTTCTTTACACTGAGGGACGGCTCCATTGCCACGGGCCTCAACGGTATAGTTTTACTAGGAGGCACGGTTTTTCAGATAATTACAATTTTAGATAATTCTGCAGTACAGTAACAAAACATTAGTATACAAATTCATTAAACGGCTTTGGATATTTGATACGTGAAAACAGTGTTAAATATGAATGTAGTCTAAAAAGTTTCCAGTCTCAATGTGAAGATGGCGTTACACGTCAAAAATATTCTTGTAATATATTTGCACATGCGTTTAAAGATAACTTTGAAAATTTCAGCCATATTAGATGCTCAGTGGTTTAACAATCACTTATATCAGTCGATGTTTGTGTTTCTGAACAGATGGAAAAAATCGAATATCGAGCCGTTATTATATTCTTGAATTTTAAAGGCAATCAGCCTAAGTAAATTAAAGCTGAGATTGATGCTGTTTAGGGGGACTCCGCGCCATCATTTGCCACTGTGAAATTTTGAGTAGCTGAATTTAAACGTAGTCGTACCAGTTTAGTTGAGAATGAACGAATGATTACTCGCTCAGGATCAGAAAAGCATTCGAATGAACATTTCCGAAGTCCTGCCGAAGCAGTTTAAATAAAATAAGTCGGAGTTTTGGCGTTGATTAATAACTGTAGATAAAATTTGGATAGACCGTTATACTCCCGAAGCCAGTATACCCCATACTCCCCAGGCACAGTCGAAACAGTAGACTGTAAAGGGTGAATCGACTTCGGAAAAGGTGAAGACTGTTCCATCGGCCGAGAAAATGATGGCGACAGTATTTTGGGATAGTTATGGAGTTGTGTTAATCGACTATCTTGAAAAGGGAAAAACAATAACAAGGGCATACTGCGCATCATTACTTGACAATGTGAAGGCAAAAAATGCGAAAAAAGGCTGCATTTGAAGAAAAAGAAAGTTTCGTTCCACCAAGACAGCGCACCGTCTCACACTTTAGTGGTCGCCAGGCAAAAAAAATACGAATCGGGAGCTCGGAGAACAGAGATTCTAATCGAATAATGAAGCCATCACATTCGTAAATAATTATTTTGCAGAACAAGGCGTCAACTACTATTTGGACACATTAAAGGGATGGAAGCATCGCTGGGAAAAATGCATAGAATTACATTGAGATTATATTGAGAAATAAAGCTGAATTTGACAACAAAAAAACTGGTTTCTGTGTTAGACTGGAAACTTTTCGGACTTTCCTTGTAAACTATAGCTAAGTTATTTTTTAAAGTTCCTGTACCAAATTCATGTTAAAAAACGCGAATACATTTACTTTTGATAAATTGGCATCTGTGTTTGGGTAAAGCTGAAGAAAATGGTAAAAAATATAGTAGTAGGCGCTAACCGGAGAGTCAAACATTTTACCGAGTGGGTCAAAATTATTAGGAATCAGAATAATAATGCTGGTTGGTCGCGACGAATTAGTGTTCACAAAGTGGAACAAATTTTAAATTTAGTGGAAAATAATCCTCGAATAAGTTTCAGACGATTGAGAGTAATTGTGGGTCAAATACGACATTAGTGTATTTTACGAATATTACACTAGAGAAGAGCTGTGACAAAAAATATTATAGAGGTATTTGATGAAATTAGAAAATTTTATAAAATTTAATGGAATTGGAGAAGAGCAGAAACTTGTGAACAATCTCGTGGTGGCCATTTTGAGTGTCTCTTTTGAGGTAAAACGCTTCCCCGTGATTGATTTGTTATAATGTTAATTGTTTAAATATTATTGTTGTTTGAAAAGCTTTTACTGCTGCTAAAAATTCATAAATTTAGTAATCATATGCAGTGTGTCGCATTTAAGATGAAGGCACCCCAATATTTTCTTTATTTAAAGGAATACATTATAATTTTTGTATGGTCATATTTTGATGGGTCACATTTTTTAAGATAGTCAACTAAAATCTGAACTTTAAACATAAACAGGGCCAATTCTCGATATTTTGCCTCGCGTTAGATATATCGAAAAAATATATTAGAATTTAATATTATATATCCTTTTTTAAAGAAGAGATCCGAAATCGGACCTCATCATTTTTCGCGTGTATATAGTTACCATTCGAATCAGGCATTTGTTGTATCTTTTATACTATTGAGGTTACAGTATATCATTATAGGTGGCGACAACATCATTTGTAAACAGGTGTCTGATTATTAACAAAGACGAGATCCGACAATCGCGCAACACAGCCAATATAAATTCTTATGTGACAAAGCTTGCGTTGCAGTTTTGGTACTCTGATATTTATCTTTTAAAGTTGGTCTTGAAAAATTGTTTATTTTATTTTTATTATTTCTTTATGTTATTATTGTGTAGTGCTTGTAAATACTATAAATAGTATATGTTATAAAAAGCAACATAATGTGTTTCTCGTCAATTTAAAAAAAAATCAAAATCTTTTTAAGATTTTTTTTAATAAAATATTATAATAAAAAAAATGAGGGAAAAAAATATCTGGTATTATGCAGCACCTAAACTAATTTCGTAAAGCCAATTATTAAATTGAACTCACCATAGTAAAAAATTAACTGGTTATTGGATTTAAATAAATATAAAAATTGAAAAAATCTTTTGTAGTTGATATCTAAAATACAATAACACGTCAATAAATCCCCGGTCTGACACTATTTTTGCAAATTTCGACTATATTCATTAATATATTTTCCTTGAGGAGCAATACTATCATTCCAATGCTTTTCTAACATTTCTACACCTTTTTTAATAGAACTTTGCCTTTCTCTTTGCCTTTTAAAATAAACTTCAGTTTCGGGGATTACTTGTTTATTGGAGCGAAATTTCTTCTCAGCGAGCTTTTTTTTGACATCTGAAAACAGATAATAATCACTGGAGCCTGATCTAGAGAACACGCTGGATGAGGAAGCAATTCGAAGTGTAATTCATGCAATATAGACCTCGTTGCCAACGATTTATGACACGGTGCATTGTCTTGTTGTAACAGTACTGTTTTTATTCATTTGGAGCCTTTTTGATCACATCTCGTTTTTCAAACTCACCAATAACAATATATAATATTCGCTGGTTTTACTCTTCTCGAGATAATCGGTGAACAATATCCCATGTGCATCCCAAAATACAGAGGCCATAACCTTGCCTACCGACAGTTGTGTTTTTGGTCGCTGTGAATGGCTTTCACTGCCTGATGTCCGCTCAGTTGAATGCCAATTTGACTTCGGAGTGTAATTATGGATCTGTGCTTCATCCATTGTCGCATACCGCATAAAAATATTATTTTTATTTCATTTAAACATCTCTAAACATTTCTCAGAATGATTAATACATTGTTGTTTTTGATCCGTTATTGAGTAATCGCGGAAACCAATTCGATTGCAATTTACGCATTCCCAACAGTGCGTGTAAAATGGTGCAAAACACTTCCTTTCAATATCTTCATATCAGCTATCTCTTGCAGTTTTAATTTATGGTTTTGCGAAATAATTTTGTGAATTTTTCTGATAGTGCAACCACGTCATTTGGACGTCCAGAGCGTCATCGGTGATACGGTCGATACGGTCACGTTTGAATTCACCATATCAATACATTATGGTTGATTTTCCAGATCAGAGACCGGGTAATGTTTATTAAGCCATTGTTTTGCTTCAACGGTATTTTTCTTCATCAAAAAGAAATGCTTAATCAATACACGAAATTCTTTTTTTTTAATTTTTTTGAAAATAACAAAAGTGGCGTCACTTAAGTCACAAGTCAGAAACTAGTAGACAGATTGTTATGAAATTTTGACACATACGTTTGAAGGTTAGCACAATCGACCAGTGACCATCTAACATATACGTCAAACCGGGAACTTATTGACTCATATAATACATGAATAGATTGTCTTTCTCCCAAAGTGATTTAACTGATTTGTAAATGACCAGCTAATTTGGCCTTTGCAATTAGGTCGAGGAAATTGTGATATATATTGTATAGATTATAAGACATAGGGTTATAAGGCATAAGATCTATAAATAGTTCCCAAATTTTTATCAGTTCGGACGTTTTCTGAGAAAACGGACGATGGATATGGTTCATTTAAGTTGAAACGTACATATGCAAATCATGTTTATACAAATATAAAAAAATATAACATCATCAATATAACAAAATATATGACTAATGACATAAAAACTGATGATATAATGTTTGCAAGACGAGATTAGTCAATTTGATAATAATATCAAATCATATAATCAATACTTACCCTCTGGTAATCAAAGCAAATCTTTGAAATTTAATATTATCGCATAAATAATAAACTGGAGAACATGAAATGGCTTCATTGATGCCGATGTATTATTGTTAGCAATTTTTACATCTCTATTTTAATTTTTTTAAACGATTCAAAATATTGTTTTTTATATCTTTATGGTTTTTATACCTTATGGTAAAGTAATTCTAATTTTTGAAAGCTTATGAAGTATTTTTGACACAATTTTTACCTTGACAAGTGATTACAACCTGTCTAGTCTTTTTTGCAAATATATTACCATTATAAATAAGAAATAATAAATGTTGAAATGTTGAAATGTGAATACACAGTACAACATTATTTATTTTTATTCAAAATACATGCCTTCCGCAGCAATACATCGTTGAACATGTTCACCCAATGCTAACATAGAGTTTGTATGATGTTTTACGAAATCGCCCTAATGACCTCATCATGATATTTTGGACTTTTATAACACTGTCATAAAACGTTCTTTTCACGGCCAGTTTGGGTTTTGGGAAAAGGAAATAATCACACTGAGATAAATCAGGCGAATACGGAGGATATTGAAGCGAAAAATCACGAACAGCGACGGTCCTGAGGGGTGCAATATCACGCAACAAAAATCAACTTCCTGGCGCTCGATATTTAGTACTCACTCGAACGATTCTCTTCCACAAACGCTCTATAACACCCAGATAAAATTTGACAGCTATATTTTGGTTCTGTGAAACAAATTGCCGAAGTATTATACCTTCAGAATCGTAAAAACAGATCAACATTGTCTTTTCTCCTGACTTCTGGATACGGAATTTTTTCGATTTCGGAGAGCCTGATTTTGGGGATTTCGTCGTAGTACTTTGAAGCTGTGCTTGAGGATCACACTTGAAGCACCAAGTCTCGTCCCCAGTTACAATCGATTTCAAAAATGTATATCAATATCTATAAATAAATAATATCTATATCAATAAAATTCTTGTAATATTCCATCTAGACTTTCCATCTATTTAAACACTTTGTCAACATTTTGTGAATCATGTATTTGGTCGTATTTAATTCCTCCATTATCTACTTCACAATCAAATGGGCATAGTAGGCGATCGTTTCACGCACTTTTTTCACCAACTCTTCGCGATTTTTGTTTGGTGGTCGGTCTGGTTTTGAGTCACCTTTTGAAGCATCACAACCATTCTGGAATCACTTATATCACTCCAATACACGTGCAGGGGATAAGAAATCATCACAATAAACTTTTTTCATCGATTCAAATGTTTCAGTAAAAATATTACCGAACTTGAAACAAAATTTCATATAAGCTCTTTGTTCCATCGCATTTTGGTTACGAGATGACAACATCCTGACACTTTATCCTGACAGATACTGTCACTTTAAGCGCTATAACTTGACAATCCGTTGATCGATTCTAATGACGACAGTCTAATTTTATAGAGATTTATAGCTTTCAGATTATACATTTTGTTTCAATAGATGGCGTTAGTAGTTTTCTTTAAATTTAAGTTCTATTCATACCAACTAAAACAAGGCCGAGGCTTCAAAGTAGTCCTAAGAATAAATGGAGGAAACTGCTGGGTAACATGTCAATAACGGCTTTTATCACATCAATTATTGAATAAAGTTGAGGGAGCATAAATTGTAATAAACTGGGACTTTTTTGGAAATTGGAATTTGGAAATGGATTTGGAACTGGAAATATTAAGGGACGATATTACAAGTTATTTTTCATGTAACGGACCCCTAAGGTTTTATTGGCAGTTTTGCCGTTACAAGTCGCTTAGTAATCATCTGGCTTATGGGTCTAGATCATAGCTTCATCTGGATAGAAGGTTAAAAGACGTCAAATCCTGCACATAATTAACAAAGTTCGAACTAGAAATCTTCTGTAAATAACAGTTCCTTCTATAAATGAGCTTCGAATTATACCCTATAACTTTAAAAATCACTTGGAGACCCCAATAAAGGATATAGCATATAACGCAATAAACTAACATTTGATTAGAAATTTATTCAAAGTCAAAAAATAGGGCTAGAAATGGCATATATGGATTGCAAAATACGTAGTTAATTCTTTTAGATAAATATAAGGCTAAAAAATTTATTATAATTAGTATTTCAAAAACATCTATTAAATTAGCTTGATATAGGAGGCTTAGCTTTTATAAGTTGCTTAGTGATTGTGTTTGTATTTAACCCCGTCCAAATAGTTCTTAAAATTATAGATTGACCCCAGATAAGCTACAATAACTTTCTATATAAGCTATAATAGAAAAAAGAAAGTAACTTAAATGAAAAAATGTTAACAATTAATACGTTAATTAGGATAATTATAGATGAAATCCTTCACCTTTTTAATATATGCGTTAGTGCAAACTTTATTTTAAAGTTAAAGATAAAATAATCTTTACTTTCACTTCAACGATAACATTTTCAAATAGAGATCTTTCTAAATCCTAGTAGTGCAAAGATTTTTTTTTAATTAAGTTCATAGGCGATATTTTGGTATATGGTACCCGAGACAACGCAGATCGACAAAAATACATAAATTACATTAACAACACACTCCGGAAGATTATTTTTCAAGCACAAATAGAAAAAGATGATACCATTAACTTCTTAGGTCTATGTATAATAAGGAATGTTATTGAACTAGAATTTGTTATTTATGAAAATCCACCTTTTTAGATATTATAATTCCAACATTCATAAAAATTCCCTTTTAAACATTACAGAACAGAGAATCGGCCTCGTTAATGCTTGCGTTAACAAAATAGTTTCATTTCAGTCATAATACCTGTAGGTGTTTGGTATCGCATATTCACTCTGGCAACACTGGCGGATCTCGTATTGTGTGTACATTATTTATAAGCTAACGTATATATTAGATCAGATCTCGTCTTTGTATATTGTTGTAACAGATCTCATCTTAAAAGATAGATTTCTTGTATAAAAAAAAATTACTTAAAACTTACCACTCTATTAACCCCACAGATTGGCCAAGTTTAAATTTACTAGGGCAAAATGGAAAATGGATCCGTACTTCCACGTACCTCTGCTCGTCTCAAATCAGTCGCCGTCACCATTCCGAGACAAGTACCTCCCAGGACCGGTTTCTAGTCTCACAGCCGTCATCAGCTGGGCTCGAGCTCAACGCAGTGAGACAGCTGAAACGAAACGAACAGAGCAAGACCAAGTCAACTGGTCATATCGATGGCGGGTCGCAATCTCAATGAAACTCGCGCCATCCTACGGTGAATATTCGCGGCAGTCAAAAACTACGCGACACATTCTTCCCACAACCTTGGATGTAGGTATAAGGTTTGCTCAAAAGATAGCGTAATGGGATCGTGAAGAGAGATATTTGAAAAACAGTAATTTTTCATCCGTACTTCCACGTACCTCTGCTCGTCTCAAATCAGTCGCCGTCACCATGCCGAGACAAGTACCTCCCAGGACCGGTTTCTAGCCTCACAGCCGTCATCAGCTGGGCTTGAGCTCAACGCAGTGAGACAGCTGAAACGAAACGAACAGAGCAAGACCAAGTCAACTGGTCATATCGGTGCAAGACCAAGTCAACTGGTCATATATATATATATATATATATATATATATATATATATATATATATATATATATATATATATATATATATATATATATATATATATATATATAAGAATTCTTTCAACACACAGTGCCTTTTTCAAATATTTGAAAAAATACAATTTTTATACACACAATTTTAAAAATAGTTGATAGTTTTCGATATTAATCTTTATTTATTCAAAATGAATTTCCATCAAGTATCGGCTACCTCAGTTAAAACACCCATTTACAATTTTTTAACAATCTATAAATATGGCACAACTAACCCCCATCTTCGCAATTCCTTATTTTATTTTCTTCAGCAAAACCACTAAGTTGTGCCTTGTGATGACTTGTGGCATACCTGCAAGTTTAAACTTTTTGATTCAAATCATTTCAAAATTATTGGGAAGTTTCAAATTTTATTTTAGAACTTTGCAGGGCCATGTCTCTGTAATTAGGTTCTACTCATTAAACATTAATTAATAAAATATTCCTAATTTTCAATGTATAAGGTTATTAAATATATAGTTTTCAAAAATAATTAATATCAAAGTATTCAAATCAAGTATCAAATTATTGCCATAATTCCAGATCCAGATATTCCCATTATTTTACCACACCAATGACAAGTCGGGTGATGTCTTCTGGATCACGATTCTTTTAAATATTGCCCCAAAAAGTAGTCTTACAGGATGGAATTGCATGACCTGAATAACTGCTATTCATCAGCATCTAAGAAAAGGTTACGTAAAGGAAATTTGGTAATTAATCAATTTTTAACACAATGCAATATAGCCGCATGTACTAATATAAGCATATACTATACTCATTGCTCAAAAGAAATTTGTTTGAAATATATATTTCACAGAAGGAGTATTTTCATACTAACTTGATCAAATTGTTCATATGCATAGTGTTTATATCTGTAGGACAACACCAATTTTAAGTGTAGGACAACACCAATTTTAAAAGAATACAAATATAGAAAATATATATTAGATTAGCGGTCAGAAAAAAACTCTTTGTTAAAAGGCACATTTCAATGGTACGAGAATGTTAAAAAATTATTGATAAGGTGATACGATGATTGCAGAGGTGTGGGTTCACCTCCCGCTCGCAGTGTGGATATTTGTGTTTGTAGTATATTTATATATGTGTCCATTATTTATGTTTCTCTATATCTGATTCTATTTTGGGTCTCTGTTCCTGTTTTTCTATATGTAGTGGTTTACGAGCCTTTCGCTTAAATACTAAGCCAAACTCAAGTGTCAAGGATTAAAAAATATACAATTGAAAAAGCTACTGAAAAATTCCCTAGAATATTACAGAAATGTAAAAAAATACATTGCTCTCTATTACGAATATGACACTTTTCAATAATGCATATTATCATTTATTTATGACCAGAACAATTTCACAGTGACAAAACAAAAAAAATGGCTGCAGTTCAGTCTTTAAAATTACAGAGCTGTAAATGGTTGATGTTGAATAGTTGATTATAAAACGTGTATTACATGTGGAATAGCAAAAATTAATTATTAGACCGAGAACTTGGTTTCGGATTCTTTCGGTTGTCAAATATTCTAGAGGATTACTAAGGAGCCACTTCTACAACTAATATCAAGCACGAGAAATCGAAATAGTATTATATGTAATAAAATTGCCAACATTTTCTATAATTTGAAGTCTATTATTTATCTAGAAAATTATTGACAGAAATAAAACGTAGTAATTTGTTCAAAATTAGATATAAAGAAAATCAACCTTTTGAAGATTATTTTTTTCTGGTGTATTGGGACTGAAAGTGAGAATTGGATTTATACCGATAATCCTAAGTGACGGTAAAGAGAAATATTCACGGTCATAAGACAGTATCCGGTATTCGGTTGGATCAGTAATGCCCACTTTGTTATACATTATACGTTATTGAACGTATAATCTATAACAAAAACGTTGAAAAACCTTTTGCAGTATCAAAAGGACAACAGGAGGGAAACATACCTGTCCTAACTTTTTTGGGAAGATAGAAAATTACCCTCACTTTTGAAACCAAGCTGCAGAGCCAGGAATGGCAAACTCACCTCGGTCAAGAAAAGCCAGAATTAGCAAACCAAAGATGGAAAGTGGGGTAATTTGCTTTTTAGATAGCCACGTCCATAAGGAATTTGTGCCTCACAGCCAAACGGTATATTAACATTTTTACCGAGAAATTATTGAAAGACTTTGAAAAAAAGTGTGAAACCTAATATTAAGAACATCTGAGTGCAACCCCACGACAATGCACCTTATCACACAACGATTTCAATTAACGAGGTATTATTATTCACCAAACTTGAGTTTTTGTGACTTTTTCTTTCCTTAAAGCTGAAAATTTACTTTAAAGGAAAAGGACATTGAAAACACTGTAAAGGCAGTAACAGTCCAGCTGAAGGCGGTTTCCAATATTTGAGTTCCAGCGTTGTTATGAAGAGTAGACAAACCATTTCCAAAGCCGTGTAGTTTTAAAGCAACTGCACTGAAAACATGATAAAAATCTGGTTCGTTAATTTTTACACACCTCCGATATCTTCACCTTCTATTTTGGTAACCCGTTCAGTTTTTGGCTCATCGCATACGCGATTATAGTTTTCTATTCAACCGTCACTAGTTTCATTGAAAGTCGTACAAACCCGCAGTTAAGATTCGTTTATTAATTATAATATTTAGATAAAGTTAATATATAATGTGTTGCGTTGATTTTATATTGAAGTGTTACTGTGAGATATTGATGACAAAATATCTAAAATATATAAAATCAATTTAGAAGGAGCCAAAGAAATAGCGAATATTGAAAACCGCAAGGTCCGAACAACCAGAGAAGCCCTTGAAATAGAAGAAACGGGTGAGTTAAATACGCGAAACGACGCTCGCAGCATTCCAAAAGTATGGAAATCGCTTTTGAAACACGGCAACGTGGCGACGAGGAAAAATCAATAAATGGACGCCCGGCAGCGTTGCCGAGCGCCGCAAACAATCCCCGAACTACCCCGATACAATCTGCGCAGTCACTGGCCGCCTATAAGAGCGAGCGCAACGACCCATGTACGTCAGTTGGACTCTTTACTCGAAGCGGACAACACTTTAAACATCACTTTAAACATTTTAAACATCTCAACAAATTAATGATAAGATTTTGGCGAAATATAATATCACAACAATGCAGACAGGGTTGCTGCCGCCTGCTCATATAGCATGCAACTATTAGAACCAAATAACAAAGAAGAGGGCCAGAACCACATCAACAAGCAAAGATGGAACATAAGCTGAGTGAATAAAAAGTTGTAAGTGGGCTATCATTTCTTCAGCGGCCTCCAAATGCCATCAATGATTTCCTGATATTGGTTTTTGATCTTAAGCCGTTATCAGTCGGACTCAGCTGCTTTTCCGAACATTCAGGTCGAGCTCGACTAATAACGGCTTAAGAACAGAAAAAGGGTCTTGGAAGACGCTTGCTGATATTTAACGAAATGAGTAATTAATATGTGGAGCACGGAAAAGAAAAAAAAACTAGTTTTTTGAATTTTTTAATATATTCTCCACGAGCTCTCTTGCAACTTTTCATGCATACCTTGGGCCTGGACGGGCTACGGTCGTTTTCGTGCAGTCTGACTGTTACGGACATTCGCTAGAGGATGGCGTGAGCTGCATAGGATTGCTTACTGTATTCGAAAAGCCGTTCTTTAAGGTACCTTTGGTCAGTTGCTTTCCGGACGTTTAGGTCGAGCTTGACTGATAACGGTGTAAGGAGAGAAAAAGGGTCTTGGGAGATGCTTGTTAACGACTGGACGCGGCTGAAGAAATGAACAATTATTACGCGGAGAACGCAAAAGAAAAAATTCCTTGTTTTGAATATTTTAAATATTTTTTTCCACTAGTCCACTTGCAAATTTTCAGGCATACCTGATACCTAGATGGGGCCTGGGTGGATGACGGACTATTTCACACATGGAGTATTTCACACAGTTGGACTGTTGCGGACGTTCACCACAGGATGGTGTGAGCTGCATAATATTGCAGACTACATCCGATAAAGCCGATATATACGGTTGTAGCTTTGATCATTTCTTCAGCTGGTTTCCAAAGATTCAGCTCGACCTCGACTGATGATGGGTTAAGGCCAGAAACCGGCCACGGAATGCACTAGCGGATGTTTGAAGGCAGCTAAAGAAATGTCCTTGGTTTTTTGAATAGTTGTAATGAAGTTTCAAACCATTCAGCGCTACAGAACAGGTGTAATATATGCAACTGAAATGCCCACTGAATGTGAAAAAAACGAGACATCGCAACACAGTTGTATACAAATCAGGAATAATTAAATTCAAGATGAGGCATGGCTCGCAAGTCAATTGAGAATTTTCGTCGATAGACGGAGCTACTTGGTACAACTTGACTCGCTTTCCCCCATATGTATATGATCGGTCTTTGCTCCTTTGGCTCCTAGAATCAGGAGAGATTTCCTGTTTGGCATCCAGATATAGTAGTAATTATAAATAATCAATACAACCGGTTATGTAAATTTCTTCATATAAACGAGCGACCGAACATTTATAGGTCTTAGATTAAAAAATAAAAGGAACTTGCAGTGGTTTCAGCCGATAAAAACAAAGATCAACAAATTTAAACTTTTTTGAGGTAACATTAATCAAAATAGGTGTATATGAAATATTTTGTAGTCCTAAATCTGAAAACGATAAGCTAATTACTGTAACAGGGGGTTTTTGTTACAGGGTGTCGATGGTGGGGTAAAAAAAAGAGACGACTTATTTTTACAATGTAATATTTATTTGTAAAACGTGTTAATGTAAAATGTTTAGTGAAAAACCTGTTAAATCTATGCAAAGATATTTGCTACTGACGATTATGTGAATAAAACATATATTACATGAGGGGTTATACAGCGAAAAAAAAACATTTACTTCTTTCCGCTTATGTTCTGTAGCATCATCTCTTATTAAAAAAGCAGTAGTCGCCAAACATAGATGGGTTCCAGCGTCCTTGGTGTCTTGCTTTCATCGTTCTGATATCCTATTGAAACCTCTCTCCTTGTTTGTCGCTTACTACATCCAAATTTTCCAAAAAATAACCCAAATGGAAGTGTACAAAATGCATTTTTAAAGGACATGCGACACCGTAGTATTTCATAGGCTTTGAAGAGTCCATCCATGAGGTTGTTATAGGTGTCATCTTTCTTGTTACCCAAAAATTCGTTTTGCCATACTTACAAAATACCTCCAAGTTACCAATTTATTTTCATTTAATTTTTCTTGAAAACGAAAATCACCTAGAATAAAACTAGAAGCTTCTTTATTTGAGGTCCAATAAATATGTCTTCTTTTCGTTTTGCATCAATGAATTGGGAAAATATTTCTTTTAGGTGCTTGAAACCACTACCTTCTTTGTTCATGGCTTTCACAAAGTTTTTCATTATTCCAAACTTAATATGTCCCCATATATAACAAAATTTATACGCTGGAATTTTACAAACGGGATCACTAGAACTTGCCATTTTATATAAAATCGATTTAAACACTTGACTGTGCTATAAACGAGACAAAAACAAACTAAATTAGAGAAAACAATAAAGTTGCTCTTAAAGGTTCGTGGAATACTGTCTAAATTCCCCCTCTACGGTCTTGTGGTAACTCCTACATTGTCCAGTCCAAAGTCAGGTACAAATAATTTCAATAACCCCATGATATAAAGGAGAAGCAGATATTTGAAAATGGGACGGTCTAAGCCATTTCTGCGAAGAGGTGTGTTAATAACTACGCATTTCAAAGTTCTCTGTAGGTTTTTTGAACCATTGAAAAAATTAAGTAAAATGGCTGCTTACTCTTTGATGTCGACACAAGCTCGACTAACAAAGACTATGAGAGCAGAAACCGATCTCGGGTGGTACTGTTGACAGTTTGGCAGCGCCGAAAGGGCGGTTGCAGAGTCAGATACTCTGTTGGTACAGTTCGGATGACCATACCAACAATTATATTTTATTATTGTTTTTCTGTGTCTAAATCCAACTCACTTTGAAATTTAATTATTTCACCAGAGGAAAAATATTTTACTTGTCAAAATATATGTACAATATTCTGACAATAATTTGTTTTTGATTAGGTGGTTTCCTAGAAACATACCACTTCTCTTTTCTACCATTTTAAAGTTTACGCACAAACAACTAATTAATTTTAATCTCCCTTTTAACAAATAGTAGTAGGACAGATTTTCGGGACCATGCCAAGTTGACCATCGAGGAATGATATACTCCTACATATAAAAATATACCATACTTGAATCCGCCAGTTATTTAGAGCTTAATAGCTGTTAACAGCAGAAATGAATATGTATCAGCTCAACCCAACTCCAGCCCAACATACATTAGATATATTATTCTTTAAATTTCTGTTTCCGACTTTTAACAATCATAGCCTAACTTTAACTACACTTCACCTATGAAATAATCAGTTAATATTACTTACTGAAAATGTGAGTTGTTACTTTTTGTGGTTCTGTTTTTTTTAATGAAACGTTTTTTAAAATTATTACATGTTTAAGCCCTGAATAATTTAACCTAGGGTACGCTTGAATTATTTGTTAATGTATTTTAAGATACTTTAATTGTTAAAATAATCAGTATTATTTACATACTTTAATCCAAACATAAACTAAAGGAAAATTATAATAATATAAATATGTAATATAATATATAGTCTACTATTATGTAGCTCTAATCTGGAAAATGTAAAAAATAAATTTGAAAAAACAAGGCAGCATAATAATACATGTTATCAATTTTCAAAAATGTTAACTAGAGAATGCCCTATAAAATGTTGCAAGTTTTATTAAATTCTTGGGTTAGTCATCAAAATCCATAACTGCAAATATAAGACGCTCTCTATGACCAGAACGTAAAATGTATATTGGAATTTTCTTCCAGCGAAATCAAAATAGTTTCATGAGTATTTTCGTTTATGGTGCATTATTACTATATTGATCAGAACCATTATTATTTGACCTTAAAGTTATATTTATAATACTTTTATGACGAGACAAATTGTGCAATATTGCTTACATGAATTTTCTATTCGGGTAGATTGCTATTTTTCGAATGTTTATTAAAATGAGCTCTTTATAAAAATCTAAATGTCCAAATCTAAACTGAAATGTCACTTTTTGCGGCTCCCATTTGTGACCATGAAAAATGAACATGCCGATTATCCAGCTCAAATTGGTTTTATTTGAAAATTTAAATTTATATTCTTTATGTACCTAAATTTGTTGTGAGCTTGATGAACTATTATTAGGGCAAAAATACAAGTTATTGTTCACTCTTACACTGAGAAGTGTTTCAGTTGCTGGATACATAATGGGAAATATTTAGTTTAAAATCATTTTCATACCTAGTAAATTTTTAACTAAAATTAATATATTTAATTCACACACACAAACACCCACGCACACACACACACACGCACACCGGGTCGCGCGCACACCCGCACACCTGCATACATGCAGACGCGCTCACGTGCACACACAGACATACAGACACACAGACACACACACACACACACACACACACAGACACACAGACACACAGACACACAGACACACTGTCACACAGACACTCAGACACACGGACATACAGACACACGGATACACAGACACATAGGCACATAGACACACTCTCTTAAAAAACTGCTCACAAAGTATCCTTATCCATCATAATAATAGCAACAGTAAACTTACAAAAAATGTGGCATTGTGGATACCAATTTGGATATTCAAAGGGGTATTAAAACTTACATATTCAAGTTTCAGGAAAAGAAAAGGAGCATTTTGGTCACTTTTATGAGGTCAGTCAGTACAACTCAATATGTAACAATAAGTAACATAACTACATTAGTAGCAACTGATCAAGTTGTGAATCTTTTATGATAGAAATTTGGCCAATTTGGGTAAACCACGTATCGAGTGTTTAGTTATTTGTGGACTTACACATTATACATATTAGGGGATTTATGCTCAGCGCCGAGATGTGACATTGTTATTATTTTGCATTTTAATGTATCATTTACGATATGTTTTAAAGAAAATATAAATTCCTAGAAACAGTAATAAATATAATAACACATAATTAGTTTCAAATTGTTAATTAATCACTATAAGTTGAATAAATTAAAAAAACATTAGCTAAATCAAAAATTCAAGTAATAATTAAGTAATAAAACCTGCGGCTTGATTAGAGCTCAAAATAATAAAAATTGAAATAATTTACTGTTTAAAATGAAGATTTCTGGCTGTGTAATGCGGTTTCGTTCTGAATTATTGCGCAAAAAAGAAACGCTAAAGATTTTGGAGACTGCGTGATCCAATTGAGTCGGACGTGAAGTGACAAATAGCCAGTGCGGCATGTTAAACGGGGACTAATTCTTCGCTAATTTGCGAAAAATTGCGGTTTTACCGAGACCGAGATTAATTGGTCCCGCTTGTCGAGGCTCAAGACTGTGAAAGGAATAATTATTAGATGGCTCTGGACACTAATGAGATACAGCAACGGCAAAAGGTCCAGCCTTTTAAAATTATATTTTTAATACTTGTATATTTTTTATTTGGGTAAATTGAATGTACAGTTTTAAAGTATTTTCAGGCAAAGTTTCGTATTGTAAATTGGTAACTTAAATCCAGCTGAATTAAAAAAAAAATAGCAGGGAATGGGTTTAGATATTCTCAAGTTCTTAACAATATTATAAGATAAATTTGCACATTGATTTAGACAATCCTAAAAAGATTGTATAATTTCAAAATTTGAAAAATTCATTTATTGATTGATTTGTCCGTTACTTTGTGATATTCCATTTTTTAAAAAGGAATAAAACATTTTTTTACTTTGTTATCTATCACTTTTATTTTTAAACAAAATTTGTGTGACTATAGTTTGGTAAAACGACTTTACATGCTCAAACACTACTTTAAAACTAAGGTTTTACAGCTATTTATCTATTCTATGTACCTAAATTTATACTTTCATTGGGGTTAATTTTTTACAATATTTTAAATAGTGTGGAATTTCGGAGATCCGTCTGATCGTTTAATAGCTGTCTAGATAGATATTTATTATATTTATAAATATCAATAGCTTCTAAAATGTTTAATTTTTTGTATTTGGGCGCTGTATGTAAAATATTCAAATTTATAATCTCGAGAAATTTATGTCCGGTATCTATGAAATGGTACGCAAAATTAGAGTGTTGTTTCTTTAATATGTACGCAGGTTTATGTTCTTTGTATCTGGTCTGAAAATTTTGAATTTTTTTTTTGTTTGAACAAAATAAGAGGGCACATTGGAACACTTATTGATAAAAATATAGATCGATGCAATAACACATTTGTCGATCGCGTTGGTGCGGCGGTAAGAGCGTCTGCTTTGCCGAATCCGCGCTGGAGCGGTAGCTGGTTCGATTCCAGCGCTCGGATGGTTATTTTTCTTTCTTCTGTCCGTTTATCTTTCCTAAATGTTTGTGATTGTTTCTAGGCAAGAGTGTAAAATCCGACTACGAATTACCCCTCAGTCACGCCAGTTAAAGGCTGGGTAAGGCCGGATGCCTTCTGAGAAGTGTTCTACGTTGGTCACTTGCCAGTCGGTAGGTTTCCTGATAGACTTATGGGTAGGCACATAACCAAGGGTTTATAGCCCGAGGGGGGTGCTGGCCTGGGTTTGTCGGAAGCTGATGACCGTGGTTCGGAACCCACGTTAAGCTGTAGGTCCAGTCGCTAAATAGCCTAGTTGCTGATGCGCCTCTAACCCAAACAGTTTACTTTTAATAATACATTTATAAACACTTTTTCATTGTTTTTAATAGGACATATATAATGTTTAATTGTTAATTGATAAATCCCTTTTATATTAAGGTAAAAAAGGGTTAGAAATAAAAAAAAGCGAACTGATAGTATTAATGAGAGTGGTGTACGAAGAGCTATTCTCCATTTGATAAACAAAACCATGACCTTACGAGATGCCGCGAATGTTTATTGTTTTAAAGTTAGCACATTATTTAATAGCGTAAATGAATATCGCATAAATAAAAAACCAAGAAACGACGAGATTTCTTATAATTTTTTGACGAAGCAAATTTTCGCGAATGCTGAAGAGAAAATATTAATATCATATTCACTACAAAGTTCTAAAATGAATTATAGATTAACATATAAACAAACGAGAACTTTAGCGTATAAATATGCTGTAGCTTTAAATTCATGTCCAGCTCAATAGCAAAAAAATAACATTGCTGCAATAGAATGGATAAAAGGTTTTAAGAAGAAACACAAAATACTCTCATTACGAATACTAAAAAATACTAGCCTATACTAGCTAAGATTAACGAGTTTTAATAAACATAATATTTCTGAATTTCAGAATAATTATGAACAGGTAATTAAAAAGTACAACTCCACCCTCTAATCGTATTATTAACTTGGATGAGACTTGCGTGACTATTGTAGTACGGGTTCCAAAACTTACTGCTCAATCTGGACAAAAATAAATTGAGCAAAGTGTTTCTGCTGAAAGGGGGTAATTAATAACAATGTGTGCGATTGTTAATGCTGCAGAAAATTCATTACCATCAGTTTTTATTTGCCCAAGGGCTGGATTTTACGAAAAGATGCTTATTGGGGCATCTATTGGTAGTATTGGCTTTGCAAATACCCCTCAAGGCGCTTGAATGACTGGATCACTATTCGTAAGTGCTGGAGCATTTGCAAAAAGCAACAAGATGCAGTAATGAAGGTAAAATATTGCTGTTTCATATTTGTATTCATAAAAGGCACTGTACATTAGATCTTATAAAATTTTGTCGTAAAAATGGGATTATTTTTCTTACTTATCTACCACCCTGTACTCATCTTCTCCAACCTCTAGATGTTGTACTTATGGGGCCATTTATATGATAACTTTCAGTTTCACAAAATGACTGGTTAGTAAATAATGCCGATAAAACTATAACAATTCATCATTTAGCAACAATAGTTACTCTTGCTTACAATGTTGCATTTACGCCAAGTAACATCACTTCAGGGTTTTCAAACCAGTTATCCATCCACTTTCGAGGAATTCATTCACAGACGACTATTTTCAATGCTCAGAAGTTACGAATCGTCCTTTAACAGCGTTCGCCTCTACTCAATTGGCATATTATAGGGAGCAAGAATCATCTCATTCAAACATAAATACTGATACCCCGTTATACCTAATGATAGATGCCTCAAAACCAGTTAAAAACGTCCGACAATATTGAAAACGTTAATGATAACACTCAAGTCATATCTCCTGTTTTAGTACAGCCTCTCCCAAAAGCAGCACCACGAACAGGAGGGAAGAGGGGAAGGAAAAAAGGAGTCACCAATTTTAATAGACAGTCCATAAAAAAATGATATAGAATCCAATTTTTTTGGTTACAAGCATTGTATTGTGCGCTAACTCAAAACAAACTGCCTTGCAGTGCAGAGAAACAAGTCAGGAAATTAAAGTCTAAGAATAAAAAAATTGGGTGAGCTAAAATCAGATTTAAGTGAAGTTATCAATCTTAAAAATTTAATAATTTTAAGAAGACTTATCTTTTTATATTGATCTCAAAGATTATATTGTTATTTTAAGAAAATTACTATGTTCTTATTAATATTGTTTTTAATTGTACGTGAGATTAATCTTTAATTTGACTGTGACTTAATTTAATATAATATTATAAGTATTACCATTAATAGTTTCGTTCATATTATTAAATTTTGAAGGCAAAATATTTATTAGACCTTTTTCTAAAGAAGCTGTTAGAGTTAATAGAACTAATATTTAATTATAAACAAAATCTGAATGGTAATAAAAGTTACAAATGGAAAAATATTTATTTATGTTGCGATTTAATATTTAATTGTTAAATATGGGCCCCAGGTTTGTTCTAAGGTGCCCCCTTTATTTTATATATATTACAACTTATATAAATATATATTATAACTTTATATATATTATAACTTTTATATATATTATTACAACTTTAACACACTGTATCTTGGTTATTATTAACATTTGACACCCTGAGTATAAGGTTTTGATCGCCATAAAAGTTTCCAAGGAAGTGACGAACAACATCTTGGATTATATATGAGACACGCATGAAAATATCTGGCCAGTGGATGATGATTTTGTTATAGCTATAGACAGGATGGTTCCAATATGATTATTACTCGACAATTACATGTACTGTGCTAAAAACCGTACTTAGTGCTGTACGAGACCCTATATACATACTAATATACATTTATTTATGATAAGGCTGTATGCATATCGGCCTTATTGGGTGCTTCGTCTTAGAGCGCACTAGGAAAACTTATTCGGGGAGAAATGCGCCGATTTAACATGCAGTAAGTTCAAAAAACTCTGGAAGAAAACAGGGGAATCAACAAAGTTAATTAACAGTTTAACAGCAGCTGAGAAAGAAAAGGGTACCATTTTTTCCTTAATACGTGAGGATTACGGAGGTACAGTGTGCAGGGAGCGGACGGAAATGTTAGAGGCTGTCTGAAGATTTTATTCAAAGTTGTATGAGGATCAGAACTAGTCAAGAATAGCAATGTCCATTGAAGAACAAGTGCCGGATATGAGAGAGCAAGCAGGATTCAGTACAATAGATCACATCCAGATTCTACAGCAGATCATATAAAGACACAACGAATACACTGTGCCGAGTGCATCGGGAGTACATCCGATCGTTTGTACTCCCGGAGTACAAACGGAGTTTTTGGACTTCTTTGGACTGTCCAAAGTCCAAAGAAGTCAAACGAAGTAAAAAAAAATCCTTTTATAAGTCATCCGACGAGAAGTCGGCAAAAATATGGGTTGTTTGATTGTGGAGAGGGACTCCCTATTCTTGGCGAGAGAGCATATGTCGGTACCCTGATGAGTCTAACCACCAACAGCCGAAACATGTGCCCTCCAATGTAAGGGATGGGTGGGGCTTCCTCCCGGTCAAGCAACTAACCATTGGTCATATATATATTAGGGTAAAGGATTTCAATGAAGCGTGATATCGCCAGGTAAGTGGAACAACTTATTAATTTGGCGGACCCAATATAATGTTTAAGAACAAACTCCCACGTTGCCTGGAGAAGAAGGTCTCTGATTAGTGCATCCTGCCCGTTATGACGTACGGAGGTGAAACATGTATACTCACATCGCAATACTCACAAAAACTTCCCGTTGCACGTGGATCCAAGAACAAACGAAATTGTGTGGAAATGGAGAGGAGAGGATGTGGAAACGGAGAGGGGCAAGTCATATAGCGAGGTGATGTGATGACAGATGGGCCAAAGCAATGCTGGGATGGATATTGCTTGATCATAAACATCCACGAAGAGCGCCGAAAACTTGATGAACTGATGACACATCAAATATATTTGACCCGAATGACAGAGAACAGCACGGAAACCCGAGATGAATGATGATGATGATGATTAGAGACCAGAGTTGTTATATAAGATAAGTGAATATATTATTTCATGCAATGACGTTTTGAAAAACTTTGAAATTTTATTTATGAAAATATCTATATCGGCAAATGTTTATAATTCAATTATTTTTGTACGGTACAGTGGATTATTTCGTTTTTTATGTTGTTTGGTCAAAAAGTAACAGTACGAAGGAACCACAACGATAAAGTTAAAGTTAGTATGAATTAATTTTTATATATAACATGTGTGAACTGGTGTAACGCACGAGTTGCTGAAGTGGCCATCATCCTGCACATGGATGCACAAGACCATGATGATGGTATTCGCTCTTAATAACTATTATTATATTAATAACTTAATAACTATAAAGCTTCTTCATTCACTGTACATTTAATTTGTGTATATTCAATATCGTGCTTAAAATGTTTTTCCTTTTAAATTTTAATTTAGTATATTCAATCTATCTTTTTTTTTAACTTTTTGGTTTCATTTTCATATTCAGAAGAAAAACTTTTTAACTTTTTTGCTTTTATTTCATTTGCATTTTCATATTCACTCTAACTTGTATCACATCATAAAATAACAGTGCGATAGTCGAGGTTTGTTTATCTACTACCGCTCCGCTTTTATCGAAACGGTGTATTGGCGATCTAACTAGAATTAACCTGTAACGGTATTGAAGCTGAATTTATTTACGGGATGCCATAAAATTTTCAACAAATAAAGTCGTTGCGCGTTTTTTATTACTCGATAAAAGCTATTAAGGTTTGACTTAAGTTACATGTAACATTTTGTTTCAATATGGTGAAATTATTTCCATAATAACAAATATATATATATATATATATATATATATATATATATATATATATATATATATATATATATATATATATATATATATATATATGGCTCTATCTGGGATGTTTACGATCAAGCGGAATCCACTCCTGGATTGCCTTGGTCCATCTATCGTCCCATCGCCTCGCTATATGGCCTGCCCACTTCCATTTCAATTCCTTTATTTGTCCAATGATGTCACTTACTTTCGTTTATTCTCTGATCCAGGTCTGTGCAGGTCTCTCTATCCGGTCTAGTAACGCTAAGCATACATCTTTATGCCAAGCATACATCATTCCCCTCTGTGGTACCGGAAATTTTTTAAGTGACTGCGATGTGAGTGTCCAGGTCTGACTTATGTATTTTATAACGCGCAGGACACACTGATCAAAAACTTTTCTTTCCAGGCAAAGTGGTAGTTTGTTCTTAAACACTATGTTGAGCCTACCAAATACCTTCCAGCAATATTTAACGCGTCGTTGCACCTCTCGGACAGTATTCTCTTCCTTTGATATCCTCTACCCAAGATATATATATATATATATATATATATATATATATATATATATATATATATATATATATATATATATATATATATACATATATATATATATATATATATATATATATATATATATATATATATATATATATATATATATATATATATATATAGTGATCCAAAACTTCCACATCCGTTCCTAAAATAGAAATTCTTTTGTCCTTAGCAAATTTATTGAACATGACCTGACTCTTCTTCTGATTTATTTTCAAGCTAAATAGTTATCAAGCCCTTTGCAGCTCTTTTACTTGTCTTTACAGCTCCTATGGGTGTTGTGAAAGAAGAACGATATCATCCATGAATCTAGGATAATTTATATATGCACCATTGATCTTTATTCCATCCTGCTCCCAATCCAAATTACGCAACACTTCTTCCAGGCAGGCTAAGAAAACAAAAGAGGTGATATTGCGTCACCCTGCCGTACGCCCCGCTCTACTTTTATTTCAACCTTAAGATCATCAAGGTGGACTGTCGCTGTAGCTCCATCATATATCGACCTTAGTAGGTTTACCTAGTCTTTCTCTACACCGTGGTTAAGTAATGCATCCATTATGGCCTGCTTTAATATTAAACGAAATGCTTTTTCATAATCGATAAAAACCAATCACAGTGGCACAGTGTATTCGTTGTGTCTTTATATGATCTGTTGTAGAATCTGGATGTGATCTATTGTACTGAATCCAGCTTGCTCTCTCATATCCGGCACTTGTTCTTCAATGGACATTGCTGTTCTTGACTAGTTCTGATCCTCATACAACTTTGAATAAAATCTTCGGACAGCCTCTAACATTTCCGTCCGCTCCCTGTACACTGTACCTCCGTAATCCTCACGTATTAAGGAAAAAAATTGTATCCTTTTCTTTCTCAGCTGCTGTTAATTAACTTTGTTAATTCCCCTGTTTCCTTCCAGAGTTTTTTGAACTTACTGCATGTTAAGTCGGCGCGTTTCCTCCCGAATAAATTTTCTTTTGTAAAGCTCAAGGTTCTCGACCTATATATATATATATATATATATATATATATATATATATATATATATATATATATATATATATATATATATATATATATACATATATGTTCTTACAAACATAATAAGATAGAAGATAGTGCCATATATATATATATATATATATATATATATATATATATATATATATATATATATATATATATATATATTTGTTATTATGAAAATAATTTCACCATATTGAAACAAAATGTTACATGTAACTTAAGTCAAACCTTAATATCTTTTATCGAGTAATAAAAAACGCGCAACGACTTTATTTGTTGAAAATTTTATAGCATCCCGTAAATAAATTCAGCTTCAATACCGTTACAGGTTAATTCTAGTTAGATCGCCAATACGCCGTTTCGATGAAGGCGGAGCGGTAGTAGATGAACAAGCCTCGACTATCGCACTGTTATTTTACGATATGATACAAGTTAGAGTGTATATGAAAATGGAAATGAAATAAAAGCAAAAAACTTAAAAAGTTTTTCTTCTGAATATGAAAATGAAAGTAAAAAGTTAAAAAAAGATAGATTGAATATACTAAATTAAAATTTAAACGGAAAAACATTTTAAGCACGATATTGAATATACACAAATTGAATGTACAGTGAATGAAGAAGCTTTATAGTTATTAAATTATTAATATAATAATAGTTATTAAGAGCGAATACCATCATCATGGTCTTGTGCATCCATGTGCAGGATGAAGGCCACTTCAGCAACTCGTGCGTTACACCAGTTCACACATGTTATATATAAAAATTAATTCATACTAACTTTAACTTTATCGTTGTGGTTACTTCGTACTGTTATTTTTTTACCAAACAACATAAAAAACGAAATAATCCACTGTACCGTACAAAAATAATTGAATTATAAACATTTGCCGATATAGATATATTCATAAATTGAAAGTGACACGTCATTGCATGAAATAATATATTCACTTATCTTATATAACAAGTCTGGTCTCTAATCATCAT
Source organism: Cosmopolites sordidus (assembly GCA_031761425.1). Taxonomy (NCBI): domain Eukaryota; kingdom Metazoa; phylum Arthropoda; class Insecta; order Coleoptera; family Curculionidae; genus Cosmopolites; species Cosmopolites sordidus. The sequence goes on from JARFXV010001149.1 coordinate 278,328, forward strand.
CATCATCATTCATCTCGGGTTTCCGTGCTGTTCTCTGTCATTCGGGTCCAATATACTTGATGTGTCATCAGTTCATCAAGTTTTCGGCGCTCTTCGTGGATGTTTATGATGAAGCAATATCCATCCCAGCATTGCTCTGGCCCATCTGTCATCACATCACCTCGCTATATGACCTGCCCCTCTCCGTTTCCACATCCTCTCGTCTCCATTTCCACACAATTTCGTTTGTTCTTGGATCCACGTGCGGTTTTTTCTGTACCGCTGTATAATGCCAAGCATTGACCTTTCTATTTTCGTCTGTGCAACGGAAAGTTTTTGTGAGTATTGCGATGTGAGTATACATGTTTCACCTCCGTACGTCATAATGGGCAAGATGCACTAATCAGAGACCTTTTTCTTCAGGCAACGTGGGAGTTTGTTCTTAAACATTATATTGGGTCTGCCAAATTAATAAGTTGTTCCACTTACCAGGCGATATAACGTTTCATTGAAATCCTTTACCCTAATATATATATATGACCAATGGTTATTCGCTTGACCGGGAGGAAGCCCCACCCATCCCTTACATTGGAGGGCACATGTTTCGGCTGTTGGTGGTTAGACTCATCAGGGTACCGACATATGCTCTCTCACCAAGAATAGGGAGTCCCTCTGCATAATTAATCAACCCATATTTTTGCCGACTTCTCGTCGGATGACTTATAAAAGGATTTTTTTGACTTCTTTTGACTTTTTTGGAGTTTGGACAGTCCAAAGAAGTCCAAAAACTCCGTTTGTACTCCGGGAGTACAAACGATCGGATGTACTGCCGGACTATCAATCCGAACAGCCGAACTGTCAATCATTCGACGTCACGTGTCTCTCGGGACCGGTTTCTAGCCGTCATCAGCCGAGCTCTAGACGAATGCAAGGAAAGCAGTTCGGAGAGGCGATCGGGGCCAGACCAGATTAACTGGCCATTTTAATGATAGGTCGTGATCGCACACAACTCACGCCATCATACGGCGAATGCTCGTAGCAGTCAGGACCGCTCGTAACATTCTGCCTGGAACCTCGGGTATAGTACCAGGTATGCCCACAAGGCAGCGTAACGGAACCGTGGAGGGAAATATTACAGAAATCTTTCACCCTTTCTCCACGTGGTGCCACCGATCGCCTTCGCCGAACTGTCAAGCATGCGACGTCACGTGTCTCTCGGGACCGGTTTCTAGCCTTTCAGCCGTCATCGGCCGAGCTCTAGACGAACGCAAGGAAAGCAGTTCGCAGAGGCGATCGGGGCCATACCAGATTAACTGGCCATTTTATTCCCATCCCATATTTCCCTCCGCGGTTCCGTTACGCTACCTTTTGGGCATACCTGGTACTATACCCGAGATTCCAGACAGAATGTTACGAGCGGTCCCGACTGCTACGAGCATTCGCCGTATGATGGCGTGAGTTGTGTGCGATCACGACCCGTCATTAAAATGGCCAGTTAATCTGGTCTGGCCCCGATCGCCTCTCCGAACTGCTTTCCTTGCCTTCGTCTAGAGCTCGGCTGATGACGGCTGAAAGGCTAGAAACCGGTCCCGAGAGACACGTGATCGGTGGCACCACGTGGAGAAAGGGTGAAAGATTTCTGTAATATATATATATATATATATATATATATATATATATATATATATATATATATATATATACATATTTCTAAATCATTCCGGGTGTCGATCCGTTGATTCTGTGAAAAGTCACAGCGTTTCGCCAAAATCTCATTTGGCATTTTCAAAATACCAAATGAGATTTTGGCGAAACGTCGTAACACAGAATCAACGGATCGACATCATATTAATTTAGAAATATTATCTATCATAACTAACACAGATGAGAAAATGGAAAGATAAGCCGAATATTTTAGATATATTGAATATAAATTAGTTGGGAAGGAATAACCAAAATTGAGTTGAAAATTCAAACACATGGAAGCATAGATATAAGCAATAGCTAATGAACAAGGCAAAAAAAGGCAAAGCCCCAGATATAGATGATATCACGGGAAAATTGCTGAAAGTGAATGAATTACTTCACTCTTTGTTTATAAAAAACTGGCGAGAAGAGAAATTTCCCGAAGGCTGTAACCATAATCAAGTCACCAAAGAAGCATGACCTATATAATTGTGACCTAAATAATTGGAGAGAAATCACACTACATTGTATAATGAATAAGATGTTTTGTCTGATATTAGCAAATAGAATAGTAGAAGAGTTGGAAAAGGAAGAACAACATCGATTCACAAATAGAAGATCTTATTTACATTTGGTGAATACATTAACCCTTGACTTCTGAACATTGTTTTGACTCAAATATGAAAAAATACTAATTTGTTTAATTGATCAAGCCCAACATGTAGCTGAAAAAAATATTAAAAAATGTCATTACCCCAGGAAAAGCGGGAAATGTAATGGGACACATTGTCCCAATTGTACTTATAAGTAGGATAATGTTCCATTGGTATTCAGAAGACTGTAATATAAAATCATAATATAGAGGTAAAAAAAAAATATTTATTTTCAAGGTAAATAAAACTCAATATATCCTATTTGTAATATGTATTACAATTAACTATGATATGGAGTAAAGTAATTTGTACACAGCATAATGTTACATGCTGGGTATATGTACTTGGTCCCCTTATCATTTTTGTCCAGGGCACATTTGGGCAATCTTCACCGGCCAGAAGTTGGAACTGGCATATGATCTCCAATGTTCAGTAGAAGTTTGGCCCTTTTTGACCGAGGACCGCTTGATCCACTGAGCTTTCTTATAATTTTGGCACCCTAACATCCAGTCAGAATAAGCTCTTCTGCCAGATTCCCGAGAAAACTTTCCCCTTCTTTTAACCATCTTTTGATGTAGAACATGGGCATTTACAGCCGCTACCATAACATGTTTTAAAAAAAATTTCTCCACCACTTCGTGGATCTACTGTCGAAGTCGTAGACCTAAAAGATGTGATCTGCCAAATCTACCCCTTCCACTGTTTTGTTATATGTTACAATAGGATAATTTTCGACATCATCAACATCACTTTCTCCGTTTGAACTTTCATTTATCTCGTTATTGGATGGCACATATTTTGATTTAGTTGTTGATTCTGAATCTTCATCGGTCAACTCTTCTATCGCTTCCAACATTTTATGGTCAGTCATTGTTCTTCGACTCATCGTATAATAATACATAACATTGCACTGAAATTTCTTTTGTTACCAGTGGGATATAAAGTCCCAATCAAAAATACCACTGGGACGTTATATCCCAAAAACGCTAACACCACAAAATTTTTACTTACTTAAGTTAATTTATGATGTAAATAAACATTTTATATACACACACAAAAACTTCAGCTTATTTACGAAATAAACATATAAAGATATAAAAATACAGAAAAAAACACTTATTTTGTAAAAAAATGCACAATCGGATCATCGTACTAGAATCTGATAACTAAAATGTCAAATGATAACACTATTATGGCGGATCAAGGTCAACAGCTGATTTTACGTTATTGAATATACTCCAAACTACCACTGGGATGAAGAGAATCGCAGTTTGAATGGATCTTTCTCCCTGCGGTATTTTCTTTGGAACGCATTGACACATTGGTAGTCAAAGAGTAAAAGAGCTCTACAAAACACTCAGTGAAATACCAGTTATTCCTGAGTATAGCATTTACTGACGTTGAAAAGGCGTTTGACTCCATAAATAGAGAAAAAATATTTCATATATTCTGAAATAGAAAACTCCTATACAATAAAAATCAATTTAAGTAAAGGAGACTACAATCAATGCAAAAGTATAGTTCAACATGAAGAAAAACTATCTCAAAAATCTGAAACTGAAACAAGAGTGAAGCAAGGATTTGTATATTTATTACTAATATTGTTCACTTTAGTTTTGAATGGAGTAATGAAGGCATTTAGGAACAACAAAAGGGGGAGTACACCATGGAATTTGTTGGAAAGACCTGAGATGTTTTGAAAATAATGTCGTTCAGATTTACCCCTTGACTTCGTCTGGTAAATTCTGGAGACCAAATTTTCGATTACTTGTTTACGCATATCGTGTAGTATATTTTTAATGGTAGTCTGAATGTTTTAAGGTTTTTTGTCCAGAGTTTATTTCTCTAAACCATTAATACGCAGTTCAAGGTTTTCAGCCGAACTTTATATATTTAACGCAAATCAATTTCTTTCTGCAATTTAATGCATGCATCAATACATTTACTTGAGTTACCTTATCGAGTTGACTTTTGCAAAACACTATATATTAACTGACTCTTTTTCAAGCTTATTCTCAAGCCAAATGTTTCCCACCTTTTGCAGCTGTTGTATGTATTTTTGTAGCTCAACTGGTTCTGCTGAAAGGAGAACTATATCATCAACGAATCTAAGGTGGCTTAAGTATGCACACCTTTGATTATTTTATCCTATCCCTAATCCAGATTATAAAACATATCTTCAAATCAGGCTGAGAAAAAAACAGGCGATATTGAGTCATCAGGTTGTACACCTCGTTTTACACTTAGTTTAGCTTCAGGATCATCCAAGTGAACTGCCGCTGTAGCTTCATTATACATGGATCCCAGTAGGTTCACATAACATCAATTGGTTCAGCAATGCATCCATTATGGTTTACTTTGAGATTGAGTCAAATACCTTTTCGTAGTCAATAAAAGCTAAACACAGTGGCATGTGTATTTCTATCGCCTGCTAGATAACCTGGATGTGATGCATTGTACTGAATTCAAGTCTGAATCCGGCTTGATGTCTTGTTTGTTCATCATTCAGTGTTCTTAATATTTTTTTGTTATTATGCTGCCTCTTGGGCTGTAGCTTTTAGATTTTTATTTGCTTTTTTCTTATGAACAAGAATCCAATCAGCATTTTCCCATAAGTTGGGTACTTTTTGTTCATTGAGGTATTTTGAGTACAATTTTGCCAGTATTTTATGTAAAGTTTAACTAGCAGCCAATGGCTGATCTGTTATTTCCATACTCGTTGTCTTCCACAGTTTATCCTAACATTTACCCTTACCATTTTATAGTCACTTCCAACATTAAAATGATTAAAGCCAGTACAATTGCAAAATATTATTTTATCGTTTGATATAATGTAGTCTGACGGTTATCTATCACTTTTATTTTTAAACAAAAATTGTGTGACTATATTTTGTAAAACGACTTTACAGTCTCTTACAAACGACATTACATTTTTAAGAATGTAAAGTCGTAAACAAAGTAGAAAATTGTTTTATTCCTTTTTTAAAAAATGAACTATCACAAAGTAACGGACAAATCAATCAATAATTGCTAATATAGTATAATACATAGTAATAAGGTATATATCGCCAATATTATAAGTTTATTTTTAACCCGACTTATTTTTAGGCAGCAAATTGTAATTTGTAAGTTTATTTAAATTAATTTTATTATTACATCTTAATGTAATCATAACTCACATAGAGGGACAATAGTCATTTTTTGTTATAATTATTATTAATATTTACCTAAACATTTTAGACCAGAAATAATTTTTTAAATTTTTTCTAGCAGTTTATTAACATCAATGTTCAATAATTTTTCACTTATTCAAATTAATTTTACATTGCTTGACAGTCGAACGAAATGACTGTCGATGAACGAGATCGATCATAGTGATGCTGTATCAGTCGAACAAGCTTCGGCTGCTGATCTGATATTTGTGATAAGAAAAAGACTAGAACTCGTCCTCTTGATATGCGAAAAAAAAACGGAATAAAAAAGTGATAATACGGGCCTGTTGGATTGAAAAGACGAGATGTAAAAAAGAAGAGGATGTAGTGAGACAGTGACTAATTGTATGTTAAAATGGAGCGGGTTTTAGACGTATTAAAGGTAGCGATATTTTTATACTTCTTTAGACCAGACAAGCCTGAATTTATTTTTAGAGAGTATTTAGAGGGAATCATTTCTTTATTCGGGTTTAATGTATTTTATTATGAACTATTAAATGTAATTGATAAAGGTATATAAGTTTGATTTTTTGGACAAACAAGTTAAAAAAAATGATATGTAAATTTTATTAAAACAAGCAATATGAACTCAACCAAATTTGTAACAACTAAGGGCGTTAGAAAAGGTGACATTTAGAGCCTGCTATTGTATTTCACCCTTATCGACGAATTGGCTAAGGAATTAGGTATGCACACTTGTGTACATACACTTGTAATTGCTGAAATTAGGGAACTGATTTATGCGGACGATCAAGTACAATAGCAAAAATCTTTGGATGCATGGATCAGTCAAAACAGTTTTCAGAAAATTGCTTTAAAACAAATGTGGATAAGATGGATATGATGGTGGTTGTTGGAATGTTTGGAAAATCTTAAAATCTAACTGGATATGCGATGGTAATGGTATATATAATAGACTGAAAAATAAAACAAACTGATAAATTAAAATATTTTAGGGTTACCTTAGAGCAGAAGGGAAATGGAGGATGTGATGAGAATAACAACAATAGATAGGGCAACTAAAGCTTATTATGCATTGTATAAACCCTTTTTCAGTAAAAGGAAATTTCGAAAGACAACAAAGTTAAAGTTTATAGCTCGGTAATAGTGCCAAAAGTAACTTACAGTCGTGAAATATTGGTGTTGATTGAACAACAAAAAACAAAACTACAAATACTCGAGATGAGAATGTTGAACAGAATTGAAGTAGTGATAAGGAGGAACAGATTGAAAAATTCCGAGATAGATCATCAATCAGATAACATCAATTGTGATTGTATCTCTTGTGGATGTCAGGCATGAGAATAGTAAAAAAAGAGTGGAGAACTAAGCTATGTTCTATTTATATGAAAATCATACCTAACGAAGGGTATAAAAATCATGAACCGTGAAGTGTACTAAGCCTATCATTAATAATTGAAAAAGTTGACTGAAAAGAATCGGTCCTTTATCTCGGTTCATGATTTTCTTACATTTTTCTATTTGAATGTTTTCATATGCATCCAAAGCCCAATTATTATTAACATTTTTAATTAGTCTTAAATTACTAATATCTATACGGTCGTCATGTTCGATTGCATGTTGGGCAATACAAGATTTTTCATTTCTCCCATATCTAATGCGGGCAATATGTTCTTTATATCTTGCCAATATGGATCTTTTTGTTTGCCCAATATATCTTCGATCACAGTCTTGACAGCTAATTTTGTAAATCCCCGACTTTTCATGTTGCTCTATTTTCTCTTTTGGATTACCCAGAACTTCTCTTAATTTATTATATGGTTTGTACACAACCTTAAAGTCTACTTTTTTTCAAAATTTTGTCTAGTCCTCTTGTTAATTGGGCATCAAATAAATAAAATAAAATACCATAAATTTCTTTGTGTTCTGATCCTTTTGAAAAGCCGAAGATTCTTTCAATAATTTTCTGAACTTATGTTTTCTAATTAGTTTATCTACAATGTTCTTATTATAACCATTCACTTCAGATACCTCCCTAATTAATTTTAATTCTTTGTTATAATTATCTTTATTTAAAGAAAAATTAATTAATCTATTTACCATAAAATTTAAACTAACCATCTTATTTTGGAAGCTATGATTTGAATCATTAGGAATGTACCTCGAAGTGGTGGTGGTTTTTCTGAAAATATCAAAATCTAACCTATTTCTATTATTTCTACTGACTAACACATCCAGAAATGGTAAACTATCGCTGTTTTCGAGTTCATGCGTAAATATTATATTTTGGGATTTACTATTTAGGTTCTTAATAAAATCATCTAAATTTTCATTTTTCGAATCGAAAATGGCAAAAAATGTCATCCACATATCTTAACCATACCTTCGGAAAGTAACTGAATTGATCTTTTGCCTCGTTTTCAAATTTACTTATAAATAAATTGTTCTTAATATTAAGTAAGTACACTTAAGTAAGTCTTAATATTACTTAAGTGTAAGTTAATACTAAGTTCAAAATATTAATATATGTTTTAAATCCTTTAAATTATTATTATATTCCTTCGGCACTGGCTAAGTGCAGCAGTAGAACTGACGATTTATAATTAATTTAGAGAAAAATTTAGACATTAGTGCAGTTCTTAAAAAATCTTAATAATGAAGGGTTATCGAACTATTAGTACTATATATTTTTGTGAAACGTCATAGCAGCCATTTTCTTTTCTTATCCCCGCCAAAATTGATATTTGTGTTTAGTGATGTTTGGTAAATCATCATAAGCAAATATACAGCTGCACAGCATATACAATTCAAATTTGTTATAAAAATAATGAACCTATTCGGGCTACGTTTCGCGCTTTACGTGAAATTTTATGGCCAACACAATATTGTTCGTAATTAATTCAAAAACTCGCTTATTATTCATAATTTAATTCAAAAATGCAAATTAAATGGCAGTGTTTTTGATGCTAATAATCCAACCCGTCAAAAACTTAAATGCATTGCTGAAAATATCAATGCTGAGAATCAAAGTGTGAATGAAAATCCAGAAGAATTAATTATACATTCACGAATAATCAATTTAGCTGAAGAACCCAAACCAAATGACCATTTATTGCGCAGAAATTTTGCAGATTGACTTTTAGAGCAATTTGAAACAGATTCATTATTTTGAGCGATGAAGCTCATTTTTGGTTAAATGGCTTTGTAAATGAGAAAAATTGTCCCATTTGGAGTAAAAAAACTCACATAGTATTCTTAAAATACTTTCACATCCACAAAAATTAACAATTTGGTGTAGTTTATAATCTGAAGGTGTAATTAGACTATACTTATTTGAAAACGAAAATGGAAATGCAGTTACTATTAATACAGAATGCTACAAAAAAATGATTACTGATTTTTTCGGGATACATTGAACGATCTCAGTCTATTGAGAGCAAAGTTTAATGACGATGTAATCTAAATACCGATGTTATTTGGCCACCAAAATCATGCGATATAACAGCATTCGATTATGTGACAAATTATGGGGTTATGTGAAATTATTGATTTTCACCAATAAAGTATAAAGACTCAATGACCTGAAACTAACATTATTCCTGTCATTTGTGAAATAAATGCCGATTTATGTGGCAAAGTTCTGAAAAATTGGTATTCCAGAATATTTATTTTTTAATCCACAGGCGATCATTTACGTTCAATTATTTTTAAATAAAAATGCCCTGAACCATTATTTAAAATTAAAAAAATTATTTTGATATCTTATACCGTTTTGTTTTTATTCTAAATTAAAGTTTTTATTCTAATACGTATAGTTCATAATTGATAAGCCTATATATGTGAAACGTCCACTAATAAATTTTGTTTACCTTTTTATATTTTACTTTGAAAAATGTTGAAAATAAAATTAAAATTACTAAAATAATTTTGAAAGGTAGTCTTTTTCAATTTAAGTAATACATTCGAAATGAACGCAATGTAGCAAAAACTACAGAATAACAAAATGTAGTTTGTTATTCATATCGTTTGTTTTGTTATTGAGTCTAAATCCTAAAAGTCTTAACGTTTTATTCAATGAACAATAAAAAGCTTGCAATAATCTTATTTAGCAATATTTTCATAATTTCCCATTGATATTAAATCGCATTCATTCGCCAATTAACAAAATTGTTGCCGCATATTTATAAAGCGAAACTTATTAGAGTTCGTCTTCTTAATGTAGAGACACAGACCTGATTGGTTATATAGAGAAAACTAAAGAAAAGGAAGAGAATGGTATGAGACACTGATTAATTGTATGGAAAGATGGAGCACCTTTTAAATGTATTAAAAGTAGTCGTATTTTTGTTTATTCTAGTCTAGTGAATCTCAAATTTGTCTCCGTAAAAATATGCGTGAAAAGTTATTTATCGTTTAAAAAGAAAACCTATTACCATAAGTTATATAACTATATAACTCACTCATTATATAACTCCATAATTTTTTGTTTTTTTGTAATAAATACATTTTATGACAAGCTCGCAGAGGATATCTTTAATTCTTTAGTGTTTTAAATCAAAGTTGGAATAGATTGTAACTTATAATATATAATACTGTAATACTGTAATAGTGTAATACTGTAATGTTGTAATACTGTAATACTGTAACTTTAAATGTAACTGATATAATACGATGTTAGTAACGTTTGATGAATGTAGCGGATATTACCTCTTGCCCAGAAATGACTATTTTGATTATTCACCTGACCACTTAAATAAAATGAGCTTCATCGTTCATTATTAATTTTACATGGAAATTGTTAATTCGCAGGCAACATGTCTTGAACAATTTGGATCTCACAGGGAAACATGTGGTCACTTCTCAAACTTGTAAACGTAAACTGCATGGAAAAATTCTCAAATCTAGATCACGTCGTCGAATCCATGTTTCTGGAGACTCCTTCACTCCTAACTGTTCCAAACTCTTGACCTAGCTTGATTAAACGATGAATTGTCATTTTATGGGGTACAGACGATTAAATTTCCGTCAAGTTGCAATAATTGAATTATTTTGTAAGTGCAAATTTTAATAATTTTGCTGCGTTCTTTTAGTGTGTCTTTATCTATAATAAAATTTTCACATCTGTACTACACAGTAGCCAAACCCAAATTGTCACAAATATCACAAAGAAAAATTGGAGCCAAAAGGAGCCAACAAAATGGTAGGGTGACACTTGCTAATCCCAGTACTACTCACATATATGTATAATTTATTTTCTTTAGAGTATGAAGTGTTAAGTTTCAAGGCGTAACTTTTTACGCATTTAATTTATCCTGTAAGGTATTGGGAGCGTCTTCGAACCTAACTGTATATTTCACACTGCAGTTTTTTATTCCTTTAATCGAGGGCACTTTTAAATAGTATTGAATAATACTTTTGACGAACATTCCAACAAGGAGTGTCGGCAATAGTTTTGAATAATTTAATCTGAAGCTAATGGAAGATGTATAAATTTAACGAACTATTTATGGGGTTCAGCTGGAGTTGATATGTCTAGATAGGATTTATTATGAACATATAAAGTAGGAATTTATTTTCTGATGTTGCTTTCTTTTAATGAATATATGTTTCTCCTGTTAAGTCGCCGATCAAGACAAATTAGATGTCTTATTATGTGGTATTTGAACGTTATTGAATATTATAGAACATGTTTCCCTTCTCAAAGCGAATGTTTGAGGTTGGAGAGGAAGATTGCTTTTTCCTTATCGAAATCAATACTAATTATTCTGTTATTCAAATTATTATAATTATATAACAATTATAAATATAATATAATTATTAACTGTTCTATGAACTTGTTTTATTATTCCATGTTTACGCTTAAATATCGGCTGGTGTTTTGGAATAAACAGGTTCTTTTCAAGTAACGGTATTACGAGTTTTAATAATAATTTTTCTAAAAAATAAGTTTAATAAGTTCTTATGTGAAGTTTGACCTAAAAACAGAAAATGATGAGAAAATCATCCATATTTTTTTGCTGTAAATTATTGTTGCATTGGAACAAATTATAGTGATAAAGGCATTATCGTTATCACTTATTTGTAATTCGCCAACGTGTATTTCATTATCCATATTAGCATTATCAGGAAATGATTCAATCTACATTACAATGTTTTTTTTATTCCCTTAATATCTAAAAATATTCAGTAAATACTCCAAACGGGGGCTCTCTTTACAGTAAGTTGATTTGTATAAAATCTAAAACAGTTTTTCTGGAACCAACAGTAAGTCGACAAAAAAGTTTTTTTTCTTATTGTAGTGAGTCTAAAATTAGGATTCTTTGTGTTGTGATATTTATATTAATTGAACATTGCTTCGACCTTACAGAAATGCCTTTGTGGAAGTAATGTAAAGTATTTATGAATACTTTTAAAATTAATGTATTCATGTAACTTCTACAAATGCAGATATAACTTAAATGGACATGACTTTATCTATCAGTTGAGCGAATTACCTTTATATCGCATTTGTCTAACGTATTTGTAATATCACAAAATGTATTTATCCAAACAAAAAAGCTTTACTAAAGATCGTAGAATTTTAAATTTAAATAAATTACTCCAAACAACTATCAATAAAAACACATTATGTTAGTTTGAAAAATGTATAAAACATTTACATTTTACATATTTTACGAGTTTAAAAATAGTTTTCAAATTCCAGAATCACAAGTTATACATTTGAACAGCAGTGTGATAAAGGATTTAAGATAATAAAATAACGTTACCTCTACAACACGATGTCATATTAACCCGATTCGAGATTTGGGGGAAATCCCCTGTAAAACGGAATTCTTCCAACAAATTTTGGATATTAGGGAAATTTCCGTGGAATAGGGGAGGTGATGAGACATTTTAAGAGCACTATGTTATTCAGTGTATTTCATCAAATGGAGTATGTTTTGTCAGATTTTGATTATATTAGTCTATTAAAGTAATTTATTCCTGTAGTATTCAAAGATATTTTATTTTATCATTCTCGTTTTTTCTATATATAAATATATATTTTACATTAATTATATTCAAGGATTTATGCGGCGTTCAGGTGGACTCCATAGATCCAGATAGGTTTTGTTATGAACTTATAAAGTAGGAGTTTATTTACTAAAGTTGCTCCGTTTAACGGGGGAAATCCCTTAAATCCCTTTAGAAATTTCAAAAAAAAGATTTTTTTTTCATATTTCGAAAATATAATATATTGATAGCATACTGACAAGAGGAATAATATAGATATTAAATATTTACGGAGTTATCGCATATAGAGTTGAGCGCGCCGGAGCCTGCATATCGCTACCCAGACAGCTTAATCAGCATCTTGGCCTCTGAGATGTGCAAATGAATAAGTTAGTAGGTCATTGTCTAACAGAGACACAGAACGAAGAGTTTTGTAAATGTACAGTACTAAACCGATGTTAGCACGACGAATGCACAGCTTCGAATAAGCTCTGAGACGTTAGGCCGTTAGGCTACTGCGCATCCCAATCTTAGATGCTGAGCTGTAAATATCGACAGGTAAAAACCGGGCTGTTCAATTACAATATGATCTTATCTATTACCGGGGTGTTTTGGAAATTTAGCTGGTCATTCGTAGTTATTATATGACCATTTCATAAGGATATTTTTATTTCTACTAAAAATATTGTTAGTAGGTTTAATTTTTTACTTTTTTTTCTGAATATAATAATTTAACATTGTTTATATATATAAAATTATTGTTCTTAATACAATGTGTAGACATTCTAGTGCTTTTTATATTATTTAAAAAATCTTTTTTATGTTCTTATATAATATCACTTGAAAAAATTCTACAAATTGACATAAAGGTAATCAATTTACTGATAAACAAGGAAAGTTTCGCGCCGGGTACAAGTGATGCTATAAGTGTATTTGTGTGTATAGTGTAAGTATAATTATTGGCACCTATGCCAAAGTTTTCGCCGAAACCTCCAATGAGGCGCGAGTAACGAGACAACCGGAGGAGTCTTTCCGAAACAAAAGCAGCTCGTACAGCCCGAAAACAGCAGCGGGTTAAAACAAAACAGCTTTTCGAAGAGACTGAAGGTTTATTATATGCACCTGGGATCGCAGATTCATCGGTAAGTCACTAAAACTAATCGTTTTATTGTATTGAAACTTTAAATGCGATTATCTCGAAACTGTGTTTACAAAAACTGCTCGCTCTGTAACTCAACTTGATCGATTTGGTTAAAATTTTGAATACCTGAAGTTTTAAAGATTTCCTATAAATAAACTACCTTTTGGGATAAAAATGTCGAAAAAATAGTACAAACTCTGAACATTTTTTGTTTTAAAGCTTAATTAATTGTTAATTTAATACTTTTTTATATTTTTATAGGTTTATCCTTCCCGTGTATATCTCAGAAATAGAAAGTTTGTAATAAATAGTAATGTTTTTTTATGGTTCAGATAAATAGAAAAAGAGTGACGAGTGTAGCACTTTTGGATCTCCCGCCAGAGACGCCCAAAAAAAAAAAAAATACTGAGCCGCCATTTTATACAAAAAAAAAAATAGTTTTATACTCTGCAAAGATCAAATAAAATTATATTAAAACTTTAAAATGATATGGTTATTTTATCACCTTTAAAAACACTTCTGAAAAATGACTCATTTTGAGGCGTCTAGAAGGATTTCTCCCCTTAAGTCGCTGAGCAAGACATATTTGACGTCTTTTTTATGTGGTATTGGAACGTTATTCAATATTATAGGACATATTACTATTCTTAGAGCTAATGTGACATATACTCATTTAGATTTGTTTGCTTGGACTTTCCATTTTTGGACCAGTCATTATTTAAATTATTTAAGGTGTTTATGTTAAAAATATTTTCTTTTATCATTCTCTGTTTTCTTTTATATACTAAATATATATTTTACATCAAGAGTATTCAAGGACTTATGCGGGGTACAGCTCAGACTCCATATGTTCAGATAGATTTTATTATGAACTTATAAAGTAGGAGTCTATTTGCTAAAGTTGTCTCCGATCAAGACATATTTGACGTCTTTTTTCTTTGGTATTTGAACATTATTCATTATTATAAGAGGGTTGCTATTTAAGTATCCGGAATAAGAAATAAAAACAAATATTTATCATTGAAAATGGTTTTATTTTTAGTCAAAATATTCTCAGCGATGATCGATATACTTCTGCATACGTTTGAACCAATTTTCATAACATTTTTTCCATTTGAAGTATCTCCAAAACCGCTTCTTCTGGCGTCGAAAATCGTTGACCACGCAATTTATCCTTCAAGGACGAGAACAAAAATAAATCATTATGTGTCAAATCCGGACTATACCGCGGGTGACAAGCATTAAATCAATTTCATGTTTTGACCGGTCAAATATTGAGTTGTTCGGTCCGATGTGTGAGAACTTACGTTGTTTTTTTCTTATTTATTCAAAGACTCCTGGCAAACAAATGGTTGTGTACCATTCAGAAATGACAGTTTTACGATTCTCTAGTGGCACTGTAGCCACATGCCCATTTATCCCATTAAAACAGGCGACCATTTGCTTCGAAGTGTTTCTTGCGCGAACAGCTTTTGTTGGGTTTGGTTCATTTGATAGACTCATACTGCTGTTTATTTTCGGGCTCATACGTATGGATCCAATATTTTTTTAGATTTAATTTTTTGAGCATTTTGCGGCGCTAAATGTTCATGTAAAACCTTGTGTATGCTTGTCATACTAATGCCCAGGGATGCCTCAATTTCATAGTATGTCACATGACGATCTTGCTTTAACAGTAATTATGTTTTCTGTTATAAAAACCGGTTTTGGCCGACCTTATTTAAATTCGCCCGTTACGAACGACGGAGAGTTATCAAGAATTAATTCCATTTATTGACTGAGATGAAATTTTCAAGTCACTAAACAATACAAATAGGGTCCGTATGACAAAACGCCCGCAAAACAAAACAAAACCTAACGATGTATATGTCAGATGGCGCCTAGCAACACCATTGTTGCCAATTCTGGATATTTAAATAGCAACCCTCATAGGACATGTTTCTCTTCTCTGAGCGAATGTGGTATTACTCATTTGGATTCGTTTGCTTGCACTTTCCATTTTTGGAGCAGACATCCTTTAAATTCTTTAAGGTGTTTCTGTAAAGTAGAAATAGCTATACTTGTTAAATGTACAGAATATCATGAACAAATCGGTCCGAGGACATTACAGTACACCATACACTGCAGTACGCCAGAATTGATACCTTAATTTTAGTAAACAAAGCACTGTGTGTACTAAAATTAAGGTATTATTCACTATTCTATTATATTAATAATAGAATAGATAACTCTCTATTAATGTACAAAGCTAGCAAGGAAAATCATTTTTTAGCTGGCAAAATAGGATAGGATACCACACATTATCAAACGCTTGGTGGTTGTCTAAGAAAGCAGTTAAACCATGTGTTTCCGTTGTCGAAATCATCACTAATTATTTTGCCTGCCCTATGAACCTGATTTATTATTCCATGTTTATCCGTAAGCTGGTGTTTTGGAATAAGCTTGTTCATTTCAAGTACCGATATTAATCGTTTTAATAGTAGTTTGTGAAAAACTTTCTATAATATTGCGAGGTATTATTCATAATTGGTCTATAGTAAATGATAGTTTCATCTTTTTTGCCTGGTTTATATATCAAAATAATCTTTCACCTACATGAAAAATGCTGTAACCTGAGAATGGCATTAGATATATAGGTAATTTGCATAAAACGTTTTTCAGAAGTTCCTGTTAAACTTTTTCAATTAATAAGTCTAGGTCTAGGATATTTCTTGTATTGAGTCAATTTCGATATTATCATTTATTGCAATACTACTGAATTCAATTCAACTGTAGTGTATGCACTATTATTCTATTTTTCTATATTGGTGACTACACAAAGACCTTTTGGATTGCTAAAGGGGAATATAAGGAGTTATCTATTGATATCAGTCACTTTCCTAATACTGATCGAATTGTTGATTGATTTGTCCGTTACTTTGTGATAGTTCATTTTTTAAAAAGGAATAAAACAATTTTTTACTTTGTTATCTATCACTTTTATTTTTAAAACAAAATTTGTGTAACTATAGTTTCTTAAAACGATTTTAAATTCTCAAACAGTACTTTAAAACTAAGGTTTTACAGCTGTTTATTTTATGTACCTACCTATGTATTTTATTGGGGTTAATTTTGTACAATATTTTAAATAGTGGCGAATTTCAGAGATCCGTCTGATCGTTTAATAGCTGTCTAGATGGATCTTTATTCTATTTATAAATTTCAATAGCTTCTAAAATGTTTAATTTTTTGCTTTTGGACGCTGTATGTAAAATTTTCAGATTTGTAATCTCGAGAAATATATGTCCGGTATCTATAAAATGGTTCACAAAATTAGAGTGTTGTTTCTTTAATATGCATGCAGATTTATGTTCTTTGTATCTGGTCTGAAAATTTCTGCTGGTTTGTCCAACATAGCAGCTACTGCACTCGTTGCAACTTAACATATAAACTCCAGATTTTGTACTCTTTTTAAAAACTTTATTTAAATTTTACAGAGTGGCGTGAACCAAACTACAAATATTCAAACTTAGGTTAATAAAGTGAGAGTAGAGCGTACTGCGCTACTTTGAAAGAGAGAAAATCTGACGAGATGTTACTGTCTCGTCCTTTTATATAATTAAAAGGGTTAAGTCAGCATTAAAGGTGCTGATAGGCGTTTTGTCGGTACATTTCCATACATGGTCAGCCAAATAGTAGATATAACTCCTCCATCCTTAGAGAGGTCATATACAACTTTTAACTGACAATGAAAGTTTTTATGGCCTAGATGTGAATTTCATTATTATCATGTTTGACATTCAACTTTTTGATCTTTGGCCATAAGAACCTTTTACAGAGGATCGTCAGTTTAATTGTTATGATCATGTAAAGCAAAATTGTCCAAATACTGATATGTTTGTATTGTATAGGATTGATGAGTAATTTTGAGTTTTCTTTTTGAATGTTTAATTCATTTTGAATGTCATCAAGTTTTTCGATATGAATGTTTTGTAAATTGAACAATTTTACCTTTTTGTATAGTGGTTTTACACTTGAGGGTACATTTTTCATTTTGACAATAGGTAAAGGGATTTTTTGAAATTTCTTGTTTGCAATTAAATGATTTTTTAAGGTAATATCTTTTATTCTTAATTGACAGTATTGATTAAGTTCAATTAAGTAAGTTCCTTTGAATATGATTTTCTTTTCTAGATTTTTGCAATTTTCGGTTCCTATAAGTTCGTTCTTTGTTACTATTATCCATTTGTTCTTATCTATTGAATGGATATCAGACTCTATATCAATGTTTATAGGTTTGCAATTAGTTGCGTTATTTTGGTAATTAAGAAGTTGAATTTCACAAGGAACATTTTCGTTTATTCTTTGTGTATAGATATTGTTACATAGATATAATTTGTTATTCATCTCTTTGCAATTGTCATTAAAATAACCTAAGTGGTTTGCATTTAAAATTACATTATTGTAAGAAGGTATGATAATTTGACAATATGGTCCTTTGAATACAGGTAGAGTAAATAGTTTATATAAATCAAATAAATTGTTTTCTACGGGGGCTGTTTCAATAATAAATATAATGTTATTTTCTTTTATATAACTTTTGATTTCCAAGATGTTTTCAAAGTCTAAGATATTTATCAAGGTTGGATTAAAAGGAAACTTTTCATTAGTTAATTCTTCATTAATTATTTGTATTTGTTTCAATAAAATCTCAGGTTTAACAATTACATTATGGAATGTTCTAAGTTTTGCGAAAGATATTGCAACTTCTAGTTTTTCAAAAACATCATAGATGTTTTGATAGAACAAAGATATTTGAACTAATGTCATGTGCATTTTCAAAGCGGCTGTTTGTGATAATTGTTTTAGTTGTATTTCTTGTACTAAGCTTATAGTTTCTTTCAGTCGTAGATTAAGAATATTTTGATTATGTGAAATATTCTTTGAAATTTCTTTGAAGCTTTGAACTGACACATTCAAGATTGACATCTGTTGATCAAGAATGATTTTGACATTATTCTGGTTTTCCTTTAGTATTTTGATACTAGTGTCAATTTGTTGTGCATCTTCAGCATCTAAATTGCCTGTAATGTTTTTAATAATGGAACCTAAACCATTAATAATTCCTCTTTTATTTCTTTGATTTGAAGGGAATAATTGATTAATTTGTTCTTCAATTTTTAATTCAATACTATCTATTGTCATATAAGAATTGTAAAATTCTTCTTTATAATCTTTGTTTGTTTTAAATGTATTTTTGAATAAAAGATATCTGTCTTTTATAATATGAAATTCTTTAAGAATTTGGTCTAATTCGAACATTTGTACGAATGACCAATGATTACTGGTTCTATATGCTTTCCCTAATTTATAAGGAAGTATCCCTGGGTTGTTGTTTAGGTCAGTTATTGTAGCCATTACGAATCCGAAGAGGATTCCTGAGAATCTGAAATTAAATGTTTCTTTAGTTCTTTGATGTGTATTATTTCAGTTTTCTCATTTTTTGGGTTTTGGATTTTGACTCTATTATGTTCCAAAATTTCTTTAATTATGTAAGGTCCTTTAAATTTAGGCTTACTCTTATCCCTTTCTGTCAGTTTTTTTATAAACTTTCTGGTTAATTTTGAATTCTTTGGATTCGTCTCCTTTTATATTTGTTTTAGAGGTGATTCTATCTTTTTCTAAATCTGTACTTTCAATTACCTTTTTAGACATATCATTTATCTTGTTTCTATGTGTTGTTAGATAGTCTGAATAAAATGTATAAGATATTAGGTCTAATGGGTCTCTATAGTTAGTATGACCTAAGATTAATTCGTATGGTGCGAATTTTGTGGTTGTGTGCTTTGTGCTGTTATAAGCTATAATAGCAAATACTAAGAGGTCTTCTAGTTTCTTAGTTTGGTCTCTTTTTTCCAATAGTCTTAAGTGTTCGATTAAGGTCGAATGAAAACGTTCTATTGGAGCATTTGATTCATGATGGCCTGGTGTGGTAAAATGAATGTGAATCTTGTGGGCTTTTAGAAATTGTTGTACTAAGTCATTTTTAAATTCAGATCCGTTGTCTGTTATTATTGTTTCTGGACAACCGAAGAATGAAAAGAAGTTTGTTAATTTATCACAAACTGATTTAGCATTTTTGTCGTAAATGTAGGCTTGTCCATATTTTGAAAATTTATCAAAAATTGTTAGTATATTTTGTTTTTCATAAACAGGTATCAAGATGTATTATTTCAAATGGTTTTGAAGGTGTTTCGGTTCTTACCATTGGAATATAAGATTTTAAGCGACTGTACTTCTGTGTTTGACAAGTTACACAAACATTAATATATTTCTCTGTTGATTCTTTGTGTTTTGGCCAGTAATAATTGATTTTCAATCTATTATAGGTTTCTGTGATTCCTCTATGATTTGTTTTGCTTTCGTGTTGAGTTTTTATAAGAATGGTTTGTTCTTCTTCATCGATAATTGTATTTATCATTTTGGTGCATTGAACTATCTTTGGCTTATTAAAGTTCTTTATATAAACTTCATTGAATATGGTTATTAGCTCTTTGTCTATAAAATGCACGTAACATTTTTTGTCTGGTAAATATTCTTTAATGAAATTGTTTATAGTTTCTTTTCTACAGGGTAGTTTAACATTATAAACTGTGTTGTTAAAAGGGGTTTCTGATTTTATTTGAATTTTATCATGGGGTGACTTAGAGATAATATATTGCAGTTTTTTATTATTAATTATTTCATTAAGAATAGTAATTTGTGGATTATCATTTTCTTCTTGATTTGAGTGTATTGTTTGTTGTGAATCTGGTGGTTTGATTTGAATATGCGATATGATTTTCATCTTTGGTTGGTCAATTTTCTTACTATCTTCGGATTGACTTTCTGATGGGTTTTCTGCTATTTCTCGTAAATATTCAACAATGTCGAATTTTGAGTCGCCAGGGTTGTTTATGATTGATTCATTTTCATAGATGTTTAGTTTTATGCGTGACAGTGCGTCTGCATTTGTGTTTTGTTTTCCCTTTTTATAAATAATTTTATAGTCAAATTCTTCTAGCTTCAACCTCCATCTAATTAATTTAGAGTTAGGTTCTTTTAGATTGAATAGCCATGTGAGTGGTCTATGGTCAGTATAAATGTGAAACTTTTTTCCAAATAGGTAGGGTCTAAAGTATTTACATGCCCATACGATAGCTAATAGTTCTTTTTCTATAGCTGAATATCGAGTTTCTGTTTCATTTAGTGTTCTTGAAGCGAACGCTATTGGTTTTTCATCTTTAATATTTTTTTCTTCGTATCACTAATGTTCTGTGATAGTACGGCACCTAAGGCATAATTACTTGCATCTGTTGTTAGTATAAAGCCTTTCCTAAAATCTGGATATTGTAAGATTGGTGAATTTATAAGGAGTGCTTTACAATGTTCAAAAGCATCAATGAATTCTTTAGTATGTGTTACTTTGGCTTTTTTCTTGAGACATTTTGTCATTGGCTTGGTAATTTTGGCAAAATCTTTTATAAATTTTCTATAATATCCAACAAGTCCTAAGAATGACTTAATACCTTTCTGGGTCTTTGGGATAGGAAATTGTTTTACCGCTGATATCTTATCAGGATTTGGTTTGATTCCTTGTTCTGATACCAGGTGTCCTAGATATTGTACATCCTTTTTTAGAAATTCGGATTTATCTAATTGGATTTTGAATCTATAGAATCTTAATCTGTCAAATATTTGTCGTAATTTTTCGACATGTTCTTGCAAGCTCTCACTAAATATTATTATGTCGTCAATATAGACAAAACATATCTCATTTTATAAGCCTCTGAGCATGTTATTCATTACTCTCTGAAATGTCGCTGGAGCGTTTTTTAGTCCAAAGGGCATTCTTGCGAATTCATAATGTCCTGTGTCAGTGTTAAAGGCTGTTTTCGATATATCATCTTTATTGATTTCTATTTGATGAAATCCGTTGGCAAGATCTAATGTTGTAAAATACTGCGCTCTTCCCAATTTATCTAGAATCTCATTTATGTTTGGGATTGGAAATTTGTCGTCAATCGTTTGTTCGTTTAGTTTTCTATAATCGACAACCATGCGCCAATTTTGTTTATTCGATGCATCTAATTTCTTTGGTACTATCCAAATTGGTGATGACCAAGGTGAATTGGATGGTCGTATTATTTTTTGTGATAACATTTTCGATACTTGTTCTTTGACTTCGTTTTTATGTACTTCAGGATATCTATAAGTTTTAGTGTAGATAGGAGTATCGTTTTTTAGCTTGATGTCGTGTTTAATCGCATTTGTGAATTTTAAGGGTATGTCTTCGTGGTGGAAAATATCTCGATATTTAAAGCATAGATTTCTTATTGCATTTTTCTCCTCTTTGTTACAATGTTGTAGCCTTAAGTTCTTCATGTTGGCTTTCAATAAATTATCTTGTTTTTTGTTTATTTGTTCGTATCTATCGGGACTTGTATTTATGAAATTGAGGTCATTGATATTGACTTCTTCAATTTTTTCATACTCATTAAATTTTATCTTAATTGTCGACTCGGAATTATTTAATAGTGTCGTAGTTGCTAGATGATTTTCGACTTTTACGAGACATTGTGGTATTTCTGCTGATCCTATTTTTTTGTGTTGCAATATTCCATAGCCTTGTTTTATATCGACTGGAATTTTAATTATTTGCAAAGTTGTAGGTTGAACTGTAAACGATGTATGAATGGGCTTTATTCATAATAGATCGTCCTTTATGATGATAGTATATCGGACTTTGCGTATTCGGCGTTTGCAAATGTAAAGATTTAAAATTTATACTTGCGTCTAGTTGTATTAGGAGGTCTAATCCTATTAATCCATCAAATTGTTCGGAAAAATTAAATAAATAAAATTTATGTTTAATGTTTGATTTGAAATTTGAGAATAGAGGTAAAATTGCTGTTTCGTTATGAAAAGAGACTGCATGTGCTGTTTGGACTTGGAAAGTTTCTCGTTTAATATATTTTGAAAAATAGTTATACGCGATTTCTGGGTTGATAAAGCTTTTAGTACTACCGGTGTAAATTACAAAATTAGCATTAATGTCGGTTATATAAATATAGGGTAGTTCCGTTGAATAATTATTTAATTATGCTACGTCGAATCTTTCATTCTGGTGGTATGGGTAAAATTCTGATCGTTATCTGTGTGATCTTCCTCATAGTTTTGTTCATAGCTGTTCTCATTGTAATCATTATCGTATTGGTAACTTTTGGATCTGATGGTTGATCATATTCATTATTTTCGTTGCATTCGTCGTATTCATTATGTTCATTATAGGTTTCTTGTTCATTTGTGAACATATTCTGATGTAAGACGGCGTTACTTGAGCTTGTATCCATTGGTTCTACTCTGTTGAAACGACTTCTGTCTGAGTTTGCTCTTTGTTGTCTGAATCTATTCGAGTTGGTTTGTTGGTGTGTGTACTGAGGTTTTAGGAAAGCTTGATTTGTGTTCGGAAATGGTCTTCTGAACTGGTTATTCTGACTCTGGTTAGGTTTTTGCGAAGTGTTTGGCTGATTTACATTCTGTCTTTGTGACGTAGATGGAATGCTTTGATTTGTACTTTGTCTTTGCGGTGTAGATGGTGTACTTTGATTCCTAGATTGGTATTGGTTGAATTTCTGGTTTTGATTGCCATTTTGGGAGTTGTTTTTAAAGTATAAGAAGTTTTCTTCTTCGCGAACGTAAGACATTGCTTGTTCTAATGATTCGGGGTTCTTTAGTCTTACTACTAATTGCATATTGTAGTGTAATCCGTTGATAAATGTTTTTAAGGCGAATTCTTCATAATGTTTCATCTTGATTATTTTCTCGTTAATTGGCTCACTTGCTGCATTCAATTTTGAAAATAATAAACTTCTCGAGTCTTGTATTCTCATTCCAAATGTTAGGGGTTGTTCATTTCTTTGAGGTTTCAGGTTTATCAGGTCTTGTATCAAACAATCTGTAGATCTTTGATCTTCGAAGCAGTTTACTAGTGTTAACTTAATGTCATTCCAGTTTTTCAATTCTATTCGGGGTACTATTAAGTCTGCAGCTCGTCCAGTTAGTTTTCCAAAAATTGTATACAGTAGGCATATATTAATTTGCGCGGTGGGGTTGTTTGAGTCTTGGAACGCTTTTATTAAATTTTCGCATGAGTTTAACAATCTATAGCAATTTTGGTTTTCCGTCAAATTTAGGAATATTATCAGGTTGATATCTTAACAAATTGTAATTTATCTCTAGCATTTTAGTTTTGGTTTTTGTAATCGTTAAATTTGAGAGATTATTTACTATTTTATCAACTGAAGAATCAATTTTTGTGTTTTTTGGAAATCAATAGTTTGAGAGTTTGTATGTAAATATATAAATATATATAAATATAAAATATATGTGACTACTTAGGGCTCTTAATATCTAAAATGTGGTTTTAAATCGAAAGTGTGTTAAATCGAAATTGTATGTTAAATCGAAAATTGTAGGTCAAATCGAAACTATATGTTAAATTGGAAGATTTATGTTAAATCGAAATAGAAAAATTTATGTTAAATCAAAATTGTATGTTAAATCGAAAAATCGAAATTATATATGTTAAATTGGAAATAGTTAAATCGAAACTATAACTTATTTTTGACTAGAAATTTTTGATTGATGAAATTCGAAAGGGTACTTACAGAAGTAGTATCTTCATTCGAGATGAGGTTGTTGAGGGTTTGCTGATGAGTGATGAGTGTTGTGGGTTGTTGCTTTGGATTTCCTTGGGTTGGCTTGGGTTTGTTGCGGTTTTGCTGCTCGTTGCGGCTGGTTGTTGTTTTTGTTGTGGATCCTTCCAACTTTTTTCTTGGACGGTCCTGGGTTGTCGGATTTTTCTGAATCCTGTGGTGGTTTTCCTTCGCTTGCTGCGGTTTCTGCGGATCCTCCCAATCTTCGCTTGGTGGTCCTGGTGCTTGAGGTTCCAATGTTCGCTTAGATGTCCTCTGCTTTCTGGGTTTCCAATGTTCGCTTGGATGGCCCTGTTGAGATCTTCCTTCCTTCTTGCAGGCGGTATTCTCCTTCCTTTGCTTTCGTCGAACCGCGGTTTGAAGTTACCTTAAATCGGTGTTATCTACTTCAAGCCTTCGGGTTGCGGGGTTTCTTTCTGGATAAACTCTTGATAGAGACCGCATTTCTTCTTTACCTGAGATCGGCACTATTTAAGAAAGACACGTTCCGAAATCCGTACGACAGCACCAGTTAAATCGAAAGTCTCGGAAGTACTCTTTTTAAAAACTTTATTTAAATTTTACAGAGTGGCGTGAACCAAACTACAAATATTCAAACTTAGGTTAATAAAGTGAGAGTAGAGCGTACTGCGCTACTTTGAAAGAGAGAAAATCTGACGAGATGTTACTGTCTCGTCCTTTTATATAATTAAAAGGGTTAAGTCAGCATTAAAGGTGCTGATAGGCGTTTTGTCGGTACATTTCCATACATGGTCAGCCAAATAGTAGATATAACTAGTATCACAAAACGTATTTGTTCAAACA
The DNA here is from genome assembly GCA_031761425.1 of Cosmopolites sordidus. Taxonomy (NCBI): domain Eukaryota; kingdom Metazoa; phylum Arthropoda; class Insecta; order Coleoptera; family Curculionidae; genus Cosmopolites; species Cosmopolites sordidus. The sequence goes on from JARFXV010001149.1 coordinate 303,493, forward strand.
AAAAAGCTTCAATAAAATTCGCAGAATTTTAAATTTGATTAAAATACTTCAAACAACTATCAACAGATACAGACCACAATAATTTGAAAAAATGTATAAAGCACTCAGATTTTACGTATTTTACAAGTAGTTTTGAAATTTTATAATAATAATTTTAAGAGCAGTGTAATAAAGGATTTAAGATAATAAAATAACTTTACCTCTACAACATAATATACACTAAGCCGATTCAAGAATTGGGGGATATCCCCTGTAAAACAGAATTCTTCAGAAGTTTAGGATATTCAAGAAATTTGAGTGGAATAGACGAGATGATGAGACATTTTAATAGCTCCATCTTATTCGATATATTTCATTAGATGGAGAATGTATGTGTCAGATTTGCATATACTGTTTTCTTCGGTGTACTACATATATTTTTTGCAATAACAAAATTTATGAATATATTCTACCTGCATCGTTTGTTCTGTTTCTATTACTGTTGCTTTTTCAGAAATGAATATTTCCGATGTTAAAATGGGTAATCTATACCCATACCTACATGTGGTATTTTAAAATTACTGTTAAAATGGCGATCATTTAATGGATGTGAACGAAAATCATCGTTTTAACAGTGATTTCAAAATACTACTTGTACAAAACAAAAACTAAACCGTTTAGAGATTTTAAAAATAAACCGCATCAAGGATGTGAAAACTCATCTGAATAACCAAACAGACCTGAACAAATTGCCTTTATTGAAATTATATTGCCAATAAATATCATCTGTGAGGATTTCTTAAAAATCTATATTTTATTGCAGAAACGTTTTTTATTTATATCCATTTTAACAACGAAAACATTTTTTTTTCACGAAACCACAGTGCTAACGAAACGCGTCAAACAGCATTAATAAACTGCAAATGCAAATTGCAAAAGTTAAGGCTTTTTATTTAAACTGATTGTTCTGCCATATAAAGATATTTCTTCATTCATTCTTATACTGTGTCATCTGTGTTAAGGGGGTATTCTAGTCTACATTTTTGAAAAAATCGTTTTTTTTTGTTTGCATATTTTTAAAGCTTAAACATTTAAAACTATGTCCTTAGGATGAATTTTCGAAATTCAAATTATTGTCGGAGATATAGCTATTTTAGTGACGCGGCATCTAAACCGATCTGGCGTCGCAGCGGATCGAACAACAGACGGTACAGATTCTCTTTCTACCTGCGGTCGTGTTCCCGCATAAAATCGACCTTATTCTAGGTAGAGGAAGGCCCAATGTATAGAGCAGGAATCGCAGATTAAAAAAATGTGAGTATATCATATGAATTAGACTGCGCGAAACTTTAACTCGTTTATTTCGAAACTACTTTTTTTCAAGCTGGCATGCATGATATCTCAAGTTTTACAGAGCCGATTTATTTGAAATTTTGTGTGAACCTTCTCTATACATCTCTCTATGTCGCTTAGTAGATTAAAGTCAAAAATGTTAATGTTACTATTTTTAAAAAATTTGAAAATAAAGTTATTTTTTTAACTGTTTTAGCTGATTAACTGATTTTTCTGTTTTGGATGACTAGAAGGGCTGGAACTATGCACGCCAGGACATCTCTTTTATTTTTTGGACCCCCCCACTTTACCAGCCGATAACTTTTCGAGTTTTGAATTTTTATTTTTTTTTAATGCTTTGTGTATTTTAAAATATAAATAAACGAGTGATAAAAAATGGATAGTAAAAATATTCTTTGTTTTTTTTTTACAGAGCTCGAAGAAACGTCCGAACTTCATCCCGCTAGACTAGAATACCCCCTTAATACTATCCCACTCAATTTTTCTGCATTTTGCATCTTCTTCAATCTCTTCCATCCAGTGTTTTCTCGACTTTGCTCTGTAAATTTTCCCGATTCTGCGCATGTGGCCGTACTAAGTTGTGCCTCTATCAATTTCTTATTTATTAACTTTATTTGTAGGTTCAAATTTGTCTATTTTAATTCTTTTAATTATTATGTCTCTTCTTGGTTTATTCTCGATCCTATGTAAGAATTTATTTTCCATTGCATTAATTTGTGTCTTATGTATTTTCATCAATGGCCATCTTTCACTACTATATACTATCGTTGGTCTTATTATTATTTTACTTCCTTTTCTTTTTACTACTATTTTATTTATTGTTGCTATTTCTTTCTTGTTTAAAAATGTCTTCGTCATCATCATGAAATTTTTTCCTAAAAGGGAAATTTCTGTTGAATAGGTGCGAGGTGATGAGACATTTTAAGAGACGAAGGTGATAAGACATGCTCTCATCTGTTTCTTTTTCTATTTTGGCATTATTTTCAATTTTCGTTGCTTAATGTCTTGCTTAATGTCTGCTTTGTCTTTCAATCTTATTTTATGTATTTTCAATTCTCTTGATATAATCATGTTTTTTGGTTCATTTGCATTTATTTTCATATTTATTTTTTCTAAAATTCCATCTTTTACTTCAATATTATGTTAAAATTTTCTTTTTGAGTTAGCTTTTATTGCCATGTCTTTTGCCAATAATAATTCCTTCAACTGGACTTGTTTCATCTTCGAATACCACAACTTTTAGGTTTTAATCTCGTTTTTGTCTCTGTAACACTATTGAAGGTAAGATAGGACTCAAAAAACATCTTTGTTTATATACCTATTATTTATTATTTTTTTATAAATGCCTCATTTTAGACTTCTTTCCAAATATCTCCCAGTCATATCCAATCAAAAGCCTACTCTAGGTCGGGTATCCTCGAAAATATGTCAGATTATGCCAAAGCACAATCCATAATCAGCTTGAGGATCACTTTGTAGATGTAACTTGTTAACCGACGATAGTTTGGATTTTCTTTCTATGAACGTAACGTAAAGTTTGAATACTTTAAATCCAGTTACTTCCTCTTCATAAAAATGTGCTGTTTTCAGTATAGTTTTCGGTCAAGTCTCATTATAGTTGATGTCCAACAAAAACTAAATTCATGAGGGAAAAAAATATAGAAATTAATAATTGTGGACTAACAATGAAAAGCGTTTTGAAACAGTTAAAAGTTTTAAATATTTAGGCTCAGTAATTATGACTAACAATGAAGTGTGGTTATAGCAAAAATAATGGCTGGAAATAAAAGTTTTTTGCTCTACAAAACATCTTGAAATCTAAGACAACTATCGTTAGGTTCGGGGAAAGAAATATATATGGGCCCCAACAAATTATATAAGGTTAGAGAATTAGAACTACCGTTCTAATTCTCGAACAACCGTTAACATACGAACGACCGAATACGAACAACCGTTAACAATTTTTATTAGTCCAGATATAGTAAAAGAAATCTGGCGCAAACAACTAAGTTGGAGAGGACACATTGAGAGGACAGACCGCGAAAGACCCATCAAGAAAACATTGCAAGAGATGGGAATAACAGACTAGCAAGGGAAAGCGAGAGATAAAAAAGACTGGATAAGGTTAACGGAAAACGAAGAAAATAATAAAAGAAAAGGCGGTGATCTTCTATAATTAGAATCTAAAGGTTATGGATACGGATGGTTACCGCTTCATGTAAAAAAATTAACACCTCGATATCCCTATAGACGGCTAAAGCCCATCAATGGGTTATCAATCTACAGTGAAGAAGTAGATTTTAACTGAGCATATGGTGCCATCCATGCTAGTGGATTTCTCATTTGGTGTGTAATAGAAAACCAAAATTAGAGGTTTGATTATAAATATAAAAGTTTGGACATTATAAAAGTTTCTCTGCAATTTAACAAAGATCGAACAACTACTAACACTCTCGATATTAAAGCTATTCAGGCATTAGATAACGTAACCAGATATCCAATATATTTAAGTCACTCAAATGTTCACTCAAAAGTAATATGCCGACAACCCAACATATATTACCATTGAAACATTGATCTGAATTTTGAATAAACTAAATCATGAAGCTGTCGAAGTCATAGAAAAGAAAAGGTTAACAATTTTGAAAATACAAGAACTTCCTGTAAACGAATCAGACCGTCAATATTGAATGATGGCTGGAAAAATTAAACTCAGTTTAAAGTGTTCACCAGAAAATAAAATAATTAGATTGGTAAAAATAGTAGTACAGCTAAATCTCTAGAAGGAGTCTTGAAGATGTCGAATTCGAACATATTCACAAATTACAGATGAATGCAGCCATGAATCAGGAAGCAGAGTCAATGAAACTTATATCAGGAGTAAACTGAACCGATTCCGAATATAATACTGCAGATGGAAATGATGAAGTCGTCATTTCTATTATAACCTAAACATAAGAAGCCCAAGAAGCCCAATACCCTAAGAAGCCCAAGAAAAAAACTTAAAATTAGCCAAAAAAAAGTTCTTGTGGAAACTTTATAGTGAAATACTAAACTTAATGAAATACTAAAAATCTGTTTGAGTTTAAATAATATATTATATAAAGCAAGATCCAGTCACTGAAAGAAAGACGACATTTTAGAAAAAAATTATAGAAATGTTTATCGCGATACAAGAAAATGCATAAAAAGCCTCAGTCAAAAGCAAACAGTCAAAAACAACATAAAAAATTAGAAGTTGATCAATATGGTTAACCATATGATTGCTAAGAAGAAAAAGGCTCATTAAATGGTTTAATGTTAGTAGTGACGAAGAAAATATTATGCAAAACTGATATATAATATTTTTGATCAATAACTGTTTCAATAAACATGTTTGTCTTATTTTAAAAATGAAATAAATAATCTGTTTATTAACTTTTGAACTTAGTCCTTTTTTTTGTTCCATTCTTATTATTTCGTATTATAATTATGTCCAAAACAAGCTGTTTTTTTAGAAATTAATATAATATTTTGTTTGATTTATTTTTTAGTTGTCTTGACTTTTGAGAGACTGTATTTTAGTATTTCTTAAAATTGGAATACTTCAGTACATCAGATACAAACTGTTCAATGATTAAATAAGCTGAAATTTAATACAAAATTCTTTTTATCCATTGAGGATTTTATTTGAACGGATAAGTAAACAAATAAATATAATTTCTACATATCTGGGGAATAAATAAATGTGAGTTTACAAAATACCATTACATCCTAAACAGTCACTGTTTGATGAGATTAACATTATATTCCGTAGGCATCATTGGCCCAAATATGTTTAAAAGTGAGGTTAGCACCACGCACAATGAGGCCCACGATTAATCTTCTTCTCTATGGCTTGATAGTCCATCAAGTGCTTTTGCACCCCCCCCCCCCCCCCCTCTGAGAAGAAGGTCTTTGTTTTATAGACCTATAAAAGATTTTTTATAATCTAGTTATAGAGGAGGAGTGCCACCGTTTGAATCAATGTTTTCTTACTTCTTCCATTATCCTTGCTCACGCCTTTCTATCTCTCACTCTTCGGTTCCATTCCGTTATTCCCATCTCTTGCAGGTCCTTCCTCACTTCCTCACTTCTTCCTCCGGTCTCTTCCTTGGTCTTCCCCTCAGTCTTGATCCCCCTGAGGAGAGTCTTGATCCGCCTGATGAGAGTCTTGATCCCTCTGAGGAAGTTCTGGATCCCTCTGAGAAAATCGATAAACTAATCTAGCGGGATGAAATTCATTAGCCATAATTTTTGATAAAAAAATGCCACGTTGAATAATAATATACACTATGCGAGGGTTTGCAGATCAACCTCTTGATTTAGGCCCCAAAACAGCAAAAAATGTCCATTTTTGATAGTTTTTGACAAATAGGCAATTAGTTATTATTTTTCTTTTACAATTAAAAATATTTGTATATATACTTACAAGATATATTATATAGACAGTGATAATTTGTTTGAGCATGATGTTCAATCCTTGTGCCGAGCTCCAATAGCTTCCCTATCGTCCAAATCCAAAAAAAATATATCTTGCAATCTCTGAGCTATGAATATGAATTTTGTGTGTATTTACATGCATGTTCTATCAAAGTTAGATACTTATGTACAGTGGTCTCGTACTTTCAAATGAATCGATGTCAATTCTGTATCCAAAAGACAAAGTCTAAAGTAATAGGGTTTTCATATATCCAGTAATGGCACTGATGTTACTGTGCCTGAAAAATGTCCGAGTAGTATTACCATCATTGCTTGAACCAAAATGTGATTTCGGTTTGTCCACAATGAGATCTAACGCAATTTGATTTTTTTAATTTTTTTTAGTACTCTCCACTTCTTTACATTAATTTTGTAGGCGATGTGGAGCACATTCAAAAGTTGGTTGGTTGCACGCTGGACATTCATACATACTCTGTGCCCAAAAGAAACATTTTTGGATGGAATGTGTTAAAACAAAACATTACACATTTTTCCATTTATCATGCTACAGCAGTTCGTAATCTATTTTTATATCTCGATCAGCAACAGAAAATTTAATTAAAGTTGTAATCTACGCTATATTCAATCTACCCGGTTTCAATCTTTACGATAAAATCAATTCTGTTTGACGCTCGATATGCTGTTTGGTTTCTTTTTGAAAAATGCACTTCTACTTAATCTAGTAGATACTGGAAATTGATTCTGCTAAGCTATAATTTGTTTCTCATTGTGAGATTAGTGTCTTTATTTGTTTTGTTTGTTTTTGTTTCTCAGTGTAAGAGTACACTTAGAAAAATCAAAAGAGAATACTGGGAAACATTTACAAATGACGTGAACCGCGATCTCTATGGAGCTGAGATAAAAGTATGGAAAATGCTCAAAAACAGAAACAAACCTGTAAACGAGTTCATTCAAACGAAAAAAGTAAATCATTGAATTTAAAAAGTATCATTCGAGTAGGAAGCATGTTTACGAAACATGTTTTTAAAAATATCTACGATAATATCGAGCATGAAGAAAACTAAATCCTGGCAACAAATGACGAAGCAGCAGAAAAAGTTACAATCACAAGATCAAGTTGAACAGATGATGGAAAAACTGAAAAACAGAAAAGCGTCAGAAGTGGACGGCCTGACTAATGAACGCAATAATTAGAGCATTCAATATACCACCCGATTGGCCCAGAAGCATCACCATACCTATTTTTAAGAAAGTATGAAAACGCAACCCCGAGTACTATAAAGAAATAAGCTTACTCTCAAAACCTTACCAACATGAAATTACTAACCAGTATTATTAAAGGCTAACTCGAAGAGACTATAGAAAACAAAGATGAACAGCAAGAATTCCGACAAAATAGAGCAACGACTGATGCTTTATTCATAAGACAAATAAAATTGCAAATAAGACAAATACAAGAAAAGGTTACCAGCTTCTAAAATTTCATCCAACTAGTAAAAAATATAACGTGCTGATTTCCATTGAAAAAACAAAATGTATTATATTTTCCAAGAAGCCGATAAGATGTAAATGGGTGGTAGATGACAAACCAATTGAACAAGTAATGAGTTTTCGTTACTTGGAAACTGACACATCAAGTAGCAATGCCTCAGTAAACGACCTAACTGTACGACCTCTTAAGCAAATATGTTAATAGCTGTTTAAGAGATGTTTTCCGGAGAAATAGTCACATGCGCATTGAATGTACTAAGCTAACTGAAAAGTTTGCAGAGCGGAAATGATAAAACAAGTTTTTAGTTGAAAAAATGACTTTATTCTTCGGTATTTTTATTCAACGGTTATCAATTTATTTATTCCATCATTGCAGTTATTTTCTGAAAGTTTTTTAAAATACTTACTAATATACGGCTTCTATAACTTCTTCCTTTGATGAAACAGACGAAAATCAGAGGGGGCAAGATCTGGTAAATATGATGGATGCTCCAATAATTCGTAGTGTAACTCCTTCAATTTGACCATTGCAAAAATACCCCTGTGTGCCGATGCATTGTCAGGATAAAAAGTGATTTTTTTCTTCGCTAAACCAGCTGTTTTCTTAAGAATTTTTACATCCAATTGATCCAAAAGGTTTGAGTAATACTGTCCTGTTATTGTTTTACCGGTTTGAAAGTAATCAATTAACAAAATGCCTTTTGCATCCCAACAAAAATTGATGCCATAACTTTTTTGGTTGATTTTGAATATTTTGGCTGCTTTGGACCTGAACAACCGGGCTCAGTCCACTCCGCTGTTTGATGTCGCAGTTCAGAATCATAGTGGTAAACCCAAGTCTCAACCATAGGTACTAAACGATGTTTAAACTCTATTTTATTCTTTTGAAAGATATCCAAATGTTGATTAGAAAGTTTTTTTTCGACGTCGTTTTCAATCAGAATTATCAAATGCGGTACCCAATTTGCACATTGCTTTCTCAAGCCCAATTACTTTTTCAAAATATGAAACAGCCGTTCGATGTTCCGTTGAGATATCTGTGGCCTTAGCAATTTCAGTCAAAGTCAATTGTCTGTCATTCATAACTATATCCTATATAGAAATAATTATTTGTTCAGTAGCTGCACTTATTGGACGTGCAGAACGAGGATCATCATCCAGGCTTGTATGATCACGTTGAAACTCACCTGCCCACCAAACCATTGTTTTTGAAGGAGAAGACTGCCCTAATTACCATTTTTCTATGAAATTTCCATTGCTTTTAAACCTTTTTTTACAAAAAATTTAATCACTTCATGATTTTCACTATGTTCCATTAAAAACAAAATTGAAACATTTACTTTAAGCTGCTGTTATTGTACGAATGAATCGACAGATCGACTTGAAATTTAACATATGTTCATTTGTGATAAAACTTCAAAATATAGTAGATTATATAGTTCTTTTACTGCTTTATAGGTGTCGCTGCGCGAACTTTTCAATCTACATCTTAGAAAAGCTATCAAGATTGAACAGCATTATAGAGATTAAACAGGTCATTCGGTCTATTTAAAGAGTAAGAGGAAGAATAAGTTAAGTGAAATGAAAGAATAAAGAAATAAAAACTCATCGTCAGCAGTACTATTCTTGAACGCTGCTGCACATTACTGAATCTTGCGTGGTAATGTCCATTAGTTGTTAAAAATCAATTGCGGCACGTGTTTCAGATACTTTAAACAATTCACATGGCGCATAACCCAATTATTCCTCGCTTTGAATGACTATAACATGGATAAAGATTATGTACAGTCCTAATCGCCCCCATTCTTAAGCGGTTATAAGAACATCTATTTAATGTATTGTCTATAAATAATTCTAAAGCACCTTCGGGGCAACATTGTTTTTGACTTGTTATTGAATGATTCATAAGTTGTTTACATTAAGTCCAACAACACGACGAAGATGAGTCGGTGGAATACTTGACCATTTTCGAGGCATCGCGATGACCAGATATATATTGCTACTTGCGAGGCGACAGAAGCCTTCGAGTTAACTGATTTCATGTGGTTGTCACAACATCTTCAAAACATTTGGTAGGCCACCCAAAAGTATTCTTAAAGTAGACAAATCAAGCTATTAAATTGCAAAAAAACGACCGCCAAACGTCGGTATACTTGCCTAAAAAAGGTGGAAGGCCCTAGTATGTGAAAAAAATTATAATGCATTTAATATTTGTACAATTATCACGAAAACCTCATAAAAATAAGATACTTACCTACACTTTATATCCCCCTTCGTCTGAGTTTCTCAAAGTTACACAATTAGATGACGAATGATAGGTTAATACTCGGATTCTAGCAAAGGTTGAGCTAGGACCAAAATATCCTGATTCCAACAACAACGGGAGCCTCATTATATCAGTATAAACAAACTATAAAGTCACCTCAGACTGCAATTGTGGTCTCAGACTATCAATAACTTGATAGTGAATTGCACCAATTTCAAAATTTACTTTTATCTCGCTAAATAGGTCATCTGTCTCACCGTTCTGCGGTTACCCTAAAAATCAACAGTATAGCAAAATGATGAACTTTTGGGGTTGGAATTGAATAATATAAACCTAGATGACAAATGATTTCAATTAAATCGCGGTAAGATACCGAAGTACTGAAACCTACAAACCAAATTCCCTAAACGTGTTTCTAAATAGCGATTTAAAAAACTAACCATCGAAATTCTGTATTTTGAAACTGTTTGAAAATGTTTGTTAAAATTGTGTTTAGGTAGCGATTTAATAGTCTCAAAGTAATCCTGAAGCTAAAAGACTATTATTACTGAGAAGAGCCACACTTGAGTTGAAGTGTTACTGAAAATTTTATCAAAAGTTGCCCATTTGTAAAGCTGCGAAAAGTAAATATTTGAGTTAATATATTGCTAATAAAAGTAAATTGCAAACACTCAACTTTTCAATGAAATTAAATAAAAAATATTTTGTTTTATTAAAAATAGCCCTCACATCGACACCTCCGGGTATTAAGAGGAAGGATTAAGTAAGTAAGTAAAAATAGTAATCCAATATATTTTAAAATATTTTCTGAAAATTGTTTACGCATGTCAGTATTCTCCGTTTAAATATTAAGGTTTCATACACAAATTGTATCATAAATGTTGATGCTGACTGAGTTCATGCTAATGGGTTGAAGAGATTAAGTTTAGTTTGTTGTTTAACATATGTAAACAAATATTTACATGTTGTATATGATTAATTTTAATTGGATTTAATTTTGCCCAACACCATTTTATATAACTATGAGTTTGCACGCCTCTGGTGTCAAAATTATTCTGTAGTCTGACAAATCATCATGGAATATGCAACATCAGAGCAACTCTGATTAATTGTCGAAATCAAAATCAGTGTTCTGTGTGCTAAACTATAGAGCACTTCGTTAATTTTATGATGCATATAATCATCCAACCATGTGATGTATTTGCCGAATTGTGGATAAATTCTGAACGCATTTCATACTGTTCGATATTAAGACAAAAACAAGACAAAAACCTGTACGTTCCGATGAAAATATCACCATTGTTACTGGCAGTGTTGATGAAGATCCAAATTTATCAATTCGTCGTCGTTCGCAGGAAGTTGGGCTTCGTTATTTTTTTGGGCTTTCTTATTAAAATTTGATCTCTAGGATATGCGGTCCCAACAGAACGGCTCCACATGTCATACAGCCAACGAAACAATCGATTTATTGGGAGCAATTCGGTGAGAAAATTATATCAAGAAATGGACCTGTTAATTGGCCACCAAGATCATGTGATTTAATGCCTTTAGATTAGTTTGTTTGGGGTTATATTTAATATTTGGTCTATGCCAATAAACTAGCAACTATTCATGCCTCGGAAGCCAACATAACTCGAAAAATTGCGGATATTAGACCCAGTTGCTTGAAAAATGTGGTCGGAAATTGGAGTGATAATACATGTGTCCGAAATTGTCTTTAAACATTAGTGCCATTAACTGTTATTTCAAACAAAATAGATAGTTTCAAGGCATCTAATTTGGCTATTGTTTTATGTGAATTTAACTTTCGGACGCACTAGAAAAATCACCCTATACATAAAAAGCAATAGCAATAAATAACTGGAATAATACCGCTTCAAAATGGGCGAACTTAATTCAATTCTAGCCACATAATAACAATCTTTCATTTATCGAACAATAAAAAGCGCGCAACGGTCTCATTTAGTGGGAATTTTATAGCATCCCATAAATACTTCCGGTTTCAATAAGTGCTTGCAGGTTAAATCTTGTGCGATCGCCAATAAACAGGATCGACGAACACGACGTTGTATCAGTCGAACAAGCTCCGACTGCTGAAGCGTTATTTATGATGCGAAACTGATTAGAGTTCGTTTTCCGAATGTAGGAACAAAAACTAAATAAAAAAGCGGGGATATAGGCTTGTTGGAGTAAATAGAGGAAACGAAAGGGAAAGAGGAGGATGGCGTGAGAATCGTGATTGATTTTCTGGAAAGATAGGAGAGATTTTAAAGATACAATTGTACCAATATTACTGTCGCTTTTTCTGGATCCAAGTACTATATATGGAGAATAATTTTTCTCGACTTGGCTACATTTTATGATTTGCTGTTACTCGTGCTACTGCTTAATTTATTTATGAAATTAAACTGAAATGAAAGCGTTTAAGAATTTTCAAAGAAAAAGTGATATTTTGTGAACAAAATTTAAGAGCAACTTAAATCGGAATTTTTGTAGATGCGTTATTATCTACAAAAATTCCGATAATGCTGTTTATTCAAGGCTTATTGTATCAACTGCTATTAATTGTTCGAAACTAATATATTTATGAGCATCTACTAATAATACTCAGTTTATATTTAATATTTAAGTTAATTATAGTGACGTTAATAGTTAATAAATTAGATTAGTTTTTGCACATAACGTTCACCTTGTTGATATACAACAGAGTATTATATTACAATATTAATACAAGATAGTATGTACATGTTAAATGAGCACATTTAACATATGCATTGATTAAACTAAACTCGAAGAGAATTACGACTAAACACAGAATCGCTTTTTAGCTTCACGACGTGAATTTCGCTAACCATGTTAGCATCATCAGAACATGATTCAATCGTTTGATGAGAGATTCAATCACTTCCAAATGCTAACATGGTTAGCGAAACGTTCGACGAGAAGTTAAATAAAAAGTAATTTGACGTTTATTGGTAAATCTCTTCAAGTTTAGTATCTCACACCGATAGGTTCCAATAGAAGAATTGATATATGCAGTATACTAAATATATTGAAAAATAAAAAAAAAACATTACCAGAAAAAAACAATGCATACATCATGACGGAATTATTTTAGTAAAAAAAAAGAGAAATTCCATTTACATCCAATATAAAAAATTTAACAAAATAATATATAAAAAATCAATGGTATCCTCTTATATATGTTCTGGTGGAGATAATTCTGGAGATTTCATCAGTCATTCGAGTATTTATTTTGCAAACTATTCTAAAAAATATAATGTTTGACGAACTGTATGAAATCTAGGGTTATCTTACTCAACGATGAGATTTCGGTGAGTTTGCAAATTGAGTCTAAAGATCCGCTGACCGTAATATTTCAATTGCATGAGCTGCATTTTCTCTTCTGGTGATGGTAACCAGGGAGTGGCCTATTTCTCAAGTAAATAGTCGCTCATTCCGTAATTCTTGATAGCGGCATGCCGTCCTAATGGGGAAGTTAAATTCCATATTTTTGTCTTAATACGTCTGCTATTTATACATCCATTATGATCATTTAAACAAAATCTACACCCTAGTTACTAAAGCAAATAGAGTACTATCTAGGTCACATTCAATTTTAAATTTGCATCACACTAAGCGAAACGTCTTGTGGTATACTGTAAGAAGAACTCAATAAGAACGATAGACATCCTCCTTGTAGGTAAATATCGATTAATAGTCATTTTCGAAACAGTGCTATCAATGACTACAATAAAATCGTCAAACACTTTTCATATCGATTTCGTGCAATAAGTAAGGTAACCAAAAAATATCATACGTCAAATTTTTAGACACCTTTAAACCGACCCGAAACTTGTATTTGTGGATATTTATCATGCTCAAAGCGTATTATCTATATCCTCATAAGGGTAGAAGCAGTAAAGTTCTCAAGAATGGTTACCTTGGTAGCACACGATAAATGTTTCAAAATACAATAAACGTAATATTTAAAACCGATTAGTTTAACATTTTCTTTTGCTAATAATTTGTGCTCTTCTGCTTATTCTTTACACTATCATCCTTTTTCTCTATTTCTTCTTCTTCTTATTTGTCCAGGTTTTTTGGTTAGCCGTCTGGTTCTTACCAGTTTCTATTGAATTCTCCGCTCTGCGGGTATGCTTTGCCTGCTTACGCAGGCCCAGGTAATGTTTTTGGGGGCTTCTATCTAGCCCTGGAGGTGACGATTTAGTAGACCTTTCGGTGAACATTAATCGTCCTGATTCAGATTAGTTTCTTGAATTTATTTCTGCTACGGGATCACGAGACCCAAAACCGCCGAGATTTGCGAGAAAATTTCGCGCACTTTGGTGTCCGGTGTGGAATGGTTCGATCGGAGATCTTGCATTCGTCAGTCGGCTTGAGATTGTTGATTCCTGAGAATTTCAGGATGGAGAAGGGTTTTGGCTTTGTCTGATTATTTTTGGTGCTACGGAGATTACTTCGCAGCTATATTTGGTTGATGTATTCATCACTGCTTCGGAACCAGGCCGCAAGGCCCGATTCCGCGGATTTATACGAGAAAGTCGCGTATTTTGGGTGCCCGTGGGGGCGTGATTTAAAGAGGGCGGAGTCATACGACTACGCGTCTTCTTCGATGGCTTGATCGGAATTATTGTGTTGAAATTGGTTGGAAAGCGGTAAATCTAGGTTCATAAGAGCCTGATACATCGCTATCTTGAAAAATTCTGCAAGTTCGGCCGAAGCTTCTTCTCGCAGTTGGTTTGGATTGTGCTCTGATGAGGTGCTTCGCTGTTTTCCTAGCCAGGATCGGCAAACTGCGTTCAGGTTTGGTTTCTTTTCTTCTTGTTGGTGATGTGATGTTGTTTGCATCTTAGTAGCGGGGCTGCGCTTCTTTTTTCTTTGCTTCTCCACTCTGACGGGCTGAGAATGGAGCTGTTTAATATTTAGGATGGTTGCTTCGTTGCGAGGTATTATGACTTGTACAATCGCAATGGGTTTCTTGTTTTTATTTTTCCATCTGATGGTGGAGATTGGATGGAAACCTAGCTGTTGCAGCTCGGTTTCAACGTCCGTTGATGGTATGGTTTTTAACACGCCTTTGATAATGACGCGTAGGTTTCTGCTTGATGTTGGTAAGTGGTATGGAAATTTGTTTTTGTCGAAAAGTTCTATTATGGCTTTTCTATCTGATTCCGTGCATGGAGTCAGGAGGACTCCGTCCGGTCTCGTTCTAGCCGGCCCAACGGCTATTTTGGCTGATTTCAAGGCTCTTATTGCGCTTTGAAACTTAGGTTTGTCTCTTAAGACTATTGGATTAGGTTTGCGTCTTATTGGCACTGACGGTGCTTCAGACTTTTTGATTTGTTTTGGTTCGTCGATGGATTCCTCATTGCTGGTGATTGACGTTGATGGGAGAGAAATCGACGCTTCTTCCGGGGGCTGACCAGCCTCGGAAGTGGACTTTTTCTTCTTCCTGCGTCTGAATGATCGAGAGGTGTCTTGATGCTGGCCCTCTGTGTTTGAGATACACTGTGGGTCTTCAATTTTGAAATCCGTTTGGATTTCTGCGTTTGTAGTTTCTAACACTATGGTTTGTGTTTCGGCTACTGATACTGATGTTGCGATAACATCTGTTTGTGTTTGTATTGTTGATTTTTTAGTGTTGAACGCTTTTGTTTGCATTCCAATATCGGTTGAATTGGACACATTTGTTGTTTGTGTTCCTTTAGTTGAGGTTTTTGGTGTGATTTTTGGTTTGGTTTTGAGTCTTTCTTAGATACTGCTTCAAGTAAAGCTTTGCTTTCTTCGTAACATTTGGTTAGTCGTTTATTTTCTTTGTTTACTTTCGCAACTTCCTTACGGAGTTTTTTGATTTCGCTTTTTTGGACCTCTACTTGACTTTCGAGTTCCTTTATATCAGCGAGATTTCCACAGATTATGTCTTCCATCTCCCCTTCTGATGGGTAGTAGGAGCCATAAACACATTCGTCTTGGTTGTAATCGCTTATGGCTGCAGGATTGCTATCAGGATCACTTTTCACAACGCGCAGAATTACTTATTGGTATCACACCTTTCGATTGCTTATCAGAGAGCTAAGAGACACGTCTTTACTCTATGAAAGCTCAGGCAAGACTATTTTCTCTATTTCTGACTTCCTTAGTTGTATATTGGAGATATGTACCAATTAGGTTTTTAATTTGATCTGTCCAGCTTTTTGGAAGTCCGCCTCATGATCTAGAACCACCTATTCGTCCCTGCACCCACAGTCTTTCGGGGTTATTGTCATCCCTGTATTTAATGTGGCCGAAGAATTTTAGTATTCGTTTATGAATAATTTGAGTTCATTAATTTCTTGAATAACGGATGCGTTTGGTCGACAGTCCATGGAATGCGAAGAACCCACCTTCAGCAGTAAAGTTCAAAAGACTCAATGCGCTTGAGGTCTTGGTTTTTAATGATCCATGTTTTAACGGGATATAGCAATACTGAAAAAAATAAGGTTTTTAGCATCTGTTTCTTCTTTTTTGTGTTATGTCTCTATCAGTCCAGATTGTATTTAAATTTCGCATTATACTTCTTGCCACTTCGTATCTCATTAGTATTACCGGCTTCATTCGATATTAAAGCTTCAAGATAGACTTACTACCATTGGCTTACTACCTTAAATTGCCCTATTTAACTGATATTGGGCATGTTGTTTTGACGGTCGATAATCATTATTTCCATTATCTCCTCGTTTATTTCAAATCTGTAAAGATGGATGTCATCCTTTATTTATTTATTTATTATTATTTTACTTTTGATAGTTATGATTAGATCCACCGGCACTTCGCAAGAATGTCATCGGCATATTTTAAGTTAGTGTTTTTAATGCCGACAATACTGACACCACCAGCATAATCCTTGAGTGCTCTCCGCATTATATATTCACCATAAATTTTGAATAGAACTGGCGATATGAAGCATCCTTGTCTGGTCCCTTAATTGACACAAAATTCCTCGGATATTGGACTTTCTATTTTCACGACTGTTCGGTTTTTTATCGAATAGATGACAATGCCAATCAGGTGATCTAATAATCCTGTTTCCTACAGAATTTGCCATAATGTTTTCCATTTTTGTTCTCCCTTTCTCTTCATTGTATACCCCTTCCGATAATCAAGGAAACATAGGTATATATGATGATTACCTTCTCTGGATTTTTCGATTATTTGTCAAATGTTGTAACTCTCCCTGGAACGAATCTAGCCTGTTCTGGAGGAATTTGCCATAATAAGTAGGATTTTAACCGTTCCTTGATAATTTGAACGTGAGTTTTAATGGCATGTAAAATAGTAAGGCGGTAATTTTCGCAATTCTCTCCAGACCCTTTCTTTTTGTACAGAGGTATAAATGTTGAGATCGGCCAATCTTCAGGGCACAATCCGGTGATCCACATATTCTGGCAGATGTTATGAACCCCTACATCTCCCATTGCTTTAATTACTTTTGCGGTGACTCCATCCAATCCTTATTAGGTTCGCGTATTTCCAAATTAGATATGCTGGATATACCCATCTTGGAAGAGTTTGCCGTTATTCGATTAATATTGTATTATCCATGCCCATGGTATATTCTCTTTTAATTTTCTTTCTGTCTTTGATATTGTTGAAGTTAGCATGTGATTGAAGTTTTCGTCAAGTTTTTTTGATGTGATAATTTTTATTTTTTCAGCAAGCTGTATAGGTTTACCGATTTAGCGATGATTGTTTAAGGTTGTAGCATTTATAAATTATTGTTTTGCGCATATCATACTTCAAAGCGCACCTGTATATTTCGGGATGAACGCCGATACAATCGAAAATCTCGCCTGGAGCTGATCACTTGTCTCCACGCTAACAAGACGGACAGCGATCTAGTAGTCGACGCCGCTGATAGTCCTGATGTTGAGTAATCCTTCCATTAGAGATATGTTGATTAACTGGCCAAGTCCTACATGGTTTTTTTCTTGTATTTCTGTAGAGAGTTTTATGACCCGGTCATCTTATGACCCAGTCATTTTAGACTATGGGCATTTTAGACTATGGGTATTTTAGACTATAAGTATTTTAAACTATGGGCATTTTAGACCATGGGCATTCTGGACTATAGACATTTTAGACCCTAGTCATTGTAGGCCCCAGACATTTAATTAAAGACATTAAATTATTAATAATTTAGTAATCGCCGTGCTACGCAACACCACAAAGGATAAGGTTAGATATTATTTTATTATTATTTTAACTCATATTAATCATTGACTACTGAATCGTTATTTGTTTAGCATGATTTAATAACGCTAGATAATTTTACGAGTACGCTAGATAACAGCCTTTATACTGTAGTAATGTATGTTTAATGTTGAATTTTTCATTTTTATTATCCCTAGTTAAGTATAGTAGTTGTAGACATCACAATTATACTCTTTTTTTTTGTATTATAATTTTTTAATATTTTTTATTTTTGTTTTTTGTTAGTGTCTGAATCTGTACTTATGTTTATTAAATAAATATTACTATTATTGAGTCTTTTTGACAAAGATAAACTTTTTCACAGTTTAAAAGTTTATTTTTATTTTTTTGTGATTCCGAAGAACCGGGTGGTGCCCTTTTTGATGTGACTGTGAAATCCATCCGTAACCCTCGCATCAACTGCCCCCGGCGAACAGCTGCCGTAGGTGTAATTTTAGTAGCAAAAAGAAAAAAGTTACATAACAAGATCATGTTCATCAGATCGAATACACATTTTTCTGTGTGTGCCATTTTTCGATTAAGCCGATAGTGACATCAGTCAGCCATTCTGAAGTTCTTATATCTGTATTGTACTTGTTTCATCTAGGGACCTATTATTAGACAGTGGAATTCCCTTTCCAGTTTTTCGCGAATCTTTTCCTGAAATTTATAACGATGTTCATCTCATAACTTTTTGCTTCTAATAAATTTGTTGTTATTTGTGTTGAATTAAAAATGGGTTATATTTAGCATCAAATGTTCCAAAAACAAAGATATTATTAATTCGTCATAAAGTTTTTAATTAGTACCACAGATCATAGAAGGAAATTTAATAATAAAAAATAGTATATACTTTTAAAACCACCCCTCAATAAATTGGAATAAATAAATTCCATATACAGTAGTTTATTCGATGTTAATTTAAAACAAGTTATATAGAGATATAGTGTAGCTTAACGACGATTCTCAACGGTCTACTAGCTCATCATTTTAAATATATTACTATTCCATTTTAAATGTGTAACGTTGCGAAAAAGTTAGAAATACCAATCGTGTCTTTATCGGGCTATAAAAACTTCCCATTCTGTAAACTGAGTTTTTTTTATGGCTAATTATAAATATCTCCCGACCGAACAATAGTTGCAAGTTAAATCTCGTTCGATAGCCAATAAACAGAATCGGAAAACGATTCACTGTATCAGCCGAACAAGCTACAAGTGATGGGCTGTTATTTATGATGCCAATCTGATTAGTACACAGCAATGAGTTTATTCAGTGGAACAAAATGGATCACAAAGTGCCAAGATGCTTGAATTAAATGCAATAAGAAGAGAAATGGAACCGTTTTCTCGAAAAAATTCCTATTTAAAGATTTTTAAAATATAAATGTTTATATTATGCGTATAATATTTTTAGTTGTATTATTGTAAACATTGTGATAAATTCTGTCAACTTTAAATCAAAGGTAAAATTTAATCTTGAAATTTGTTCTACATTAGAGCGTTATCTCTACTTTTAATGATTCCACAATTTATTTTCAATTTATAAAATTTGTATTATTAATGTGATTAGCCTAATTTTTATTGAAAAAATAATAGCCATCGTAATACTTATAACTTATTTATAAATATTCTTTTTTATATTATACTATTATACTATACACTATAACCGCGTTATTAGCAACTACAGCAAATAATCTGAATTTTTAATATGGGAAAAATAGATTGAAATTATTACTGGCCATCCTATTATTATAACTATACTACTATTACCTACTAACTTACTACTAAAACAATTTTCGGATTATTCTACTACTCTGATTATATCCTATTAGTCATATATCAGGCTAATAGCACTCAAATATTATGTATCCAGTCTCCTTTTCTTTAACCTAACTCTCTTTCACTTATTCGTTAAATTTTTCTATGTTTCTGTTCGCTTCGTAGAACCTTAAAAATACACAATCGAATTAAAAAATTCATCGTTTATCAATCAATTTCAGTAATGTTTTAAAATCAGCCATTTCACTACTATTTTACAACTTTGCATTCAATTAGACTAGAACAGGGTTAGTTTAATATAGGTTTTCTCAGTTGTATACTTCCACGATGGTGCAATATAAAATTTGGTATTATATTGAAAAATCATATTTGTTTGTTACTTAGACACCTCAGCCAATTTCAATCTTGCTTTAAAATCAGACATTTCAGTACTATTCGAGTCTTTCATATCCAGCTAGACTGAAACCGTTAGACTAAAAAAGTTAGACTAAAACACTATAAATTGTTGCAGTTTTATACGAGGGTTGCTATTTATGTATGTGAAATTGGCAATAATGGTGTTACAAGGCGCCATCTGACATACATATCGTAAAGTTTGATAGTATTGACTGCATATGTACTCAAAACGTTTTGTCATACAAACGCTATTTGTTCTGTTCAATGACTAGAAAAATTTAATCTCAGTTAAAAATAGAACTAACTCGTGAGAATTTTCATGCGATGATTTACAACAACTTTAGACAGGGATTATCTCAATATCACTGCATCGATAAACTCACTTCGACTTTTGGCAATGAAGCACCATCTAAAATCACTGTATATCATTGATTTAATGAATTCAATCGTGGCCATCGTTCTTTCACGGATGAATTTAAAGAAAGTCGTCCAAAATTGGTTGTTGTGCCAAAAAACATCGATATTGTGTGCGAACTGATAAAGCAAGATCGTCATGTGACGCAAACGAAGGTTGAGGTATCTCTGGGCATTAGTATGACAAGCATACATAAGATTTTACAGTTTGTGCGCGTTGGATTCCGCATAATTTGACAATCGCTCAAAAAAAATTCTCGTGAGGAGTGGTTCAAAGAAATGCTCAAAAAATACAATCGCGATGGGTCAAAAGCCGTATATAACATCTACACAACTGACGAACCTTGGATATATGCATATGAGCCCGAAAATAAACAGCAGTCGACTGTATGGGTCTTTCAAAATGAGCCAAACCCAACAAAAGTTGTTGGTGCAAAAAGCACTTCGAAGAAGTATGGTAGCCTGTTTTTTTTTTTTGGATAAATGGGCATGTGGCTATAGAGCTACTAAATAATTATAGAAGGGTCTTTTCTGAATGGTATGCAACTATTTGTTTGCCATAAGTTTTTGAAGAAATAAGAAAAAACAACCAACGATGCAGGATCATTCTTCACCATGACAACGCAAGCTCTCACACATCGAACCGATCTACTCAATATTTGACCGGTCAAAAAGTCGAATTGATGGGTCATCGCCGTACGGTCCTGATTTGGCACCAAATGATTTATTTTTGTGCCCGTCTGTAAAGAATAAACTACGTAGTCAACGATTTTCGACGCCAGAAGAAGCGGTTGATGCGTTCAAAATAGATGTTTTGGAGATAACTCAAACAGAATAGAAAATGCTATGAAAATTGGTTCAAACGAATGCAAAAGAATATCGAACATCGCGGAGAATATTTTGAAAAGAAAAAAAACCATTTTCAATGATAAATATTTATTTTTATTTATTATTTCTGATATATTAATAGCAACCCTAGTACTTCGACTACACTACAATCTCAAAGTGGTTATTATTTACTAACTGTAGTCTGTACTGTACTAACTGTAGTCAGTTTCAGTTAGTCATTTTTGTTACCTACTTAGACCACTTAAAAACTCAAGACACAATGAAGTAGAAAAAATTTCAACATTTATCAACTGGTTTCAATCGTGCTTTAAAATCAGACAGTTTAATACTATTCGACTCGTTCGTTTTCAGTTAGACTAAAACAGGCTTAGTGTGATATAAATTGTCTCAGTTGGTTATTTCGACGATGGTATGATTTAAAAGTGGTTACTATTTTGTAATAGCATTTTTGTGCGTTACTTAGACACAAAACTCAAGACACAGTGGAACAAATAAATCTCATAATTTATCAATACATTTCAATTGCGTTTTGAAATCAACAATTTCAGTACTATTCAATTCATTTGCATTTAGTTATACTCAAACAGGATTAAATATACAAACTAGGGCCTTCTTCAATTTTGGAATTGGAATGTCCAATTTCAATATATTTCGCATTTGAAAAACGCACTGAATGTCGAAATTGTCGAAAATTGTACTACATAAAATTTTAAATATAGTGAAAATAAAGATATAAATCTTAATTTGTTTATTTATAATAAATTTCCATCAAGTATCGGTTACCTCAGTTAAATATAAAACATAGTTAGTGTGAAATAAATTATCTCAGTATTATTCTTCGATGATGGTACAATCTAAAAGTTGGTATTATTTTGAAAGACTGTGTTTGTTCGTACTTAGTCACTGTAAAAACTCAAGAGATACAATGGAATACAAAATTTAATCATTTATCAATTAAATTTAGTTACACTAAAACATGGTTAGTGTGATACAAATTATCTCAGTTGTATACTTCTACTATGATACAATCTATAAGTTATTAAATTGAAAGATCATTTTTGTTCATTATTTAGTCACCTCAAAATCTCAAAATATACAAAAATGATGGTACAATTTAAAAGTTGTTATTATTTTGAAAAATAATTTTTGTTTGCTACTTAGATACCTCAAAAACTCAAGACACAATGGAATAAAAGAATATCATTATTAACCAATCAGTTTCAATCGTGTTTTGAATTCGGCCACTTCAGGCCACTTCACTTCACTCTTTGGCGTTCAATTATACTAAATCAGGATTAATCTGATCTATAATAATACAAGTTGTATACTAATTATGTGGAATGTGCTACCAACTTCATCGACCTTAAAATCGTTCATTGTGTAACTTTGAACAATAAATTCAAGGAACTCAAATGAGGGAGAACGATGGCAAAACGCCTAGAAAAATATATTAATAAAAACAACATGCAAACAATTTATTCTAAAAATAATGTTAATCCATTCTAAGAAGAAAATAACAAAACAAAAGACCTGGAGGTGCCCAAACACCGACATGGATCAATTTCAAATTGACCATTTTACCATTTCGTACCCAAATTATAAAGAGATTTTGAATGTTCGAATGAACGAATGTTGAAGTCGTGAAAAGAGCCAACATAGACACGGATCACTACTTAACTAGAATCAAACTTAACTTAAAACCTTGAAATCTTATTCAAAAGACACTGCTAATGTTAAAGTTCCACCCAAAGAAAATAAAATCAACCCTAACAGAAGAGCTTAATAAACAACCAGCACAGAACTGACAAGAACTGAAACAAAGAAAATATTAAAACAGCCCTAAAATTGGCCCCTTTACAAAAATGTAGAAAACATCTGTGGTGGGATGAAGTTTGCGAGCAAGCCGTATTAAGATGAAATAAAGCAAAGTGAAAGAGTGGAACAGTCCAAAAACAGAAATAAATTATAACATCTTTTTGAAAGTAAGAAAAGAAACATCGAAGGTAATTGGACAAACTAAAAGAATATATGAAAACAATCAAGTTAATGAAATAGAAAAAGATTTCCAAAAAAATAACACCCGAAATTTTTACAAAGCATTTAAAACTAAATTAACAGGCTATCAACCCCATAGTCTTTGCTTCCAAAAGGAAAACGAAAAATTAGCTCTAAATAACCAAGACAATTGCAAAGAACTTCCGAAATATTTTGAACTATATTTTGAATTTTTGAACTACTAAACTAAACTTGAAAATATTTACCCCTAAACACCAAATCACTTTTTTTAAATTGCTCGACGCACGTTTCGCTAATCATATTAGCATCATCAGGAGATGATTCAAAAAAAGTGATTTGGTATTTAGTTGTAAATCTCTTCAAGTTTACTTTTTCACACGAAAGGTTCCAATAGAAGAATTGAACTACTAAACTGTCCTGAACCCTCAAACAGAATATCAACAATAAACCCGAAACAAATAAACCCAGTTTTACTTTTTCACACCAAAGGTTCCAATAGAAGAATTGAACTACTAAACTGTCCTGAACCCTTAAACAGAATACCAACACTAAACCCGAAACAAACAAACCCAGATTAATAACCACCAAATGAAGATGAAATAATTAGGTAAATGAAGCGACCAAAAAATAACAAAGCTTCTGGAGAAGATAGAAATACTGCTGAACTTTTGAAATCCACTGGTCCAGGTACAATCACATTTGGCAAACCGAACGGATTCCTGAAGATTGGAAAGAGGCACTTGCACTACATAAAAAATTAGATAGAACAGATATAAACAACTACAGAGGTATATCTCCTCTCCTAGTTTGTTACAAAATTATATCTCAATGTCTACTAGACAGAGCACAGGGACAGTTAGAACCTAAAATTGGTAAATATCAAGCAGGTCTGCCGACCGGGCAGATAGGGAGAACCCGCCAGGAATACATCCTGAATCTAAAGTTGAAACTAAGACATCAAAAACTATACAATAAAAATCTCGTCTGTACATTTGTGGATTTCAAAAAAGCATATGATTCTATTGACCGCAAATGATTATTTCAAATCATGGACTAGATCTGAAAACGTTGGCAATTATTTAAGCAACACTAACACAAGGTCAAAAGTTAAATTCATGGGTGACATCTCAGAGCCCTTGAAAATTAAAACTGAAGTGAGACAAGGGGATGGTCTCTCGGCACTCTTATTTAACTGTGTTCTAAAAAAGTAATACAGAAGTTGCGTGAAAAAAAATCAGCCCGGAATATTAACCAGCCCATTAAACTGGGAAGAACCAACATCAAAATAGATTATCTGACGTTTGTTATGATCTAACAATTTTAGTTCAATATATATTAACGGCACAAAAACAGATTGAAATCCTAAAAGAAACAGCAGAAAAAGTAGGACCCCAAATTTGCTTTGAAAAGACATGCACTGTGACCTGCAAGAAACTAAGAACACCATTTCTAAAAACAAAATTCCTATCTCCCAATTCAAGTATTTGGGTGAAATAATCATGGAAAACGGGTTAGAATAAGCGACAAATAAGGGTAGGTGTCAAAAAATGGAAACTGCATCGAGACTTACACAAAATATTTACGATAAAAAATGCATATCTCAAAACACAAAATTAAGACATTACACCACAGTTATTAAGCCAGAATGTCTATATGGCACAGAAACGTTAATTTTTAGTAAATCATATGTGAATATCAATTTGCATATTAGCAATATATTGCAAATATTGCAATATATTGCAATATATTGCAATATATTGCATGCATATTTCAAATTTATGACATATATGAAATAAAATTTATGAAATAAAATTTAATGTTAGTTAACAATAAAGGCAATGGTAACAAGATTTAAAAAACATATGCTCAACTATGATATAATAGAATATATATATATATATATATATATATATATATATATATATATATATATATATATATATATATATATATATATATATATATATATATATATACATATATATTTAAGATATTACCAATCTTGAGTTTCATTAAAGTCACAAACATCAATCGAATCTTTACCGAGAAATAAAAAGTTCTTATTCTGCTAACTGGATTTCTTTATGGGTAAACATAAATATTTCTTGAATAAGAGTTGCAAGTTAAATCTCCTTCGATAGCCAATAAACCGAATCCGAAAACGACACAGTGTATCAGCCGAACAAGCTCCAGCTGCTGGACTGTTATTTATGATACGAATCTGATTAACACTGCGCTACGAACCTATTTAGTTGAATATAAGATTAACAGAATGTTTGAATCGAAAACAATAAAAATAATTACGAATTATGAATTATTTTTAGTTTTTCATGTTCTGCATTTGAACATTAGTCTATTCTCCATTTCAAATTATTTTAAATTATTCTAAGACATTTATTTAATCTGTAAAATTAATATTTACTTCCAAAGTAAAAAAAATTATGTTGCACGGTGGGCTTGTGGAGAATTATAAAAATATTCAAGAAAAGCGAGTTTACTTGCTTACTCTACTCTACTTACTAAAAAAAATATGCAGATATCGATCAGTTTCTGAACTTAAGCCTATATCAGTGAGGTTCGACTTGCAACTGAATGATTTGCCAAGGGTCCGAGCATATATATGGGTCAAGTCGGATTTAAGCTGCAATTAGATACAGTTTACGCCATTCTGTGATTCGTAGCAGTACTACTATTCGAAACTGTTTGTGACCAGTTCCAGGCCCCATTCAGGTATGCATAAAAAATTGCACACTGAGCTCGTGAAGAATATTCAAAATTATTGAAAAACAATACAAGGCATTTTTTGGTCCGTGCTCCAAGTAAAACTGGTTTATGATTTTAAGGCGTCATTATTCGGGTTCAAGTTGATCGTTTGAAATCAACTGAAAGATTGACCAAGGGTATGACCATATATATATTAATATATATATATATATATATATATATATATATATATATATATATATATATATATATATATATATATATATACATATATATATAAATATTAATATAATATTTTCACAGGCGATAGATAATGTTTCTAAATCATTCCGGATGTCGATCCGTTGATTCTGTGAAGAGTTACGACGTTTCGCCAAAATCGCATTTGGCATTTTCAAGTGTTGTTCGCTTCGACTGAAAAGTCCAACTCCAGAGTCCAACTGGGTCAGCTGGACACTTCAGTCAAAGCGGACAACACTTGAAAATGCCAAACGCGATTTTGGCGAAACGATTTTGACGAAAACGAAAACATCACAGAGTCAACGGATAGACACCCGGAATGATTTATATATATGTTATATCAGAATTAGCCATATCCATTTCATGCTACGTTAGCAGGAATTACAACAACAACACCTATCCCACGGTCCACCACCAAACACCTGCACTTTCGATGACTTCGCAAGTCCCATCCGTATTTAAGGACAGACCTGGCGAAGCCACCTCAGTTATCGGCCAGTATTTGACAAGTTATAAACTCAGCATCGACGTATAAAATAATAATAAACGTATACAATTTAAAAAATACAAGAATTATATAAAAATACAGTCATAACTCACAACAAGAAAGAAAATATTAATTATATACAAAATGTAACAAAGTGTAATCAAAGTACAAATATTATAAAATAAAATAAAGTGTTTTTAAAACTTCGTTTGGCGAACTCCCAACGTAAGAACTGGCGCAGTCGGTAGGATATTGTTTGTTTGTTTTATTTTATTTGAGTCACGTCAACGCTCCAGGCGTTATTTAGTGACTGTTCGCTGTTGCATAGCAGAAGCTTGTCGGGGAGAAAATCACATGAGGAGATTGTGGTGACACATAATTGTATATAGGACGAAGAACTACAAGAGTGACTACAATAATAATTGTTGGAGGGATCATGAGTCACGTCAAGACGATTAAATTTTATGGAAGTATCCAGATTCTTTTAGGAATTCGATGAGATTTCCCACTGCGTGATGGGAGAATAATTCCTCAATGGAGCGGGATAATCCTAACCTTAAACGCATGGGGGATAGGACAGGGCATGAGGATAGAATATGGACAACTGTAAGGAAGGATCCACAGAGAGGACAGGAAGGAGCCGGGCTCCCATCCATGAGGTATTGATGAGAGAAGAGACAGTGACCGATTACAAGCCTATTAAGCTTAATTTGTGATAGTCTGGAAAGAGACTAATTGTATTCAGAGAAGTCTTTTTTAATTTGCCATAATTTCTTGTTATCATCTATGAGGTCCCACTCGAGTTGGATGATTTTAGAGATTTTGTCAGATATTATAGGATAATAATCTCTGGGAGAAGGGACTACGGAAATGGGAGATTCAGAAATTGTGGCGGCTTTTGCTAATTGATCTACTCTTTCGTTTCCCTCAATACCCATGTGACCAGGAATCCATATTAGAGCAATTTTGTAGGATAAAGAATGTAAGGAGAAAAGGAGATCCCAAATTCTGAGGATTAAGGGGTGAGAAGAATTTGGATTGTTGATTAAATTAAGGGAGTTTAGGGAGTCAGTGCAAATTAGCCATGAAGAGTCTTGTTTAGAGGAGATGCTTTTAAGAGCCTCATGTATAGCAAAAAGCTCGGCTGATAGAATGGAGCTTATAGGGGGAAGACTGAATTTGTTGGAGAAATAGAGAGAATGTGTGGCAGCACCGACACCAGAGGAAGATTTTGAGCCATCTCTTCACTGATGGCTCAAAATATTCCGATTATAGGATGGAAAATCTGTCAGTATATTACGAAAATGAGCCCTGAAGAAAGCTGGAGGAAGGGAAGCTTTGCCGAATTTAGATAAAGAAAGAATTATGTTATGGGGAGGCATGAGCCAAGGGGGATGGAGGGTTGGGGTGGATGGAAGAGAGGCAGGAAAGGAAAAGGAGAGGGAGTTAGATAGTTCGGCTGGAGTCCAAGAGTAACCATGAGCTTTAGAGTCTTGAGCTGGGATAGGGGATTTGAGAGGTCTGAATAGCATTTTACTCATTGATGATG
Source organism: Cosmopolites sordidus (assembly GCA_031761425.1). NCBI lineage: Eukaryota > Metazoa > Arthropoda > Insecta > Coleoptera > Curculionidae > Cosmopolites > Cosmopolites sordidus. The sequence goes on from JARFXV010001149.1 coordinate 331,752, forward strand.
ATGGATTTGAACTTACTCGGGCCGCAGCCCTAAGTAAGAATTTAGTCCGTCTAAATTTCAAGGGTTCAACTGTTGAGAGGCATTGGAGACTCTTTGTAGAACTATATTTAAAGGCTCCTAGAGCTAGTCTAAGCGCGTTGTTTTGTATGGTTTCTAAAGACTTCAAGTAAGTAGAGCAAGCTGAGTTGTAGAGAAAACATCCATAGTCAAGTTTGGGACGGATTATTGATTTGTATGCGTGAAGAATGGAGGATTGATTTAGGCCTCTGTCTCTATGTGATAGCCATTTTATAATATTTAAGTCAGGGATAGTCCTAGACTTAAGGGAATTTATATGGTCTTTCCAGGAGAGATAACTGTCGAAAATGAATTTGATTGAGGGTTTGGTTTGGATCGGTGAATTATGGTAGGTGAATGAATGGATTCTGGAGCAGAGACGTTTTCTACAGAAGTGTACAATAGCAGATTTACTTGGGGAAATTTTGAATCCTGTGATAAGAGACCATTTATGAATAGAATTTAGACAGTTCTGAAGGAGCCTTTCGCCCAAACTTGGGGAAGAGGCGGAACAGAAGATTAGGATGTCATCCGCGAAGAGTCGAATCGATAGTCGAGGGTCGACGCAGTCGAATATGGAGTTTATGGCGATGTTAAATAGAGTTGGGCTGAGTACTGATCCCTGAGTAACTCCATTTTGAAGAGGAAAAGAGGAGGATATATGACCATTTACTTTGATTTTAAAAGATCTGGGAGATAGGAAATTGGAGAGGAAGTAGAGAATATTGCCCCTGAGGCCCCACGTATGGAGGCGGGTGATGATGGAGTTCGTATGCACCATGTCAAAGGCATTGGATAAGTCTAGGAAAGCAGCAATAGTGTGGTAGTTTTTGGAAAAGGATGTCCATATGCTGTTCTCAAATTCAGTTAGAGGATCTAAAGTGGATTTGCCTGATCTAAATCCGTATTGGTGAATTGATAAACAATCGTTTGTCTCAAGGAACAGGCTGAGTCTTTTTAGGACCATTCTTTCCATTATTTTGCAAAGGTGATTGGTTAAAGAGACGGGACGGTAGCTTGATGATAGGGATCTTGGCTTTCCGTTTTTCCATATGGGGACTAGAATGGATTCGGTCCATGAGGAAGGGAAAAGGTGCGAAGACCATAGTCGTTGTATATTTGAAGCAGAATTAGGGTAGCGGAGTCAGGAAGGTTAAGGATTTGGGGATTGATACTCCATCTGGGCCGGGAGCGGATGGACGACACTTAGATAGAGCAGATTTTAGTTCACTGAGAGAGAAGGGGAGATTTATTTCTAAGAAGTCAGGGTCATTGAAACTGAGGTTTGGTTTGGGGAGGGATATGTGAAAAAGGAAGGGAGGATCATAGTTTGAGTCAACCGAAATTTTTGAGAAGTAAGAGCTAAGAGAACGAGAACTGTCTTCAGTTGAAGATAGCCAATCTCCATTGTCAAGAAGACCCGAAATGCCTGATGGTGGTATGCCTTTTAGTTTACGGATGCCTCTCCAGAAGGATGAAGATGTAGTACCATATGATAATTTGTTTATGAAGGTAGACCAGAAGGAGCGTTTTGAGTAGTTTACAGTTTTCCTGGCCAAAGCTTTTGGACGTTTGTATTCTAGAAGGTTTTCTTGGGAGGGATGGGTTCGAAATCTGTTTAGGGCTCTTTTCCTTGCCTAATGGCAGATTTGCACGAATCTGTCCACCAAGGAACAGGAGGACGGGAAGTATGAACTGGGATGAAAGGGATGGAGGACTCAGTAGCTTTTGTGATGGAATTTGTGAGGCTTTGAATGTTACCGTTTGGATCATGAGGGGTAAAGAGAGGTGGGATGAAATTTTCCAAGTATAAGGACCAGTTAGCTTTCGATATGTGAGGTACTCGTTGATGAGTTGAAAGGGAGGGGGGAGAGGAAGAGTGAATGAGGATAGGATAATGGTCGCTTCCGTATGTGTCCTCTAGAGTGGACCACTGTAAGAGCGGAAATAAAGATGAAGAGCAAATAGTAAGATCAATACTAGATAGAGAGCCTGAAGGGAAGGAGATATGAGTGGGGGATTTGGTGTTCATGATGCATAAGTTGGAAAAGGAAAGGAAATTTGATAGAGAGGTGCCTCTTGGATCGGAGCGGAGAGAACCTCATGAAGAATGATGGGCATTAAAATCACCATATAGCAGGATATGGGAGGGAAGCTGAGATATGATTTGATTCAGGTCTTGAATTTCTAGTGGAGCGGAAGGAGGGATGTATAAGGAACAAATAGTTAGAGGGAAGTTAAGGTTGGATCTGATAGCGACAACTTCGAGAGGGGAAATTATTAGAAGTTTGACAGCATCTAGGATTTCGTGCGAGAGAATAGCAACTCCACCTGAAGCTCTATCTGCATTTGGTCTATCTGATCTGAATATGTTGTATTTTGGTATGTTGAATGATTTGGTAGAATTTAGGTTGGTTTCTTGAATGGAGAAGAATAAGGGCCTATAATTGGGGATGAGGATTTTCAAATCATCGCGATGAAGGGATATGCCGTTCAGATTCCATTGTATAATAGTGTAAGAGTTGAATAGGAGTAAAATTGGATGTGGGAGATTATAGGAAGGAAATCCAAGATCAATGGAAGCCGAGAGGGAGGAAATTAATGAGGAGGGTGAAAGTTGAAACCAGAGGAAAAGTTTTCAATTTCCATATCTTCGCTGGAGCCAGACTTATTTGAAGACTTTGAAATACATCTTGTACCCTTTGATTTGGCACCTTGGGAAGAGTTTAAGTTTCTGCCCCAAGAAGAGGGGTGATTAGAAGAACAATTTTTTGATGGAAGAGAGGAGGGTAAATGGGGGTCGTTCTTGGGAGAAGAATAGCTGGATTTGGAATGAGTAGAATGAGAAGAGCTACCCTTAATAGGCCTTGGAGGAAGGAAAGGGGAAGGGCCATCTATAGAAGACGGCTTGGAGGGAAGACCACCCTCTAGAGGTGGTTTAGGAGGAAAAGAAGAAAGAGGGGAGGAAGTGATAGAGATCTCACTCGTAAGAGTGGGGGGATGGGAAGCAGAAGAGATGCTTGTGGAGGAAGAAGAGCTACGAGTTGTAATATTTGCAGTTGAATTTGAAGTATTTGATACGAACACAAAACTGGATGAAGACGAAAGATTACATTGGATGCCGCACAAAGTAGTTGATTTAGGTTTTGAGCCTACAGCCGCAAAGGAATTGATTAGAGATTTGACTCGATTTTTTGCATCAAAATAGGACAGTTTCTCGGTGGTTCTGATGCGTTGGATTTCCATTTCGTATTTATATATAGGGCAACCTCTATATCGGGTAGAATGTTCTCCTTTACAGTTGATGCACTGAGCAGGGGGGGGAGGAACAAGGGCGATCATCATGAGACGATTTCCCGCAAGAAAGGCAAATCGCTGAAGAGTCACATTTGCTGGAAACATGTCCGAAGCATTGGCAGTTAAAGCATCTTAATGGCTGGGGAAAGTATGGTAGAACTCTGAGCGAGAGAAATCCCGCTCTAACAAATTCTGGAAAGGAATGTAGCTTGAAGGAAAGAATATGGCTAGGGGAGGGAGATAGTACTCCATCCTTTCTTGTTTGAATCCTCTTTACTTCAGTTACACCTTGCTCCTTCAAGTTTTCCAGTATTTCTGCTTCACTGCATAAGAGTAATTCCCGTGAGGAAACTACGCCTCTGCAAAGATTTAAAGATTGGTGCGGAGTTGTTGTAACCTGGAAGTCTCCCAGCAGTTTCAGAGACTCGCATTTGCATGAAGTCTTCTCGGTATCTGCTGTAATCAACTATGATCCATTTCCCAGTTTTTTGACTTCTTTAAGAGAGCCCACTGCATTTGAGAGAAGTTTATGGATAACAAAAGGAGATACTGATTTGAAAGATGCATCCTCTCCCAGACGAGAGATGACAAAGAATCGGTCAAAGGTAATTTGGCGATTGGATAATGGCGAAACAATCCTGGGTCTTTTAGATCCTGAAGGGGGGGGGGGTTAAGGGGTTTGAATTAGAAAAAGACATGTCCGCCGAGGCAGTGCTCCATACCCCGGTAACCCTAATTACTCCGCAAGGGCGGGAGGTATTCCGAAGGCTCCGTTAGAGACACCTGAAACCCATTACAACTTGACTTAAAGATCGACTAGGGAGCCCCGGGGTCGTCAAGCCCGTAACCTGGATACCAGGTCCCCTGGGGGAGTCGGTAGGATAGTTTTGGAACGTCGTAGAACACGTGTACACTCACTACAACGGTGGATTCTAATCCTTCATCCAAAACCAAACAGAAGAAAACAAAAATAGAAACACCCGGAGTCCTCACTAGTAGTAAATATAAGGGAGCACCTCCTCATCTTCTCGTCCGTTTTACTCTCTCATTCGTATCTTGACTGGTATGGGAACGCACCCTCCTCATCGTCTCGTCCGTTTTACCCTTTCATTCGTATATTGACTCGTATGGGAGCGCATCCTCCTCATCGTCTCGTCCGTTTCACCTTCTCATTCGTATTTTTCCCCACTATATTTCTATTATCCCCGCCCAAAATTTTTTATATGAGATTGCTCCTCCTCCGTTTTACCTTTCCATTCGCGTTTATCCCCACTATATTTCTAACATCCCTACCTAAATCGTCTGGTCAGATGTGGCATAAATAGTCGCAAAAGAAAACAAGGTAATCAGCGTCAGTTCAGAACAAGCGAATAACCTCTAAAAAAGGAAACATAAGTGATAATATATACATAAGTGAAGTGAATCTATTCTACCGAAACAAAGAACCATAAAGATAATCATACACAACCATACACATCAAGGTAATCAGCTTCAGTTCAGAATGAGTCAATCACCTGAAGAAACTATATTACAACTCTCTCAACAGTCAAGTGTATCTGTTCAACAACAGGAAGATATTAGAAGATATTTATTAGAGTCGCCTCCCAGGGAAGAAGAAATCGTAACGATTTTCAGAAATAAAAATGAAAATAGAATATATTTATCAGAGTCTCCTCCCAGCGAAGACGAACTCGTAACGATTTTCAAAAATGTAAATGAAAATAGAAAACATTTATTAGAGTCTCCTCCTAGGGAAGAAGAAAGTGTACCAATTTTAAAAAATCTAAATGAAAATATGGGAGTCTTTTGCGCTATTTGTTACGATACATTCGATTATATCGAAACTTGGATGCCAAATACATGTTCCCATTTATTTTGTCTAAGATGTATCTTAACATGGAATGATGTATATTGTCGTCCAATAATGGTAAAAAAATGTCCAATGTGTCGTTCATATTATACTTACTTAGTACAAATTCGAAAAAATGATATTACTGTATAACCTTTTTTTTTAAAAAGAGGATTTAATTGGTAAAATAACAAATAGATACTTATCATGTTATTTATAATATTAATATAATTTATAATTTAATTTAATTTTAATAATTTACTATCTAATCTAATATTAATATTAATAATAAAATATAAAGTAAAAGTTGTATATATGAAATTGGGTGCGGATACAAAACTGTTATATACGAAATAATAGATTTATGAAGTTATGGTTGTTCATATATATTGTTCAACTATCCTGTCTGTGTATACTGTGTGTATAGTTGATATGTAATAATAAAAAGAAAACTGTCTTTGTATTCTGTGTGTATAGTTGATATGTTATAATAAAAAGAAATTTTTTATATAAAAATAATTACAATTATATTGGATAATGCACATATTAATAAATGATTTATGTTCAATTTTTTTTTAATGCTTACACAAAATTGCACATTTAATAATGTACACATACAAAAATATTTCAGGTTCGATTTAAACAAACACTTTCACTTTTCTGTTACTTCCAATTGTACAATTACACCAAAAAAAGTGATAGCGAATATGTCATAATAAAAAAAAACAATATTTATATAAAAATTTAACATTTAAACATTTATAATGACTCAAAAGTTATAAAGAATTAAACGTTAATATAGATAGGCCGGCTAGCGACATATATATGCAGATTTCTCAAGGTTTGTTACATTGCCATCCTTTGTCTGACCGTTCAACCGAACCCAGGTAAAAATTAATTTTATCGACGAAGAGACGGAGGAGGGGAGGGGAAGTAGACTTAAAAAGAAATCGAGACAGGTACCTTGTAAGGTTGAATGACCTTATAAGGTCGAGAACGAAACTTATAATAATATCGAAATGCAGCGAAATGGTGGGGGGAAGAAAGAAGTACCTATAAGTGGCTTAAGATTTTACAGACAGAGTGAAACAATATTCTTAACGATACAGGTGTTGTGTCTTCTTACCGCGTGTCTTCCATTTTGTGTGTTGTGTTTCTGATTGGTAAGGTCCTATTATTGAAATACCATCTTTTATTGTAGATAAAAATTTCTAAGAAATCTAGAAGTCAATATTAAATCTTAAGGATATACATTTCAAAATTTTATTGATTATATCGAAATTAATCAAGAGGATGGACGATAGTTTGAATATGTAAAGAAATGTTTTGATAAATTAGCGAATTCATATGAATAACATTTTTAAATTTTTGTTATTTTTAGATAAAAAGAATTAATTTTTATTGTAGATAAAAAAATATTTCTAAGAAATCTAAAAAAACAGTTTCAAACATTAAATCTTTAGGATACGTCTTTCAACATTGTACTGATTATATCAAAATTAATCAAGAGGATGGACAATAGTTTGAATATGTAAAGAAATGTTTGGATAAATTAGTATTAGTAAATTCTTTTTACTATTCTTCTTATAAAATTCATTCATAACCTACCAAATGTTCAAATATATAACATAACTAATTTTCTAATAAAGTTGAAAACAAATAAAATATTTATAATATTCTTTTAGTTAAATAAGTCCTCAAAATGTTTCATTGCACCAAATGCAACAAGTCTTTCAATCGCAAAGATAACCTCCTACGACATTTAAAATATAGCTGTAGAAAGTCTTCATTTTTAAACCTTTGGAATGGAAAATCCAAAGTGAACTCTGAAAAAGGTAAGAAAATTGTATTCGACTGGTTTATTACATATTTTTTTTAAAGCTAAATAATTACTTCTTTTAAAGACAAATATTGTGATAGCAAGAAAAACATAAAACAAAATCTATGGGCTGGACATCTGCGATCGAATTCCCATAAAACGAACTGTCAAACCCAACTGGAGATAGGGGTGCAAATTATTAAATCAGCATTTAAGGAGCGTATAATATCATATAGGATTTCGTCAGCAGAACATTTCCTAGATATTAAAAGTTATTTTCAACATCTGGAACACAAAATTTTACGAATTTTTAATGAGGAACTCAAGAAACACACATGTATCAAGATTAATATGGAGCTCTTTGGTTTCTACTATAATCCCACCGATGACAATTATGATGTGAAATCATTCAACACCCCATTTCAAGTCATTTGTAATGGTTTTGAAATGAGGGATATAATAGATAAGCTATTGATAATTATTGATAAAAAGGTTGACGAGTTTGCTGAAAAAGATTCAGGTAAGTATTTCATATTGCTTTTAAATTTGAGAAAATAATAATATGAATTTCCTTATTTCAGGATGGATTCTACTTAATCTTCTTTACTTAGAGATCAATATTAACAAATTCAATCCCTTGAGGGCATCATCGTTCATTGAACTTCCCAATGACATCGTGAGACGTAAAGCTGTGGTCAACGTAAGAAACAATGATAAATATTGCTTAGCATGGTCAATAGTGGCAGCTCTACACACTCCAATAGGTCTTGAATTTGATATGTCATCATACCTACATTATTCGACAGTTTTAGATATTACAGGTATTGATCTTCCTATATGTTTAAAAGATATAAAAAAATTTGAGGGTCAAAACAATATTTCTATTATTGTTTATGGTTTGGAAAAGGGTTTTGACAAAAAGTCAAAAAGTAACCTTGAATATGAAGTAATTGGACCTCTATATTATTCAAATGATAAAAAAATGTTCATGTCAATTTGTTACTAATTGGTCATGAGGATGGAAATTTTCATTATTGTTACATATCGGATTTATCCAAATTAACTTCCAAGCAAAAAACTAACCATCATGGAAAAAAATATTTCTGTGATGTTTGTTTGCAGTATTTTCAAACGGAAGAAAAATTACAGCTACATACTAGTCATGATTGTGATCATGTTCGAATTAATTTACCTTCAAAACAACTAGTAAAAGATGAGTATGGAAATGTAACATATGAAAATATATTGAAATATGTTAATTATCAAAAACAAATGGAAGTTCCTTTTGTTGTTTATGCAGATTTTGAATGCATTTTAAAACCTATAGAGCATATCGATGTTGATGTAGACTCAAATAATTCACATACCTTAAAGCAATTTGAACATATTCCATATGCTTATGCATATTATATTAAATGTTCGTTTGATGATAAATATTCTAAATTTGAGAGTTATAGATGTTTGAACAGCGACCTAATGTTTATAGATTCTTTAGAAAAAGAGGTATTAAATTTATATCACCAATTTCTAAAGATTCCTAAAAAAAAATGAATTCTTTGACCGAATTAGAAAAAATTACACACAACTATACCACAAACTGTCATATTTGTGATAAACCTCTTTTAAGTGATAAAGTTGCCAATCATTGTCACATTACCGGGAATTATAGAGGACCTGCTCACTCATTATGCAATAAAATTATAAGATTCCTAATTTCATTCCAGTGATAATGCACAACCTCCGTAATTACGACTCCCATCTGTTTATAAAGAAATTGTGCTCTAATAAAGAACAATTAACAGTTCTTGCACAAAATAAGGAGAAGTACATTTCGTTTCAAAAACATATTCAGGTTGATAATTATTTCGATAAGTATACAAACACTTTAAATAATAAAAATCTATCGTTACGATTTATTGACTCTTTTCAATTTTTATCATTTTCGTTATCGAAACTATCCGACACTTTAAAAGATGAGCAATGTGTAGAAATAAAAAAAAATTCAATGATGGGGAAAAATTTAAGCTTATTCGTCAGAAAGGTGTGTTTCCTTATAATTATATTGATGATTTTAAAAAATTAGAGGAAATAATTTTACCTGAAAAAGAGAAATTTTATAATAGTTTAACAGATGAGCACATTTCTGATGAAGAATACAAAAGAGCATTAAAAGTTTGGGAATCGTTTGAGTGTAAATGTATTGGTCATTATTCAGATATTTATTTACTTTCTGATACATTACTTTTCGCTGATATTTTTGAAAATTTTCGAAAAACTTGTTTGTCCACATATAAGCTAGATCCAGCACACTTTTATACCTTTCCTGGCCTATCATGGGAAGCTTGTTTACGTTATACTGGAATACAGTTGGAATTATTAACAGATCCAGATATGTTACATTTTTTCAAAAGTAGTATTCGTGGCGGAGTGAGTTCTTGCATCAGCAGAAAATCGGAAGCAAACAATCCGTTTATTTCAAATTTTGATCCCTCAAAACCAAATAAATATATAATGTATTATGACGCAACAAATTTGTATGGTTTTGCAATGTCACAATATCTTCGGACGGGAGACTTTGTTTGGTTAACAGAAAAAGAAATTGAAAATTTAGATATTTTTTCCATTTCTAATACATCTAGTATAGGATATGTTCTAGAAGTTGACTTAGAATATCCTTTAAGTCTACATGACTATCATAATGATTTCCCTTTTTGCCCTGAAAATTTTGTATCACCCATTTCAAAGTCAACAAAATTAATACCTAACTTAAATAATAAATCAAAATATGTTATTCACTATCAATTATTAAAACAATGTCTACAAAATGGAATTAAGTTGATTAAAATTCGTAGAGTTTTACAATTTTCTCAATCTGATTGGTTAAAAAAATTCATAGATTTGAACACAACATTACGAAATGAATCCAAAAATGAATTTGATCGTCATACATATAAATTGGCAAATAATAGTATTTATGGCAAAACTATGGAAAATGTAGATAGGAGAATTGATGTCAGACTTGTTACAGAATGGGAAAAAAATAGAAGAAAAGATGGAGCTGAAAATTTAATTGCAAAACCATATTTCAAAGATCTAACAATATTTTCTGAAAATTTGATTGCTATCCAGATGCAAAAAATACTAGTTACTTATAATAAACCAACATATGTAGGATTTTGTATTTTAGATATTTCAAAAACTGTTATGTATGATTTCTTCTACAATTTTTTAAAACCTCTATATCAAGAAAATGTTTCACTGCTTTATACAGACACAGATTCTTTTATTCTTGAAATCACTACAGAAAATGTTTATTATGATATGCATACACATATTAACAAATTTGATACCTCAAATTATTTACCTAACAATATTCATGACATACCTGTAACAAAATCAGTTGTTGGCAAATTCAAAGATGAATATGCCGGTGAACCAATTACAGCTTTCTATGGTACCGGAGCAAAAGCGTATTGCATAAAAACCGAAAACGGTTTGTTGAAAAAAGCAAAAGGTATTAAGAAAAATGCTGTTATAAATCAGTTAGATTTTATACACTATAAAGATGTTGTAGAAAATAATTCAAAAACCTATTGTTCCATGTATGTCTTTCGTTCTCGACTACATACAATTTTTACAGAATTAGTAAATAAAATAGCTTTAAGTTCTGAAGATGATAAAAGATATAAAATTCCACATGATTTTAAAACACTTGCTTGGGGTCATCGGGATATTCCGTTCTATCAGTGGAACGCTGATCACCCAGATCTAAATGCATGTTTTTAATTATAAATGTATTTAAAGTAGAAGCTCTCGAAATAAATTTCATTTGTCTTTTCGGTATGTGTTTAGAAAGTTTAGACAAAAATATTGATGATGCTGCTTATAAAACTTATGAAAAACGACTTTCCACTTTTAAGAAATGGAAAGGAAGGTTGAAACCAGCAATTTTGGCAGGAACAGGATTTTACTATATTTCAATTAGTGATGTTTGTAAATGTTATTATTGTGGAATTGAAATGTTTAATTGGTTATATAATGACTGTCCTATCGAAGAGCATTACAGATTTGCTCGAACATGTAATTTAAATGAATGTTTATGGTTAAATAAATACAACATTAATCAAATATTCTCAAGAACCAATCAAAATAATTTTTGGAAATATAAAATATTGATGATTTTATTATCGATTAATGTATTTCTTATTGTAAACATGTATTTAAGTAGGTTTATAGAATAATTTTATATAAATATTAGTGTGCATTCTTCTTGGTTGGAAGTAAATTTTATAAATTTTAAATAAATATTGAAAATATTTATTTTGTTTTAATGGCTTTCCAAATCCATTTTATCCTCCTTTATTTTATTTTCCAAAAAATTATTTATGTTCATCATCCTCCCAGAGTAACACATAGTGAACTATGTTTTTCCAATGAAACAGACATCACACTTAATGAACATTGTCAGTTTATGAAAGTTGGTTTAATCAATAATAATACAATCAGTTTTATGCAACGAATAAATAAAGCAAATAATGCTAGTAAGTTTTTTAAAATTTTATATCATTATCCGAACCAAACCATTTTTGACACTAATTGGATCGAAAGGTCTGACTTAACAAATATCCATTTATAAACTAAATTACCCAACATCACCGAATCCGATGGTGAAGAATACAACACATGCTACATCTTTAATATTGTTAATGTTATATTAACTTCTGCAATGTTCTTATATGTTACAATTTTAATTAGAATTATTCACAATAAATGTCAAACGAATTTATTTGAAAAATAAATGCGAACAAAGTAGGTAATGAGCAGAAGTGTAGATATGAATAGGTGGGGATATGAATATTAAAGAAGAGCAGAGTTTAAGTTATTTCAATTTTGTTCAGTTAACATGACTACCAACTTCAATAAAAGCTCGGGACAGCTTCTCAACACAAACATTTATTTTTTGAATAATTCTTTGTCAAAGTTTGTTCTTGTCGGTATCAGTGTGCAAGATTTTTCACCAAAAATTATAATTGGTGGAAGAAATGGATTTTCAATTATTCTAAGTGAAGAAAATTGGAAAGATATTTGCAAGCATCAAGGAGTTATTGAAAATTACTTCTGCTTCCCACAAATCGATCAAGATTTTTTGAATATAGGAAGCTTTAAACTGAATTTTGAGAAAATAAATAATGATCCTATACTGAAAATTAAAAAAGAAGATTCATACTACTTGTGCTTAGGACAAGAGTCTTGGGACACTTTGTGGCGCTCGAAGGAAGTAGTGGATTATAGGATTTCTCTTATAAAAAGGCAAGAATTTCCATATTATTTCAAAGTATTCCAAAGGTGATTTACTTGGTAATGTTTATAACATTTTAACTCCAAAGCAAAATCCAAACAGTGAAAATGTTTCCACAATGTTGGAATTTCTAATAATATATCCTGAAGAATTGGAAAACAAGTTGAAGAATAATGCACTCAAAAGAAAATATTATGAAGAAATCGGTGAATTTTCGGGAAGAGCAAAATAGACTTTATGTGTTAGTGAAATGGAATTTTGCTTATAAGCAAGCTCGAAAAATAGAATAGAAAGAATAAATAATTGTAAACTTATTCTAGATCCAATATTAAGTGAGGAACATCGAAATAAAATGTATTTAACATGGTTTACTAAGAATTGTAGTTAACTTTATATTTAATAAAACTCTGTTATTTAAGAATCAGCATTTTTATTTTAAAGTGGATAAATAAATTATACATCTTTTTTATTAATCCATGTGTTGTGTTTTTTATCAAGTCCTAACCATTTCACATAAACTTTATTTCCTTTTCTTCTTATAATCTTTTCAACAAGGTATACATCGGTGTATTTCACTTTCTGTAATTCTTGTTCATAAAAGCCACCCTGAATGTCCTGGTTATTTTCATCTTGAATTAAATATGTCCTAGAGTTTGTCATTTTAACTTCCTTTATGCGAAATATCTCATTTGACCAATTTGGAGCGTAACCTTTTGAAAATGCCTCTCGATACTTACTAATACGTATATGGTCACCAACTTTAAACTTGGGAAATTTTATATCTAATGTTTTAGCATGAGTAAATGCAAATCTTAAAATCATCTTTTCATTACGTTTATTTACTTCGTTTGGTTTCATTCCTATTGAAGAATGTTTGGTGCTGTTGTAATCTTTAACTATATCTTGTAAGATATTAAACCATTTGTAGTTTCCTTGCAAACTAAATATTTTCCACATTCTATTTTTCAATGTTCTGTTTACTCTTTCTACTACGCTTGCCTTTAAATTGGAAAATGTGCTATATTGGTTAATTTTAAATTTTTGAATTAGTTTTTTAAAATGTTGGTTGAAAAATTCTGCTCCCCTATCCGTTTGCAAATTTCGTGGCGGAGTTTTTACATTTAGTAGAATTGATTCCATAGCTGTGGTAACATCCTTGCCCGATTTTGATTTTAAAGGTTCCACCCAAACATATTTTGAAAACACACTGATGACCACCAAAATATATCTATACCCCTTGTTAAATTTAGAATATGGTTGCATTTCAACCAAGTCTGCTTCAAAAAGATCATTTAACCCTTTTACAATTACCCTTCTTCGTTTATAATTTTTTCTTGCAGGTTTATGTAATTCATTAACTACTTGCTCTTTAATAGTGAACATGACTATAAATTTTTAAATTGTAATTGTATAATAATTGTCAATATAACTTTTATATGTTTTTTGCCATTCTTCTAATTTATTAACTAGTGTCTTTTCATCATTTTCTTTTAAAAACTCATTAATTTTAGCAATTTCTTTAATTAGATTATCGAAATATTCTTTAATTGTATTTGATATATAATGAGTTGTTTTAGTAGAAGAATTATTCAGTTCCTTATCTATTTTATTTAATTCTTCTTCCAATATTTTAGTTATGATTGGAATTGTATGTGAAAGACTTTGAACATATCGTCTTTCTACTAGTGGTATCTCATAAATTTGTCTACCCTTAAGAAAACTGTTTATAAGTTTTTCTTTGGTATTATCTATATTCTTTATATCCTTTCTTAGTTGTATAATTTTTTCTTTGTGGTTTTCAATTATTACTTCTGAGTTCATGATTTTATTAATTTTATCAATATCAGCGTTTAATTTTGTATCTTCTCTTTCTACATGTTTTTTCAACAATTCCAAACTTTCACTAATTTCATCAAATTTTGATTTCTGTAAAATCATTTTTATTTCAGAAATGTCACTTTTAAGTTTATTTATTTCTTTACCATTCATATTTCCTGCTGAAAAAACTGAAAAATTATCGTCAAAAAACTTCATTTTCTTTGCGACGGTTTCATTAATTGAATCGTTTTCATTTAATCTCTTATTAACATTTTTTATACTACCGTAGAAATCTTGAACTATTTTATTTTCAATATATTTCGCATCTTTTTTAAAATTATTTAATATTTTAGTTTCAATATTTGATAAGATCGTATTTTCCAACATTGTAGTATTCAAAGCGTTATGTTTAGATATATGACAACCAAATTTATCGACAGTCATGATTGGTTTTTAGTAAACAATTGGTTTTTATTCACTTCTGAGCTGTTATTTATAGTATAACCTTAGCTTCTCTTAATTCCTCAATTATAGATATAACTTCATTATTATGGGCTGTGTTGCCAGCATCTGTAGATGCTACTAAAAGACGCAGTCTATCAACAAGTTCATTTATATTATCCCAGTACACAAAATCAGTATTTGATTTGTTTATTTTTAAAGTAAGTCCTTTACCCTTTTGAGTGGCAGCTGTTGCTCTAGTTGCTCTAAAAGGAGCTCTAGGTCTAGCGAAAGCTTCAGTCAATCTTTCAAACGGGGTAATTGTTTTAGCTTTTGTAATTCCCTTTCGTTGTAAGTATGGTCCAATTATCGTAACATATTTGTATGATCCGTTTCCTTGTACTTGCTCGTTCGGATCAAAGTTTCTTCGATATGCATTAGTTCTTTTTAGAATGTCCATATAATGATCTAAATCTTCTTTCTTGTAACCAACAGGTTCCTTTTTAAAAAGTAATTCATATAAACCTGGTGTTCCGGGATATGTCACACCTTCCACTTTAATATCTTTACCAATTATTTCTACAGACTTTTGTGTTAGACCCAAAAAAAATTTATCTCTTTCGAGGTCATGGACTATTCCATAATTATGATCAAACTTAAATTCTGTATCTCTCACTCCGTCATCAATATAAGTTCTGGGCAATTCATGAAAATCATTCAACCAATCCTGATATCCTGGACCACCAACATATGTTTGAACAACTTGTCTGGTCTGTTCCAAAACATCTGATAAATTTAAATTTTCTAAAGTGCTTGTTTTTGAAGGTGGTGTAGTTTCGGCAATAACGCTTGTTTCTTGAATATTAGGAATCTGACTTAAAGATCCCATCGACCTATTAAAAAATGATGGAGTTTCGGAAGGTAATATAGGAGTTTTTCCAGTTTTCTTTACTATCCTAGCTTTTGTAGGTATTGAAGTTTCAAAATATTCTTCTTTTAATTCAGCAGGTTCTTGTTTCATGTCTAAAGACTCCGATTTATCAATAGCGGAGATTAGTTGTTGTAATGGTTGTGTTAACGGTTTGTATGTTTGTTCCAATTCCGACTGTGCTGTAGAAGCTGCCAATTTCAATATATGATATTTTTCCTTTACTGCTTGCCTTGATTTTATTAACTCTTTAGCTAAACGTTTATCCATGTCAGATAAGATTTAAATGATGGATAGCTATAAAAATTGTGCTTTTTATAGGTATATGAAAGAATCGAATTTATTTCTATATCTGCCTTTATTTAATTCACTATCTTTATCAATCACAAGAAATCCATATGACTCCTTCCAACAATTAGCACAAATATCTTTAAACTGATCAAATGTCATATCTATTATTCAATGATCATTATATATATATATATATATATATATATATATATATATATATATATATATATATATATATATATATATATATATATGCCTTAAACTCGAAGAATCTTGTTTAAATAAAATTAACAAATTGGAATTTTCACGGATTAGTTGTTTGAGAATTGAGGAGTAGCCTTGAAATATGAAAAAACAATCTGTGTTTCTATGTCTCCCATGTGTGAAATAATCTCTAATGATAGTTTGATTTTGACAAGGAATATCATCAAAAATAATAACTGAGTTTGGTTTTATTTCATGTGGTGAAATAATGCTCTCACCATTGTCATATTCAAAATAGCCAATTTCTTTTATTGGTTTTAGAAGCGTACGCAAATATTCATATTTTGGCTGATCCAATGACTTTGAATAAACATAGACATTTTCAAATCTAATACCATTTCGATGTTCAAGCAATGTAAGCATAACATTAGTTTTACCACTTCCGCTACAACCAACGATCAAACCTCTTTTTAAACAGCCACCAAATAAGGTGCCATGTTTTCTAAATTGTTTATTTGGAACTTTTTCATCATGATTGTTTACTGGTAAAGAGAATTTTTGTTTTTCAAACCTCATACTTAAGATTACTAATAGATCTCTCAAGACGTAAAAGTATTTATACCAGAGAAATATCAATTTTTTATTAGTACACAAATAAACTCTAATGATTGTATGTCATATATTCTTTAATGATCATATCTCCGTCTATGTTGGATAAAACTATAAATAGAACTCGAAGAAAAGGAACTATAAATAGAACTCGCAGAAAAGGATTTGGTTTAGTAAACAGATTAATAACTAAACTTCCGTTCGAGGTTCACATTCCAGGATATAATTATTGCGGTCCTGGTCAAAATTGGAAAAAAGGCTAGCTAGAGGAGACGTTGGTATAAATCCATTAGATTCTGCCTGTAAAGAGCATGACATAGCATACTCTCAATCTGAAGATTTGTCAAGAAGGCATACATCTGATAAAATATTAGCAGAAAAGGCTTGGGATAGGGTGAAGGCTAAGGATTCTTCACTTGGTGAAAAAATTGCTGCGTTAACTGTTGCTGGTTTAATGAAGGGCAAGAGAAAGCTTGGCATGGGCTTAAAAAAGAAAAAAGGAGGAAAACTGAATTCAAGAAGAAAGCGCATTATTCGAACTCCTAAAAAAATTGGAGGTTTTTTTACCTCTTTTGTTGCCAATATTAGGAGCGTTGGGTGCTCTTGGCGGAGGTGCTGCAGGAATTTCCAAAGCTGTGAATGATGCCAAAGCTGCTAAAGAGCAATTGGAAGAAATGCATAGACATAACATAGCAATGGAAGGTACTTCTAAAGGACAAGGACTATTTATTAGACCGTATAAGGGAGGTAAATTAAAAAAGAGGAGGAGGCGCTTACAAACCTTGATATTATAAAATACGCAAAGTTGTTAAAATTTCCTGGCTTTAGGGGGGTCTTTATGCTTGATGAAGTTCCTACAAAAATTGCTCTAAACGAATGTGGTATAGTTAATTTAGGTAAAAAACAAAATGAAGGATCTCATTGGACTGCTTGCATTAAAAAGATAAAAAATGTTGTATATTTTGATAGTTATGGAAACTTAAAACCACCTCTTGAACTTCTGAAATATTTTAATTCAAATGGCGATGTGAATGTATTTTACACTTACGAAAATATACAAAAATTCAATTCATACAGCTGTGGGCAACTCTCACTAAACTTCTTGCGAAATAATATATAAACTACATACATGTTGTAAAGTAGCATTCTTCTACAATGTCCACAACTATTGCAATATCAGGAAATAATTCTGTGTTATCCGCAGATTTTAATCCGCCTGTATATTTAGATGATGGAAAACAAAATTACTTGGGTTTAGCGGATTTTGAAACTTTTATGACTATCCCTAATATAGAAAAGGGACATAATAAACTGTATATAGGTGATAAAGTAATTGTTATTCCGGATGGCACTTATGACATTACGGATATAGAAACATATATAAAAGAGGAAATTAAAAATGTGTTTCCATTAGAAAACGTAATTTTTTTATTAAAACCTAACGTTAATACTCTAAAATGTACTATAATGTGTAGTAAACCAATTAATTTTACAAAGGATGATTCAATAGGAAAAATATTAGGATTTAAAAGTAGAATCACTGAGGCATTTAAGATAGATCAGTCAGATTATGTAGCCAACACAACTAAAGTAAATGCTATTTGTATTGATTGTAATATTTGTGTTGGATCATTCAGTAATGGAAAACCAGTTCATATTATTCACCAATTTTATCCGACCGTAGCTCCAGGGTATAAAATAGTGGAATCTCCTCTGCCCATATTGTATTTTCCAGTCAGCGTTAAAGCAATAAACAATATTACAGTTAAAATAGTTGATCAAAACGGAGACCTTATCAGTTTCAGGGGTGAAACTATTACTGTAAGATTACATTTAAAAAGCAACGACATATAAAATGGTTGTTAGATATAATAGATCTCATATGATTGATTTTGCACCTATCACTGCTTCCAAAGTTAAAACTTATAAAAAGAAAAAGACTAAACATATGTTCAGTTTCAATTCCATCACCAATCAGTTAACACGAAAAAATCGTGAATTTCTGACATCGCTTGGTTTCAAAATTTTAAAATAATGAGCATATTGGATGTAAATGAAAAGCTTTATGTAGACAACTCCATTGTTAGTTCAGAACTTCACACATATCAACAATATATATCTTCAAAATTTGATTACAATGATGAAATACGTATACCAATCCAAGAACTTGATGCTTACACTCTACCATCAGAAAGCATCCTTTACATCGAAGGAAAATTAACTAATGTAGAGGAAAACTATACGAAAAAATTGCGATTTACCAACAATGGTATATCTTTTTTATTTAGAGGGATCTGTTACGAATTAAACGGAATTACCATAGATGCTATAAGAAATGTTGGGTTAGCGTCAACATTAAAAGGTTACCTCTCTTACAGTACGAATGAGAGTTTAAAATTGCAAAATGCTGGTTGGTTTCCAAATAGAAAAGCAGATGAGAGAATTTTAGTAGATGATAATGGAAAATTCTCCGTATCCATACCATTAAAATTACTTTTGGGATTTTTTGAAGATTATAAGAAAATTATTATGAATATGAAGCAAGAACTAGTTCTTATTAGATCAAATAATGATTTAGATGGGATTTTCTACAAAGATGATGTGACACCTCCTTCAACAACTCTAGAAATTCCAAAGGTTTCTTTCGAAAAAATTTATTGGAACGTACCTCACATTTTAGTTGATATTCCACAACAATTAGCTCTCACTAAAATTATAGATTCAAATAAAGATATATTGGTAGGATTTAGGAGCTGGGACTTGTAGAATACTCTTCTCTAACCGAAACAACTCGACACACATGGCCGGTAAAAACAATTAGTAAACTTGAAGCTCCCCGACATGTTGTGATTGCCTTCCAAGAAAATCGAAAAGGAACGGTTCAAAAAGATATGAGTCATTTTGATAATGTCGATTTGTCAAATATAAGAATATTTTTAAATTCTGAAAGATATCCTTACCATGACTTATATTTGAATTTCAAAGAAAACAAATTTTCTGCTTTATATGAAATGTTTGCCAACTTTCGCCATTCTTATTATGGCATTTCTAATGAGACAATATTTAATCCTGAAAAATTCAAAGAGATTTCCCCTATTACACATATTGATTGTACTCACCAAAAAGAAACTCTTCAAATGGGTTCCGTAGTAATGAGGATCGAATTTGAAACAAATAGCCCAATTAAAAAGGATACTTCTGCTTATTGTCTTATTTTACACGACAAAATATTTAGCTACAACCCTTTAACAAAAATAGTTAAACAGTTATAAACTTTAACCCCACTCTTTTAATACATAAATTTAATATAAAGTAAGCAATTAAAAATCTCAGTTTTAAACATGACATCTAACCTACAACTAAAAATACAAAACTTTTTTCTTGAAATCCAAGAACTTAAAGAACAAATTGCAAATTATTCAAGACAAAGAAGTCTTGTTAAAAAATTTGCTGAATTAAAAATATGAGACTGATTTTGGATATACAAGGATTTAAAGATGAAAGAAATATCTTTTTACCCAAGGAGCTTGCAGCTTTTGATGGACATAGAATATCTCATTATGTTTTTAAAAAACCATATCCGTTAGATTTTTTGTCACCTGAATGTCACAAGCAGGCAGTATGGTTAATGAAAAACCATCATTGTATTAATTGGAATGATGGACTTACACCACATCATCATTTTTCAACAATAATTAAAAAACTGACAAATGAAGTAGAATTTGTTTATGTGAAAGGAGGGGAAAAGGCAGAATTCGTGAAGAAATATTCGAAAAAACCTGTGATTGAACTAGATGAACAACCACCTTTACCTAAATCGACAGCAAAATGTTTTTCCCATTCAAAATCAAACTTTGTGTGTGCATTATCATTTTATGAATGAATAAAATCCATAGAATATTTATTATATGTTTTATTTATTATTAATAAAATACTTTACAAAAATTATTTTCTTTATATTATAATAATATTTCTTCCTCAACTAAATTACTATATGAGTATCTGCATTAAATAAGTTATTATTTGGGTGAGTGTTTTCATTGTCTGATACTTCTTCCTGGGGTATTCAGCACTGTTAACAAATTTATTTAAATATGTTAGTTGACTCATAAAACCTAATTCTATCATTTCACAGAATAATTCCAGAATATCATTATTTTCATAATATTGCATACATGCATTTATTCCCTTTTCATATGTTTGTATCATATCATAACACACTCTTTCTACGTGTCTCAATCTTTGACAATTTTCATTAAGTAATTTATAAAATTCAGTATGAATGCAGATTACTGCATTAATGAATTCAATATTCTCACTCGACATCTTTTCTCTTTAAAACAACTTTTGCTGACTTTTTTTTTGATATTTTGTAGAATGAGGTTAAGGAAGGAGTTCGTTTTTCTTGGTAATGTGCTTCTAACTTCTCTTGATTGTGGTGATTTGCAATTAAATCATTGTGTTGACTTTTTTTTGATATTTTGGAGAATAATGTTAACGAAGACGTCCCTTTTTCTTGGTAATGTACTTCTAACTTCTCTTGGTAATGTGCTTCTAACTTCTCTTGGTTGTGATGATTTGCAATTAAATCATTGTGTCGACTTTTTTGATATTTTGGAGAATGCTGTTAACGAAGAGGTTCTTTTTTTTGGTAATGTGCTTCTAACTTCTCTTGGTTGGAGATATATGTATAGTTATGTGTTATGTGTATGGTTACCCTTATGGTTCTTTGTTTGGGTAGAATAGATTCATTTCACTTATGTGGATATTATCACTTATGTTTACTATTTTAGAGGTTATTCGCTTGTTCTGAACTGAGGCTGATTACCTTGTTTTCTTTTACGGCTATTTATGCCACATCTGACCAGACGATTTAGGTAGGGATGTTAGAAATATAGTGGGGATAAACGCGAATGGAAAGGTAAAATGGAGGAGGAGCAATCTCATATAAAAAATTTTGGGCGGGGATAATAGAAATATAGTGGGGAAAAATACGAATGAGAAGGTGAAACGGACGAGACGATGAGGAGGATACGCTCCCATACCAGTCAAGATACGAATGAAAGGGTAAAACGGACGAGACGATGAGGAGGATGCGTTCCCATACCAGTCAAGATACGAATGAGAGAGTAAAACGGACGAGACGATGAGGAGGATGTGTTCCCATACCAGTCAAGATACGAATGAGAGAGTAAAACGGACGAGAAGATGAGGAGGTGCTCCCTTATATTTACTACTCTGACTCATCATCAAACTACGGAAGGAACACCTGGTGAAGCTCCTGGTAGTCAATGTTGGTGGAGAACACGACACAAGGCTTCGTTTCTCCAAAACACAAAGAAAAAACAAAGAAACAAAAAAACAGAAACATCCGGAGTCCTCACTCATCATCAAGCTACGGAAGGAATACCTGGTAAAGCCCCTGGTAGCCAATGTTGGTAGAGAACACGACACAAGGCTTCGTTTCTCAAAAACAATCAAAAAAACAAGAAAAACAAACAAACAGAAACACCCGGCGTCCTCACTCGTCATCAAACTACGGAAGGAATACCTGGAAAAGCCCCTGGTAGTCAATGTTGGCAGACAACACGACATAAGGCTTGCAACAACAAGCAGAATCATCCAGAGTCCTCATCGCAAGCAGAACAGCAGTGACAGAGAACCAAAGGCATGATTTCATCAGTACTGTAAGTACAACGAACATCTCGTATTAATATTTTTTATTTTTTTATAAATTGTATTGTACGATAATCAAGCAAAAAGCAAAAACAGTTCCTAGTCATTACTTGATATAATTTGCATAACTCTAAAACATATTATTCAAGTGACTCTATATTTAAGAAAAACACCAACAAAATAATTTTTACGAATTATTTTGAATAATTTTTGAAAAATTAACATCTTTTTTCAAACAAATAATTATTTTAATTATTTTAAACCATTTTTGAAAAAACTACCATCCATTTTTTTATTTTAAATAGGCAACAAAAATAAAATTTAAAGTTGAAAAAATTAACATCCATTTTTTCAAAAAATTATTTTAAAACAAAAAATAACGAAAACAAAATTTAAGAAAGCTAACATCCTTTTCAAACAAAAACAACAAAAAATAAAACTTGAATTTGAAAAACCAACATCTATTTTTCAAAAATATTACATATTATATTTTATTTTTAAACAAAGACCATAAAAATACATTAAAAAATAATGAGCTAACAGGAATATACTGACGAACCCGAGATAGAACCATATAAACTATCAGAAATCATCTCGATTATACCCAATTAGGATGGTGATCAGATATTTCTCCAAACATTTTTAAGTGCCTGTGATTGTGCTTACGGCATGTCAACAACAAATCAAAAACATCTTTTGATAATTCATATAAAAAATTGACTTCGAGGCAGAGCCGCACAATTAATAAACTCGCGTAACTCAACAACATATTCTGAAATTAAAAAACTTTTAAATTATCATTTCGGCGACACAAGAGATTTGGCATCTTTAATCCAAGACTTAGAAAGAACCAGACAACAGCAAAACGAATCTCCATTAATATTTTTAAACCGAATCCAATCATTAAACGCAAAGATGCACGCGAACATTAAAAAATCAGCACTATCTAACAACGAAAAGCAAGCTCAGATCCAACTAATTGAGACTATGGCTTTAAACGCTCTATTAACCGGACTAGAGACACGCATAGGACACATCATCCGTGCAACTAACCCTAAAAACATTCTAGAAGCTCAACTACGAATAAGACGAGAACTTCAACTTTCGTACTACGAAAATCAAGAAATATTCCTAACAACCAACCGATTAAACGTTCAAACTTTCAAACACCCCAATGTTCATACTGCAGACGTCTAGGACATCATTCCAGAGATTGTCGCGCAAGATTTGCAAACGTAACCCAAAATCCTTCAAATTTTCAAAATACTCAAAGACCATCAGAATATTTCACACACCGACCAAATGAACCTCAAATTCAGAGACAAAATAATACTCAATTTGGAAATACACAACCGAGACGATCAACGAATTCACAATTTACGCAACAAAGACCTTCAGTCATCCAAAGAAATCCAAATTTCACTCATTCAACAACGTTCAAACAACAACGAGCACATTTAATTAACAGAAATAATCCATCTGACTATTATCCGGAATATGAAACATATCAATATTTTGAACCTGAAGAAGAAGATCAAGACTATGACCAACATAACCAATACTATGACCAATATAGTGAATACTACGAAGAAGATTATCTATTCGATAATGCAGAACAACAACGAACCGATTATCCTGATGATACAGACCAACACGTAACTTTTCAACTATCTCCAGATCAAAACCATCCTCCAGAATCAGACAAAGAACATATCAACCAAATTCAAGCGCAAATCCAAACCTTGAATTTCGAAAAACAAACGAATCACCAATCTTCCAAGAACAAATATTTCTCTAAAACCATTACTCGCAGCTGACGTAAACGACTTGTATTATATCAATGATGCAACAAACACTTTTAAATTATTAATCGATACAGGAGCAGGAATATCTATATTTAAAGAGAACATAGTAAAAAATTACAATAGAAGAATCCCGGAAAATCTTTCGATACAAGGCATAACAGATCAAAAATTATTAATCAAAGAATCAGTTTTTATACCTTTTACAAAAACCGATTCACATAAAGTTTTCATTTATGACTTAGATACAGACTTTGACGGAATCTTAGGTCTAGATTTCTTAGAACACTACGAATGCACAGTAGATTTAAAAAGACAAACAATTATTAACAAATTTCAAAACGCCACCGTTACATAAAATCAACGATTCAATAAATTCCACTATAAACTCAGAAGACCAACAAAATTGTCAAAGACAAGAAAAACCAGAAAATCAAATTAACATCAATGGTAGAACGGAACAAATTTTTAAATTGAAATGTAACCTCAAAAATACTGATGCTATAATATCCAGACAAGAGAAAGAAAAAGTTTATATTCCTAATGCTTTAGTTCACGTTAATAAAAACGGCGAATTTCTTACCTCCATAGTAAATTGCAATGCCATACCGAAATCGATAAATTTTTCAGACATAAATATAGAACCCTATAATTACGATCAAAATTTTAATAATGAAACTCAAAATCCTCTCAAAACCGATAGAATACAAGAAATAAAATCGCAACTTCGAACCGAACATCTAAATGACGAAGAGAACGAATTAATCGCAAATCTATGTCTTGACTACGAAGATATATTTTATTTGGAAAATGATCAACTAACATTCACAAACGAGATCAAACACACTATCGAAACGAATAACGCAAGACCAACGTATACAAAGTCATACAGATATCCGCAGATACACAAAGAAGAAGTGAAAAAACAGATCAACGAAATGTTAAATCAGAAAATAATCAGACCATCCATTTCTCCATGGTCATCTCAAGTATGGGTCGTAGCAAAAAAGTTAGACGCATCCAACAAACGAAAATGGCGTGTAGTAATCGGCTACAGAAAACTAAATGAGCTAACTACAGACGACAAATATCCATTACCAAATATATCGGACATTTTAGATCATTGCAGACCAGACCTTGCATCCGGCTTTCATCAGATAGAGATCAATTCAACAGATATTCAAAAGACAGCCTTTTCAGTCGAAAACGGTCATTATGAATTCATTCGAATGCCGTTTTGTTTAAAAAATGCTCCATCAACTTTTCAACGCGTTATGGACAACATACTTATGGGAATACAAAACGAAAGATGTTTAGTCTATATGGACGACATCATAATTTATTCAGCACTATTCATGAACACATCTCCAGATTAAAAGACTTTTTCACCCGACTTCAAAAAGCAAATTTAAAAATTCTGCCAGATAAGTGCGAATTCTTGAAAAAAGAAGCAGCATATCTAGGACATATTATAACACCTGATGGCGTGAAACCAAACCCAGACAAAATTAACTGCATTAAAAATTTTCCTCAACCGAAAAATTCCAAAGAAATAAAATCATTCTAAGGATTAACAGGTTATTACAGACGTTTTATCCCAGATTTTGCAAAAATTTTTAAACCATTAACTAAATTACTACAAAAAGACGTACCATTCCTATTTAGTCAAGATTGCAAAGACTCATTTGAAAAATTGAAAAAATATCCAATCTCAAGTCCTATATTAATATACCCGAAATTCGAAGAACCATTCTTCTTAACAACAGATGCTAGCGTATTCGCTATAGGAGCAGTCGTTTCACAAGGATCAATTGAAAAGAATTACCTATTGCATTCACATCAAGAACATTATGCAGCGCAGAAACACAGTATTCAACAATAGAACGGGAATTATTAGCGATACTATGGGCCGTAAAGCATTTCCGTCCATACCTATACGGAAGAAAGTTCACACTTATAACCGACTATCGTATTTTAACATGGTTATATTCAATAAAAGACCCAGGCAGCCGATTAGCTCAGTGGCGTCTGAAACTCGAAGAATACGACTACAAGATCATACACAAATCAGGAAAGACTAACAAGAATGCTGACGCACTTTCCAGAATAAAAGTTAATCATTTCGAAAAATGTGCAAAATTCATTTCAGAAACCAATATTCCAGTGTTAACATCAAGCGAAGACAATGATAGTGAAACGGAAATAAAAAACGACGAATCAGAAACAGACATTGATGCAATAATCATAGATGAATATAATAGATTCGTAAATCTTTATGACAACCGATCTCTAATAGATTACTCCAAAATCAAAATATCGAAGGACCAACTATTAGAAAAGACACACAAAAACATCATAACATTTTTATGGCAAAACAAACTTCAAGACTTTCACCACCAGATTCTTGATGATATATTAGACGAAAATACTGAATTACATCCAAAAACTATAAATATACTCAACAGTAAAATGGTTAAAAATAGGAAATACTTTCTAATTCCTATAGATTTCGATCCAACTACAATAGTTGCACTTTTGTTTTACATTTTATACAAAGACCAAGAAAAAATTGATTTATCTTTAACATATCACATCGAGAACCAATTAGAACTTCCAATTCTCGAAGTATTTTCATTTATTTTCGCTGATAAAGACATCAAAATAACTATTTGCCAAAACATAGTGAAAACACCCGAAGAAACCGAAAAACCCGAAATTCTAGATCATTTTCAAAACGGAAAAATAAATTTACACCGAGGAATCAATGAAACAATCCGAAGGATAAAAGAAAAATACAACTGGCAAGGAATGACAAAAGATGTCGAAAATTTCGTAAAGAAATGCGAAACCTACCAAAAGACCAAAATACTAAGTCAAAATCTAAATAGACCGTTAGTAATCACTGAAACACCAAAGACACCCTTCGAGAGAATTAATATTGATATATTTGAGTACGCAACAAAAAATTACGCTTTAACGATTAGGGATGATTTGACCAAATTTACACAAGCATATCCCCTGTCAGATAAAAAAAGCAAGAAATATCGTAAACACTCTTTTAGTATTCTTCCAGCACTACGGAATACCTCTAAGAATACACTGTGACCAAGGTCGAGAATTTGATAACACCCTCGTAAAAGACCTATGTGAATTGTACGATATAAAATTGACATTTTCAAGCGTAGCACATCCTCAAACTGAGAGTGGCATGGAGCGGTAGAAACAGGAGAGTGGCATGGATCGCTAGAACGATTCCATGCCACTCTCAGTGAAATAATTAGAATACATCAAATGGAAAACCCGGACGAACACCCTTTCAACATTCTACTCTATACAGTAATATGCTACAACAACACACAGAACAAAACTCATGGATTTACACCATTAGAGTTAATTTTTGGAAATACATCTACAAGACCACCCGAAACACTATATAAAGAACAAAGCCTAATATCAAAATACATGAGAGACTTGAACAAGAAAATGGAATACTATTATAAAATCGCACGCGAAAGAACGATTTTGAAAAAAGAAAAATCAAAAGCCCGTTTTGACGAAAACATTTCTACAAAATTTCATGAATATAAAATCGGAGACAAAGTATACGTAAAAGAATCGCAAATAATAAGTAAATCTGAAAATAAATTTAATGGACCATTCGAGATCCAAGAACTCTTTGAACATTCAGCTA
The DNA here is from genome assembly GCA_031761425.1 of Cosmopolites sordidus. NCBI lineage: Eukaryota > Metazoa > Arthropoda > Insecta > Coleoptera > Curculionidae > Cosmopolites > Cosmopolites sordidus. Next base: position 359,533 of record JARFXV010001149.1, read on the forward strand.
TTATTCAAAATCCAGAAACAAATCAAAAATAAACTTTGGTAGACTAAAACCTTATCATGAGTAATTTCTTTTCTGGATTTTTGGACTTATAACAGTCATCAACCCCCAATATACGTTAACTCCTATCAACAATACAGTCAGAATATATTTACATGAACAAGGACAAATTCGATTATCCAACGACAAATGGACACTACTCGTCTACAAAGAATTAAAAACAATTAAAGATACGATTTCATATATATTTTCATAATATTAGAAAACATATTACACATGATTCAAGAAGATACACCCCGCATGATGGCATTTCAATCTCTTATCGCAAATTTCCAAATCAGTAAATACCAAATACACAGAAATAACTAGCGATACAAGGAAATACATATACAGAGAAAAACACAGAATACTAAACGGAATTGGAACAATATGGAAATCAGTTACCGGAAATCTTAACGCTTCAGACGGCGAATATTTTAACGAATGTATTACTAAAATATACAACTGTTGTAATCACATCCCCGAGAAAATCAAGATACCAGATTTGAAACCCTTGAAATTAAGTAAGATCAATTTGGAAGATCTGAACATAGCCAACCACAAATTAAATGAATACTCTGAACAGTTGGACAATTTAATAAACCAACCTTTTGTGAAAAAACACCATGGCTGGTTTACATTCTTAACAATTGCAATAATAATTACTTTTGTACTCGTATACATATTTTGGAAATGCAAAAACCGCAGAAGATCAAAAATAGGAATTGGCATAACCAGAGATGATTACCCACCATCACCACCAAGAGACCGAACAAGTCCAGCCTTTACACGATGGAAGAAAATCCTCCCAAGACGTAGACCCAGCGTTCATATAGGAGAAGACATCGAAGAAGAACAACCCTTGGAACTAACCACCATTAAAAATTAAATCTAAAAAGTTGTTTCAACATACCAACTTTTTTTTAAAAGGGGGAGTTGTTATATCAGAATTAGCCACCTTCAAATGACCTTATTTACGAACTAAACGTATATCAGTTTTCAGTTGGAATCTTTATCTAGAAAAACCTATTAGATTTCAAAACAGGTATCGATTCAAGTCTCAAACTGCTGACAAAGCTTCCCACGCCTAGCATCATATGATGAACACCTGGCATATCCGTTTTATGCTACGTTAGCAGGAATTACAACAACAACGCCTATCCCACGGTCCACCAGCAAACACCTGCACTTTCGATGACTTCGCAAGTCCCATTCATATTGAAGGACAGACCCGGCGAAGCCACCTCAGTTATCGACCAGTATTTGACAAGTTATAAACTAAGCATCGACGTATAAAATAATATTAAACGTATACAATTTAAAGAATACAAGAATTATATAAAAATACAGTCATAACTCACAACAAAAAAAGAAAATATTAATTATATACAAAATGTAATCAAAGTACAAATATTATAAAAAAAAAAGTGTTTTTAAAACTTCGTTTGGCGAACCCCCAACGTAAGATATATATATATATATATATATATATATATATATATATATATATATATATATATATATATATATATATATATATATATATATATATATATATATATCGGCTAAATCGGATACGAGAAGCATTACCAGGTACATCAAATAATATCTAGATATATATATATATATATATATATATATATATATATATATATATATATATATATATATATATATATATATATATATCGGCTAAATCGGATACGAGAAGCATTACCAGCTACATCAAATAATATCTAGAAATAGAAAGTGAACTATAGTTATAATTAATGTTATTATTTAAATATTATATTTAATATATCTCAAATTTGTTCGTCCTATTCGTTTAACCAGGTGTAGAAGTTAGCCTGATCGACACTTACTTATATAGTGTAAAGGGCTTTTGGGGCCTTTATTTGAATCAGGAGGTTACTGGATGATAAGATTCAGTAGTTTATGAAAGGGGGGAAATTTGTCGAAGTCTTGCTCGACTTCATCAAGGATAATATAAAGATTCCTAATTTTCAGGCTGATCGGCCCGAGTTTGGAGGCATGAAGTTTTGTGACGTGGAAGTGTAGAGTAGTACAAACTGAAGATCTAAGATAACTTCGAATAGGTAGAAAATATAACCCTGCAAAGTTAGATAGAAAGCTGGCTTGGGACGTAGAAACTTTGAACGGAATATCATTCCTTTGGAATATCCTTAAGATGGTATGTGCGGGAGCTGATTTTGGTGTTGGTGGTGCGATTGCCTTTGGAGGTTGCTGGGAAGACAGTCTTCACCTGTGATCCCCGGGTTAGTCTAAATTTGTAGCTGGAGAAGTTTACAGAATGCGAACCTCTGCAGTTGCTGCACGTTGGAGACTTTGGATTTTTTTGCACTCTTTACTGGAATGCTTGCTTGTATACTTGACAAATACGAGATTAGCTTTACACTAGTTTGACGAATGTCCGAAAAGTTGGCAGTTGCAACATTGCATAATTTTGACGATTTTGAACTTACACTTTAATTAGCTGTTGCAAGATCTGATGGATGTTGAGAATGTTTTTCTCATCGTCACGAACAGTCACTTGTACAATCGTGATGGATACCTGGATTTTAAAGGATCTTATGATGTGGATTCGATGGATCGCCATTTGGAGAAGTTCCTTTTTGATTTCCTGGGTTGGAATCGATTCAAGCACACCTCTGAATATAACGCGAAATTTTCGTTCCTCAAGGCTGAAGTAGATATGAAGGCGTATTCAAGTGAAGAGTGAATACTGTGTTGCCGCTTGGACGTCTCATGTCGTTTTGGGGTTTAGCAATACGTCTTCGGATCTAGTTGAGGTTAGCTCGATGCTAGCATGTTTTTTTCTTTGGGAGGCGCATGACTTAAAGGAAACCGATTTATTTTGTAAGACAATCTGTGGAATTTTTGCCAAAGTTGCAAATTTACCAGCAGATATTGTTAGCTTCTGGTTGGCGTCTGATGGAGAATGCGAAAACATACCCGATGTAGATGGAGAAGTGGCGGTTGGTTTTGACAGAGGTGGATATTCCTCGATAATTAGTTTTGCTTTTCTTCTTTTTCTTCTTCTCGACCTGAAGAATATCTGATCGTATCGGTCTGGGACGGGCGTCAATGTGTGGTCCCCGTCTCTGATATCCGTTGCGTTAAGATATCCGCCTTCTGTTGGATGGATTTGTTGCTTTTCTATTTATTTTTCTTTGATTTCGGAGGTTTTGAGAAAAACCTCAAAGTCTCTAACCGCCAATATTAACCCTATGCTATCCGTAGACTTTTCTGAATATTGTTTCCAAAAGCCTTTTTGCTGAATTGCATGACGCAAAATTCAAAAGCAAAATAAGTGTATTCACAAAAACTACCCCTTTATTTTCCAAAGCTGCGGCAGATCGTCTAGGCATAGAGACTATTAGATTGCGACAAACTTAATACCAGATTTCTTGAACAATCTCACATAATTTTTTGGTATTTGATGTTTTCCTTAAAGTTACACGAATCTTCAAAATTTTCCACAAATTTTCTGTAAGATTTATCTCCACTGACTGAGATGGCCAAGGTAAACAAAAGATACTAATATTGTGGGTAGCCTGCCAAATTTTCAAATCTTTGGTCATTTGGCAGTGTGTTTGGGATCATTGTCGTGCTAGAAGTTCCTCCGTAATGGCATATGTTCTTCAGCATAAGACAACATAATATTCTGTAAGATGTTTAAGTAAATTTCTTTGATCATGTTTTGTTTTATCCAATAAATTGGACCAACTCAGGTATATGAAAACGAATAGTAAATTTTAATATTACCACCATCATTATTGAGGCAATCAATAATCTTTTTGAATTCAAATGTTCATTCACTCGACGCCGAATACGTACTCTTCCATCATTACCAAATGAATTTTTAGTTTCGTCAGAAAAATAACATTTATCCAAAGTTCTCGATTTAAATTATTTCGTACAAGCTCCTTAGGTGGTTTTAAATGTTTTTGATTCAAATAGGAAACTTTCCTTGCAATTTTGTCGTTCAGCTAAATTGTTACAAACGTCTTCTAATACTTCTCGTACTGATTGATAACTTTAATTCCCGTTTGGCAACACTCGAAGTCAAAAAAGGATTTTTACACACTTTACGAACGGAAGTCTGGTTTTTGCTCCATCTGTTTTTTTTTCTTTTAATGCCTTTGAAAAAAACGAAGAGATCCTTTCTAAGTTTGGTATATAAACGTATAAGATCTTTTCTCTTCTGGCAATTGTAAAATTAGTCGGCGTAATGCGTCAATCCATTCTTTAGTACGACCCATTGATTTAAAATATTTGGATACACAGACAACTTACACTAATAACGCCAATAAAACAATAAAAAGCAATTTCTGATAAAATGTGAACTAAAGTTATTTTTGCCCATATATATATATATATATATATATATATATATATATATATATATATATATATATATATATATATATATATATATATATATATATTTATATATATATATATATATATATATATATATATATATATATATATATATATATATATATATATATATATCATATATATACATATATATATATATATATATATATATATATATATATATATATATATATATATATATATATATATATATATATAGTGTTAGATTCTCTTGGACTGCGTCAACCGCGACAACAGTTGGGTTCCACAATCTCATGTGGAACACACAACAACCTGCGTCTTCGCCTAAATGAACATTTTTGTTGGTTGCTTAACCGGGAAGGAGCCCCGCCTATCCCTTCAACTGGATAACATATGTTTCGTCTCTCGAGGTTCAGACTCTTCAGAGCGGCGACATATACCATACCATCAAGAATAGGGAGACCCTATCCATAGCCAACAACCCATGTTTCCGCCGGCCTCCCGTCGGATGGCGTATATATGTAGTGTTAGATTTTCTTAACAGTAAAACACAGACAGCAGTGAGGTAGCTTCAAACTCAGTTCTCATCTGGCAACTTAATTAAAATTGTAGTACATTTAGTTTCCATTCTTGTTTTTGAACTTCCTTTCTTGTATTTGTTTAGCATTAATTTTTTTCTGTTCCAATTTATAAACGGGCATAGCACTTTTATTTCTGTAGCCAATTCATTGTATTCTAATGGAAATTGAATATTCTAGTAACACTTCGTTCTCAAATTTGGTGCGAAATAAATTGTCCTAGATATATACAGTAAAAGTTATGGTCGTCTGCTTCTTCTACATTAAAGCCTTTAACTTATATTGTTAAGAAAAAGAGCAGTTCAGTTTTAAACACAGAATTACCATTGAATTAAAATAACGGCGCAAAAACGTATTCATTGACAAAAAGAGAAAAAGAATTACTTCTTCAATTTTGTTTTATTACAATCCATGATATTGCTATTTAGTTAATACTAATTTAGATCCACGACGTACTCATACCAGTATTCAAGGATTTACTAGCTTATCCTGTAAAATATATAGTATTCTTCCGAAAGTTCAAAATAAAAATTGAGTTTCTACATAGCAATAACAACTTCTCAATCTGCCAACTGGTTATTAATGGCTAATCATAAATTTCTACAAGTTGAACAAAAGTTGCAAGTTAAACCTATTCGCATAGTCCATAAACAAAAACCGAAAACGACACACTGTATATAACCAACAGACTCCGGCTGTTGGGTCATTATTTATCATAACGGCTAGGATAACAGTGAAATTGATTAGCACTTCAATACGAGTCCATTCAGTTGAATGAAAAGAGTGACAAGTCGAGGGAGTGCTTCAATTGAAAACAATAAAAACCGGAACGGAAAATGATGTGAAGCAGTAATTGGTTGGGTGAAGTGAGATGGAACAGCCTTTTGATGTAAAGAATGTTAGGTCATAGTTCCCTCTCTTTCTGTTCTAACAAGTTTGGCAATATTACAATGTAAAGGTAAAACAAATCTACATAATTTGTTATGGTTTAATTTTATTTTCGTTGTAATAAATAATTTTGTTTTATAAACTGTCAACAGATTTAGAGACTGGCTTTTTCAACGATAGTATACTTATATAAAGATGGTTACATAGTGGACTATGGATGTGGAGAAGAATATTATAAACAACTTAATCACCAATGGTAGAACGCAATATTCACCTACATGGGGTCTTGGTAAGTGGCCCGAGATTGATCTCCTTATAGTCGTCATCAGTCTTGTTCAAGCTGAATGCTTGAAAAGCATCTGAAGAAATAATCAAAGCTATGACCACCACATAATGGCCGATTTATATGGACAGGGCTTTTTATTCCTGCAGACGTTTTCCAAGCGTTCAGCTCGAACCCGGCTGATGATGGCTATAAGGCCAGAAACCGGTCTCGGTAATTGCTGACGTTATGGTGGTAAAAATACCAATTGGTTTGGTTTATTGATCAATTTATCAATTGGTCTTTTTACCAACAGAACACTAGTACCAATCAGAACCTGACACATTAAGCACTGTACACTCGAGGCAACAAAATCGTGACACCCAAAAAACCCTACAATCATTTCGAAGCTGTATGTACCAAGAGAGAAAAGACTTGACGATTCAAAATGAGAATGCCTGTAGGAACAAACAAATTTCACTTTTAATTATTTGCTTTCATTCGCCTGATTTCAGTGCACATACTGCTCCGTTTTGTTATTCAAGTATAATAAATATGTTGCTAGAATTATAAACTTAGTTTTTGATACAGATACAGATACCCATCTTAATTACGATGTTCTTTATTATGTATACATTTGTTGTTGTGTAGTGCTTCCCGAATTTTGAAAAGACTCCCATAAAATACATTTTTATGACGTGTTTCCCATTTTGGTAAGTACATGGGTCTTATGATCTAGAAAAATCAAACCAAACTAATTTTCCTCAGTATTTTTATTTTAGGTCTACTTTTGCCTTACGTTTACCTTAATATTACGTTATAGTCCGGTCAAATTAGACAGAAAAATAAGAGTAAAGGTACATAAATTCACATCAAGCAGGAAGTGAGTAAAATTGTTCAAAACATAATTAAAAATAACATTTCAAAAAATTCCCCATCGTTCCGGTACGTGGAAAAAAATTGACTAGAGTTCAAATGTCAAAAAAAAGGTTTTTCGCGATTTTCATCAAAACGGTAAGTTTTATCGTAAAATTATTTTAGACAAAAATTGTAGATCTACATACAATTGTAGATACATTTCGATATTCGATTCACCGGATTAGAGATGTCATCTTCCGCTCTCCAATGTAAATCACAATAATATCATTTTATATTCTTGATCCAGTAAAATTTTCTCAACAAGAATATATTAATATTCTAGTTGTTCATATTTTTTTCCTATAAAGACTCTCCCAATAGAAACTTCGGGATTTCTTTTTTAAATAAAACCAACACTTTTAGAAATATAGCATGCCTGTTTATTTTCTCAAATAGTAGAAACAAGGTAGTTATATTTAAAAAATAATATATTTTAAGTGTGCCCTTCGGCTGTGTCTATAGATGGCAATTCTTTGAATAAAATTGTGAATAGCAATTTGGAGAAAATGCGGATTAATTTCAATAATAAATTGATGCGTTTTGCTTCAGGTTATTAATCGTCTGCGGATTGTCAGAATATATTTTATCCTTGAAGAAGCTCCATAGAAAAAAATCAGAAAAGGGCTTAGATCGCATGATGTTGCTGGCCACTAAATATCACCATTTCGAGAAATGACGCGACTAGAAAAACGTTTTTGTAACAAATCCAAAGTTTCCCTCGCCGTATGATACGTGGCACTATATTGTTAAAAGAAAGACTGCTAAAGTGAAGTTGGGGCTATAATTTTTTTTTAACATATTGCGGTAACTTTCGACATTAACATTTACCGTTTTACCCCTCCAGCCCATAATGCACACCACACTTTTTACTTTCTCAAATCCTACAAATGTCCTTGTTCACATAACCTGTGAGGTGGAAATGAACTTCGGAAAATGTCGGAAAACATAATTTTAATGTCTTCTTACTGAGTCTAGATGTTTTAACTCTTGAGTGAGTTGGATTTTATATGCATGTCAGGCCAGATTTTTTTTTAAATTCGATGCAGAAAGCTTTTCGTAATGTTCAACTGACCAACTGAGGTTCTGGAAATTTCGCCAATATTTTCACGTACTCTAGCAATAGCAATAATTACGCCCAAAAATTATACGAAGTTCGCGAATTGTTTGTACATACATACAAGAATAGGAATTTTTGTAGTAAGTTTCCACAATTCTAATAAGTTCTTCTGTGGTAAAACGATCCATAATGAAATTACCGTGTCTCTAAATGTCACAAGCAAGATAAAAATGTCTAAGTTGAGATGTCCCTATTGGGACACCCTTTACAATATATCATATAAAATTATAATATTATTTTCAGTTTTTTAACATTATACATACATTATTATACATACATACATTAAGCAGAATCAGGGAGGAAAATTTTAAGATAAAATTTTTAAGAAAAATATATTTTTTTAATTATGTAAAAATTTAATTTTTTAAGAAAAACATTTAAAGAAAAATTTGCGATATATTATATTTTTTTACAAATTTAAAATTTCAATCGTCAAGCTATTTCTGAAAAATATTTCTCAAAGATATCTGCCCTTTTTGACCATGACCATAACGAGCTACAAGAATGACCCCCTTCCGTGTCGCAGAATTTAATTTTTGGCGAAGCTTAGGCAGCTTTACAGCGAGTCGTAAATCTTCCGGCATTTTTTCAAAATATTACGTTATTTTATTCTTTTATGTATAGCCATTTATTTCCAGATCACATATTTTGTGGATTTATTGTCGGGTAAAATACAAAGAAATGTAAAATACTCGTAACGGCGGGACTGTACGTAAAATATGCCTTCATTTTAGTTTTGGACGTGAAGCTTAAAGCAAATGGAATTTACTCTGAAACATTGCAAGTGAATTATGCAAAATAAACCATTTCTCTATAACAAATGGATTGTTAAACAATATTTTTGGTACGGTGTGAAAATCAATCTAATGAAATCTGCAGAGAATCACCAGATAAATATAAAATTATTTATCACTCCGGAAGAAAAAAATGTTATTACAAAAACAAAAAAACAAAAAAAAACAGAGTACGCATTATGTATGTTCGAAGCAAACTAAGATGAGGAACAAGGAGGAAATTGTTCATGTATTGACGACGTATTATCGAAACAACAGCACCACGGGCCCTAGTGGTGGAACAATCAATGAAAATATTTGGCACAGCAAACTTTCAAACCCGTTATTTGCCAACCACTCCTTTTTATTACAGGATTTTGAAAAAAATAATTGAAGGTAGGCTACAAACTATTTAAATTAAGAGAAGTCTTGGCTAATCCAAAGCATAAAGTACATCAATATGAAAAATGGCGGATTTACGAAATTAGTTGTCAAGATTGCAGTCAAAAGTATGTTGGGCAAACTAAAAAATAACCAAATATAAAGAATATGTTGCCTATATTAGATATGAGAGAAAAGGGAAATCTTGTGTTGCCCAACATTAATTCGAGCTCTAACACAAATAAACTATAATATAAATACTAGTAACTTAAGAATTGTTAAACGCATAAATAGCAAACGTATTAAAGCATTCAAATAGCAAAATGTAAAAAAAAACCATGAACCGGATTAAAAACCTATTCCTTTCAGTCACCTCTTTAAATTATTAATGAAATGTTTGGTTAATTTCACGGCTCATCATTTTTACACGTTTCAACACGTACGGTTATTATATAAATAAAAATGATAATAATTAAAACACTTGGTATTTGTTTCACAATATATTCAAGATATTCTCTAACATGTTTCGGCCTCGCGACCATTCTCAAAGAGAGTTATGTATAAACTAAACTAAAGTTTCAAAGTGCTGTCTAATGGAAGTCGGTTTTTTCATCTCGTTAAATTTATTACACTATCAATAATTGGAGTATTTCCGAAGTCTAGCTGGGTGTTTGTTAGGTTTTTGCCGTCGTATATGGCTTTTTTAATTTCGAAAATTTCCAGGTAATTTAACAGCCTGCTTTTATTGCAGCTATGTATTAATTTGGTATTATTAATGTTAAAAAAATGGTTCTGGTCTATACAATGTTCGGCAAAGCCCGTCTTTCTCTGATTGTGTAAAATTGAATATTTATATTCTTTTAGCCTATCATTGAGCGATCGGCCCGTTTGGCCTATATAAATAGCGTCACATATATTACATTTAATTTCGTATACTCCAGATATAAATAAAACACAGTTTAATTTCAGAATTAGATTTAATCACCTCTTGATGATGCTAAAATGCTTAGCAAAACGCGCGTTCTATAGGAAAATTGAACCAGGAAAATGTTATCGACTACTTCTTAATTCAAAAATTGAGCACCTTCTGTAGATGTCTTGCATTAGCTTAAATCAGATTATCTCATTCTTTTCGCATAAAGAGATATCCGACTCTTGAGGAAATCTTTTGAACTGGGTCAAAGACTGGGTAACGTGTTAATTAAATATTTATCACAATGATATGATTCCGTAAAATACCAATACGAGGCAGTTTGAACTTGCTCTCAACAAACTGGCCAAGTTCGTTCAGCGGTTTTACAGTATTACTACCGAGCCTAGACTGTCAAACAAATCCAATTTTATTATTCCGATCTCGTTGTGGTCCTACAAAATTGCCAATAATACAATTAAGTTGTTGTTAAACAGAGATGAGAAATGGAATCGGCTGTTTCACTCTATAATCACCACACACTCTCTGGGCTGACGAGATAACAAGGGGAGGGAGGAATGTAATGTAATCTCCTCTCTCCAAATTAGCAGGTAGTTGCAAAAATTTTAAATATTGTGAACTCCATAAGATTGCAAAACTTTCTAAACTTATGCAAGCACGCACTCATAGTCGGGGTTCTCAAGAAATGAAGTAATATATCTCCTAAAGATTATAAACCAAAAAGCTTTACCAACTTCATTTCAATCACAGCAAAAAGAGCTATTCTCGGTGCTATCAACGATTTTAGCGAGAGCAAGAAGATACAGTCCAATGTGCGGTTTAGATTCCGCACGGGACATTCACTTTTTTCATCAGGCGGTCAGACTAGCCGGAGAAATGGATTAAAGTTTTACCGAAAAAGAAGCACATTAGTGTTTTTCTGGAATTTTTAAAATCTGGCCTGAGAGCCTTATTTATAGATTTCTTGTATTACATGTCGTTGCGGACGTAGTTTTACTTACTCAATTCTTTTTGGAAAGCGGAACTTTTCAAGACAGAATTAAATTACCTTCATTCACAAGAAAGCCTGGTGTATTAAATGGTCTGGTGTATTACAGGGTCCACCTCGGATCGGGCCTTATTCAATATCTATATGGCCGATTTCCCAAGACTTAGTGTTGTAAAATTCGCATTTTTCGCTGACGGTGCTTTCTTCGTTGTCGTATCGCGTATCACCTCATGCATTGATAAATGACTGTAGAAGCAACTTGACGCTGCAGTCCAATGGTCACGTTTTTGGCGCCTACTAGTAGCGCCGGAAAGCGCCCCACAGGTGCAATCAAATTCCTGGTATTGGCCTGCTATTGATCTGGAATTGGTCTGGTATTAATCTGTTATTGGTCTGGTATTGGTCTGCACATGGGCTTCAAGTCAGTAGATCATTATAATAATTCTCTTAATCTCAGCATTATCTCAGCAACGGATATTATATTCAGAATATTAATGTGCAGATCATGGAAATCATCATAGAAAATAAAATCCAGAGCTATTAAACTCTAGTACCAGCCATTATTTGGATTATCGATATTAATTTGATTTCAAAACAATAAGCAATCATTGATTGATTTTAGCTCACCCAGTACGTTAGATATGTGCACAGCCATCGGTAAAACGAGTTCTGGAGATAGTGAGACATTGCTGTGACCCAGTTCAACCAATTGGGTTTTCGAATAAAAAATAATTATTGATTTTTTACATTATTTAAAATTTTATCAGAAATAATGTTGATAATCGATGCGAAAAACTTAAAAACCAAAAAAATATATTGATTACTAATTTAATTCAGTAATGTGTGACAAAGGGTTCGTAACAACCAATTCTGATAATTTACCCGGTGTGGATATTTTTATGGTAACAGATTTTCTCAAAAATGACTTTCGGTTGAATTCCGCTAAAGTTCGAGGTACTAAAGCACCAATTTGAGTTTTTTAAAAAATGATAATTTAAATGTAAATAAGAAACAAATTATTCCTATTAAATATAATAAAACTGTTTGCAGGGTGTCACGCGAAAGTTACGGTGGCAAGTATATACGTAATGTTCAATTTAACAGCAAAAATTGTATTTGCGCGGTAAATGGACGTGTACGTCGAGAACATAAAGTTCTGGGTAAAGCTTATACAGTTATTATATATTATTATTAATGTTATAAATAATAATCTTTTGTATATATTTAATGATAGGTGGTTGTAAAATTTTGATGTTGTTTTAGGATTAAAAAATGGTACTGCTTAAAATCATTGATTTCGACGTTTAACTTCTTGTGACACATTTAAAAACGTTTTTCGGTTTTTTGAGTTGGGTTGTTTTTGTAGCATTCGTACAAAATGATACAAAACAAACTCGATAACTAATTAGATTTGACATTTTCAATAGATATATCAATACACTGATGATAACAAGAATAAGTTAGTTAAAAACTATAACACTCATATCAGCTGTCTGTAACGTTGATGGGAAATTAACATTGTGACGTCACACGCGCTCGGTTTTTTTTCGGGAAATGTCGTCGCGTCATCGGTATTATGTTTAAAACATTATTTTCAATTTGATATAACTTTTTAATTATAAGGAAAAAAATAAAAATAATTTTGTTATAAAACTTATATATGATCTATTATATGTTATATGATCTAAACTTAATATATATATATATATATATATATATATATATATATATATATATATATATATATATATATATATATATATATATATATATATATATGATAAAAAAATACTTTTTTTCAAAACCCCAATTGTTTAATTTCAATTTAATGTATTGTCCATTGCATTAATATATTCCTAATTGTACATTGTATAGATTCTTACATCAGTATAAAATTTCTTGAGGAAATCGGGATAATTAATAATCCCGAATAAATTAATATAAGTTTTATAACAAAATAATTTTGTTATAAAACTTATATATGATCTATTATATGTTATATGATCTAAACTTAAATATATATATATATATATATATATATATATATATATATATATATATATATATATATATATATATATATATATATATGATAAAAAAATACTTTTTTTCAAAACCCCAATTGTTTAATTTCAATTTAATGTATTGTCCATTGCATTAATATATTCCTAATTGTACATTGTATAGATTCTTATATCAGTATAAAATTTCTTGAGGAAATCGGGATAATTAATAATCCTTATTGAACCACACAATGCGTCTATCAAGTTGTATCATCTACCACAATTCGTATATGAATACTGTTGTACTAGACAATATTTGTGTGAAGAAAATGACATATCTATTCTTTAATTGCCAACATATACACCTGCTAAGTAAACACACCAATTTCTCCAATCGCACGCATTCTTAAAGTATAGTCAAAAGTAGTTATTTGTTTTTTAATATTTGCTACTATTTTTATTTTAGATTTTTTACAAACTTGGCAAATATTTAAATTTCAGGAATCATGATTTTTTTTTAATTTCTAGAAGAATTTATTGTTTACGATTTTTTTGTCAATGGGCCAAAACACCAACGGAATTTATTTCAGAACTCTTATTGAAAATTCTTAAATTAAATTTGATGAGATTTTAATTAAGATTTAAATTGGCTTAAATAAATTTAATGATTGGTTTCTTTTGAATAGTAATATTTTGAATCAATTAATCAAATAATCGTATTAATTTATGTAATACCCGCAAATTATATGATTTTTCCTGCGAAATTCCATTTATTATTATATCTTTTTATTTTAATCAAGACTAAATCATATCAGAATCACACTCCGTATATACTTACATATGTAATCTACAGTTGAACCGCCAAGAGATTACCCATGCTTCATCAAATTATGTCATGAATGTCCTATATCATAGATATTGTCTCAATATGTTCTTTTGCTTTACCAAACGAGAGATAAGGAGATAAAAAATCAATACATATGTCTTCGGGTAAGAGCAGTACGTTCGATAATGTACGGCGGGGTAGAAAGATAATGTAACAAATAATTAAAAGGTGTTTGTTCGTACCAGTTGTCAAAAGTTTCTCTATTGATACTGTTTTGGTTGTCATTTGACTTGATTTGTTATTGTGTTTTAGTGAAATTTTGTGACGTAAAGTCCAGTTTTATTATAAAATAAGTTCTTATAACAACTACTGTTTTAATAATATTCATAAAAGTTTAATTAAAGAAAAGATTCATAAAGTTTTAATCCCTTCAATAATTCTAACCTAACTAGAAACATTTTATTACAACTGTTTAACAAACACAGAATTTATATTGGCTAATTCTAAAAACATACTGAAAGATAAAGAACCGTTTCAAAAGTGAGAATTTTTAAGGTATCTATATTTGTTTAAACATTTTGTTTGATTTCAGAAAATGTCGGGAAAACACTGAAATCTCAAGCCCAACATTTTGTTCTCAATGTTTATGAGTATTTTGAAAAGGAAAAAAGGATTGGGGGACCGATTGAGTCTCTTTAATCTATTCAAGAGGTAAAGAATAGTTAATTTGATCACGTTTTACTTATTTTGCATTATCACATTGTAACATATTTTTTAGAGAGTTGCAGCAGTATTAAAAATATCAAGAAAAACAGTGTGTATTCTATTAAGAAAAGAAAAGAACATAATCCAGTTATTTCTTCTCCTAGAACAAGCAGACCTCAAGTGAAGACCAAAACAACAGACTTACCGGAAGGAAATAAAATGGAAGTTCAAAATACCTTGTACAATATGTATAAAGAAAGTAACTCATTTAAGTATAATGAATACATATTAATTGTATGCCAGTTGTGCCACATATGCCTTTTAATTTTTCACATTCGCAAACATTTTGGCTTTACAATTTATTAGAAAACTGTAAAATCTTGAGCTAACAGCTATCTTACTATATCTAGTACAAATATTTGGCCTATCCTGTTATTTCTGGTAAATAATAAAAAAATTTGATATTAGCTGTTTTTGTATGCTTTATATAATTATATGAAATATTTGAAATTATATTTATAATAAATGTGTAATGTAATTGTTTAATAAAGATCTGTATATTCCCATACCTTGCTAACGTTTTCATCATATAAAAATTGGTCTCGACAATAATGTTTATAGAGCAAATAAAATGATTTGGACCAATAACAAATTAATTCATTGACTACTTCCCTAAAATTTCCTGATAACTTGAAGTTCGTCAAATTTTAACCTAGAAAATTCTTCGATCAAGCTGTGACATAAAACTTTACAATATCATGAAAAACATTCAAAATTTTACGTTAAAATATCGATTTATAATACAACGTTTTATAATTTCATGTTATAAATATATACAAATAAATGTATCGTGAATTTAAATCATAAACATAAATATACGTCTTTTGAGTCAATAGCCACGTCCATTATGAAAGTTCGCACTAATTTGACTAATAATTTTTGATTTGATTAGTATGGATAAAAATTGATGAGGCATGGGTAATCTTTGGACGGTTCAACTGTAACTTACTATTCTATTGAAGTGTATATTATGACCATCTAATACCTTAATAAGTCAATTTGACACTAACCGCTCTTCCATATTTATCCCCACTAGTTCTATCTCAGATAATTGAAATATATATGGATTAATTGGAAACTGCTTGGTATGCCATATTACTTGACTGCCTATATGTAGCTTAATTTTTTTAGGATTTCTCAATTTTGAAATATACTGGGGAACAAAATAAATGTAACACCATAAAAAATATTGCATTGGATCAATTTCTGATTTGTTTTAAATCCGCTTACATTAGGCTCAAAATAATAAATAACGATAAGTTGATTCACAATGGATATTATAACACTCTGTAACTCTGCGTGCAAGTCAAAGCAATTAGTCAAGAATTCGACCGATGATATATATTGATCTTGCGAAAATATGACATTTGTACACACTTGCAAATAAAGCCTAATGACGGGCTGCATTTAAATTTCCTCTGATATTTACTAGAAATGATCTGCTTGCCAAGCATATGGTTCTTCATACAATAATCTCTACAGTGATAACTAAAGGTTGATTTTTAGTGTCTCTGATAGGGGCCGCTGTAAAACGAACTGTGAGTTTGGCCACCTCTGGTGTCAAAATTATTCAGTATAATCTAAAAACTTATCATGGAATGTTTAAGTTCAAAGCAACGCTTGCAAGTGGTCGAAATATGTTATCAAAATCAGTGTTATGTGCACCAAATAGAGCACATTTATGGCGTACATAATCGACCAACCGAATGATGTATTCGCCAAATTATATACCAAATTCCAAACGAATTTTACGCTGTTAGATATTAAAACAAAAACAAGATAAAAACTCTGCATTCAGAAGGGAATATAGCTGTTGTCACCAGCAGTGTTGATGAAGATCCAAATTTATTAATTATTCAACGTTCGCAGAAAATTGAGTTTTGTGATTCGACTACGTGGAAAATATTGCGTAAGATCTTGGTCTGGTGTCTTACAAGATCAAGCTCTCAAGTGACAAAGCTCTTTTTTGTCCAAAATAGCTACGCTAATAAACAAAATTACCGAATTTGAAGTGAAAATAATCCGCAAATAACAATTACCGTTGTATCCAGAAAAATGCACCGTATGGTGCTGATTATATGCCAGTAACATCATTGGGCCTTATTTCTTTAAAAATCAAGCTGGAAAGCACGTTACTGTTAGTGGAGATCGTAACAGACTGATCAATGAATATTTAATTCCGAATTGGAATGGTATTGATCTGGAGATGTGGTTCCAACAGAGATACAGAAACAATTCCATAAAAAAAATCGCAAAACGGGTCTTTTAATTGGCCACCATTGGACTTCTTGATTGGTCATGTGATTTAACGTCTTAAAATTATTTTCTTTAAGGTTATGTTAAATCTTTTATATATGCCGATCAATCAGCGAGTATTGACGTCTTGGAATCCAACATAACTCTCAAACTGCTTGAAAAAATAGCCAAAAATTGGATTGACAGAATGCACTTTGTCACAAGTAGCCGCGGCGGACATTTGTCCGAAATTCCGAAATTGTTTTCAAACATTAATGCCATTGAATGTTACTTCACATAAAAGAAATAGTATCAAGGCATCTAATTGGATGGTGTTTAATTTGAATTTAAAGTTTATTACTTTATTCTCCGGCCCTATACAATTGTTGCTTCGAATCATTCTAAGCAAGACCCCTTATATGCGCTTTGAGAACTAGCACGCAATACGGGCAATAAGCAAAGATTCTCATCGCATGTAAATGTCCATTACCAATCATCCTCGAGCAGAGCATTTTTAGGATATTTTCGTATGGATTTCTTACAGTCAGATGTCTGAGATGTCATTTATCACCTCCTTAATTACTTCTATGTTAACCAAACCTTGGTATTCGTGCATAACTCTGACCCCCAAACCATTTTATATATGTTCTTATATCGATCGAACCAGCAATGTCGAATTGCTCTGCTGTTTCGAGAACATTTAATAATACTTTTATTTTGCCTGCTTCTTTAATATCAATAACTTGTCCGTTTTCAAATTCGGACAATTGCCTTAAAGGACAAGGGGCTTGATCTCGTGATATTAATCTAGATTTTACAGAAGCATAATAATATTATTAAGCTTAGTAGCATACGAATAATACCTCTTCTTCTTTTAGTACCGTCTTCAAACTAAGAATGGCGATCATCATAACTAC
Organism: Cosmopolites sordidus; assembly: GCA_031761425.1. Taxonomy (NCBI): domain Eukaryota; kingdom Metazoa; phylum Arthropoda; class Insecta; order Coleoptera; family Curculionidae; genus Cosmopolites; species Cosmopolites sordidus. Next base: position 377,537 of record JARFXV010001149.1, read on the forward strand.
CCTCACCCTGTCTACAGCTACTCTAAATAACTGGTTCGGTGTATAGTTGAACCACTTTCTCAAATTTTACACTCATACAATTCTTCATCTTCCCACGGTTCTTCTCCTTTCTTTAATTCCCCAATCACAATCAATTTCATTAGCTTGTTATGATGTCCTTTCATTACATGGCCGAAGTACTCTAATTTTCGAGTCTCTATGGTGATTATTATACATCTTTTGGTGGATATTCTACGTATGAACTCTTTATTTATTTCTTCCCCTACCCAAGATATTCAGAGTATTCTTCTGAAAAGTCATATTTTAAAAGCTTCGAATCTTTTGATAGTTTATTTATTAAGGGTGTAAGTGGTAAGGCTATTTATTAACGGCGGTATAGTATACTGGATAATCAAGTATATGTAGTAACGAATAATTTGGATTTTCGATTAATTTTCTATTTTTCTGCAACATAAGAAATATTTAATCTTGTAGAATGTATTACGATCTGTTTCTATCCTTGTTTTTATTTGTTAGGTTTTATCATTCATCGAATTAACTCAAGTTCCTAAATACTTGTATCTCGCTTAAAATTACTGTTGTTTATCTTAGCTGTTTATTGTTACTGTATGATTTGGTGAAGCACATGTATTTTGTTTGGTTTTTGCTTAATATTCAGTTCGTAGTGTTTCCTGATTTCTCTTTTTCTTTCCGTCATTCTTTGTTGGTCCTCGATATGTTCCGCTGTGACATCGACAGGCCTTATATTATTAATACGAACTTTATTTAATATCACGCTAGATGTTTCTCCTCAAAATAATTCGTGAATACATGCTGAAAAACGTCAATGAGAAGATGATCCCTGCTGTACTCCTCATTTTGTGAGTATGGCTTTTGCATACCAGATCTGTAAATATGAAAGCGGAATTTGTCAATAGATGGTCTTAGCTGTCAATGCAGTTACGGTCAAACCACGTCATTGGTGCTATTTCCTTGTTGATATCTAACAAAGATCTCCAACTCACAACAATACACGTTTCATACAACAGCATAGTTTGTAATAGCGTTAAAAATCTCGAATTTTGTGCCTGGAAACTACAATTTGCAGACAGCATTGATTTTCTGTTACCATTTGAAGAAATCTGCTACAGAAACGCATCAAATGCCCGTCGAAGCTTACGGTGGGTATCTTCTTGGTAAATCACACTGCTTTGAGTGGTTTAAAAAATCAAAAGTGGCAATTTTGATGTGAAAAATGAAGAACGTTGAAGACCACCGAAAAACTTTGAACACAGCGAATTGTAGGCATTGTAACTCGCTGATCAATTAAATATGACACGAGAAACCGTCTCTATACTTTTGAAGGTCATGGGAAAGATCCAGAAGATGGGAAAATGGGTTCCACATAAACGGAATAAAAGACAGCAGGAAAACCGAAAAACCACTTGCGAAATACTTCTCGCCAGGTACAAAAAAAAGTAATTTCTCTATCGAATTGTGAAAAGTGGATATATTTTGAGAAATCTAAGTGTAAGAGATAATAGATAACTCCAGGTGAACCATCGACATCGGCTGCAAAACCAAATGGCTATGGACAGATGACAATGCTCTGAGTTTTGTAGGATCAGAAAGGTGTGATCTATTATGAGCTGCTAAAATCTAGCAAAACCGTTGATACTGAATGCTACCGACAACAAATGATCGATTTGAATCGAGCTTTGCGTGAAAAACAACCAGAATATCAAAAAAGGCAACACAAAGTGATTTTGTTTTATGATAATGCACCATTACAGACAGCAAAACTGGTCTAGGAATCGATTGAGGCGTTCAGTTGGGAAAAATTTTCGCATGCGGCTTACTCACTAGACTTGGCTCCGTCCGATTACTTATTTACATCGATGGGACACGCACTTGCTGAGCAGCGCCGCACTTAGGAAAATTTACGAAAATGGCACGATGACTGGTTCGCCTCAAATGAGCAACAGTTTTTTTGGCGTGACATCCATAAATAGTCAGACCGGTGGGAAAAATGTATAGCTAGCGATAGGCAATACTTCGAATAAAAAATTTTTTTCATACAACCTAATAACATAACAACGTATAACATAAAATATCCTTTTCATACTATAAACATATATTTTCTATGCAAAAATTCCGATTTCATATTTACATACCTGATATTCTCTTTCAATAATTATTCTAGCTATTTGGTTATCGTATAAGGCCTCTATTATCCTCAAATCTAGCCTGTTCATTTGCTTTTGCTTTGGTAGCTCTATTAGCATCACATGTCTTACGTTATTGAAGGCCTTTTCATAATCTATAAAGCACGCATGAATTTCTTTCTTGATATCAATGCACTATTGAACTACTACATTACAACTAAAGAGGGCATTCCGAGAACCAAGCCCATGTCTAATCCCAAACTGTGCGTTCCTCAGCTTTTCTTCCAAATGTCGAAATCTGACTTATAGAGATATCTAAGCGATAGTTCGGTATAAAACAAGAAAACAACGAGTAAGAGGAAAAATGTGTATCAGTTTTTGTGTTCAAGATATGCTATATCGTGAGAATATTTTCAGCTTTATCCAAATACGTATACTGAATGAGTCATATATTTTGTTCTTCAATATATATTTTAGATCTTCCTGTCCTATTTCGATATAATTTAAACAATGGAACAAAATTTTCGGAATCGTGAACTTTGAACAAAATTCTTTCAACTACTCTAAATATAATTGGTATCTATTACCATATTTACGAAAATCTTCATATACCAGAATGTGGTGGATTTATTTTAGTAACGAATGTCAGTTGGTTTGGAGAGATCGGATGAAACACTCCAGTAAAACAAAGGAAAACCTGATCAAGGGCTTCCCTCTGTGTTAGAAATGTTAATCACACCTATGTTCGGTACAATTTAAATATTAAAAGTACCCAGCAGTACATTAGAGTTTAAATAGAAACTATCTAACGTGCCAATAGTATGAAAAGCTGTAGGTCTTAAACACGCAATAAAAAAATATATTTTTCACATCTATCCTCGCTATATTTTACCTAATTTCCTATACAAGCAATATTTTATGTCTATTTTATTCCTATTCATTTTTATTCGGATTGGTTTTTATGACCATTCCATATTTACATACACATATGGGCAAAAGTTTGGAATATTTACAAAAAAGATATCTACGCCTATCTAAAGCATTTTTTTGCTGATAACACCGGATTTCGATTTTCGATTTACGATTTTTCCCATTCCGTTGATATTAATATTTACACATTATTTCAGTTATTTTTCAATTTTCAATCAATGCATTTAAAAATATCTGGAAACCTGATATCTTATTTTAACAGATGAATAGTAATTGCCTTGCTACAACAGGGCTTTAATCAAAATGTTATCGCGGAAGGTGTAGATGTTTCCCAAAGAGCTGTATCAAAACTTCATAAAAAATTCCAAGAGACAAATAACACAGAGTCGCCCCAGAGGTGGTAGAAAACGATATGCAACGGCTGCACAAGATCCGCAGATATCAATGATAGCTCGAAGAAATCGTCTGGAATCTATAAGCGGTATATCTATGGAGTTTGTTACGCAGACTGAAAGAGGTATATTTGCATCGCAGAAAACCTTTACGTGTTCCCAAAATTAACCCTTCAAAAAAAAAAATGTAAGATTTCAATGGACTCAAGAAATAGTGGATCATGGTCCTAACTGGAATAACGTGATGTTCTCCGCTGAGAGGAGAATTGGCTTGGTTTCTGATTCACGAAGAACATTAGTTTGGAGAGGTCGATAAGCCCGACTAGAAACAGCTCAACAATGTTTGCCGTTTGAAGGTGGAAGCGGGATGTTTTGGGGTGGTATTATGAGGGGTACACGGACACCTGTACTGGTCCAGGAGAGAAGGTTCACCGGTGCTGTGTACATCGAGCAAGTTTAAAATACTGTTGTGCATCTGTTCAGAGGCGCAAAAGCGACAGACTTGTTTTCATAGATGATAACGCACCTCGTCGTCGAGCAGCAGCAGTACATTTTCTTTTGAAGAAGACGGAATAACTAAGTTTGGGTGACCAGCAAATTCTCCGAACATGAATGTCATTGAAACTGCTTGGGGGCATTCTGAAAACAAGCATCCAGAAACGAAACAATCCCCCTCTTACCCTGCGAGAACTAAAATATACTGCTGTAAAGAATTGGGGAAAATTCCACATATCCAAATTGATCATCTGATTGACATTATACCAAATCACCCTCAGGCACACCCATGGAGAAACCTACAGACCCATGGAGAAACATGTTTATTAGTTTTATTGAAAGTTGTTCAAAATTACTTTTAAAGGCAATTGGTACATTGTAATTTATTGACTGCAAATTAATAAATGAATTTTAGATACATTGGTCATTTGATGTCGAGTTTTATTTGGTACCAATAAGAGTTGTAATAAAATGATGATTACCTAAACGACTAAAAGAAAAACTTAATATTAATAAAAATGTAAAATGTTTGAATATTTCAAACTTTTGGATATATGTGTATTTATTCAATGGCTCTCACAATTTCTGTCAACGGCTCTCACACTTTTGAGCGACATAGTAAATACTTACATACTGGTTTGATCACTGGGTTACTTTGACTCTCTCATACTTACCCTGAAATAAAAAAAATAATATATTTATTAAAATACAAATCTTACGTAGATTATTCTATTTATATTAGAATTTTCTATTGATTATTGTGAATGTAAAGTCGAATTTTATTGTATCTTTAAGTGTTATATAAAATATGGTCTACAATCACTGTGGCTGTATTTAGTTGGGTATTGTCACGTAGCAGCATAACTTCATGGCATCCTTGGTTGGTAAAAAAGCCAAAATTTCCTAAAATTTTAAAAATATCTAGTACATTATATTAAACTCTGTACAAAACGTAACATTTAAATTCAATCATATTATTGTTCAAATAATCAGCCCATACCACTTCCAAGGAATGTCAAATATCTGAGATTACATCTGGATAAGAGCTTTACTTGGAAAACCCATATACTTAAAAACGTCATACTACACAACATCGTCAAAGTTCAATGACCAGATGATTTCCTTTTCAATTCACTTAGTCCATAAGCGACATCTGGAATAAATAGAGTTTCCAGTGTGACAATAAAATAACGTATGAAAAACATAAGCCATAAATCTGGTGACCCTTACTTGACGCATCGTCTGGACCAGATCGTGCCCCGTCTTAAAGACGTAACGAATAATATATTTTTATGACGGATTTTTTTCCAGTTTTTAGAGCAGTAGATTTATAAATCTTTTACGACGCAGAATGAACCCGACGTTTTGAATAATATTTATGCAAAATAAAATAAAATAATTTAAGGAAAATACTTTTGTTTGATGTGATACATAAACAGAGACATTTTATCACGTAATAAACAAATGTGACCTGAAAATATATATTAAATAAAGCTGGATTTGGCAGTTACCTAGGTAGGTTGTTATAAGTCTGGCATGTTAAAAATAACGTTGTGTTGTAAACGTAACAAATAAAACAAGAAAACATAATTGTCCCATTTTTTGCCTCCCTTTTTTACAATGTTTTGTATTGCTTGATCCATCTGATTTTATGTGTGTGGCCTGATGATACAGAACAGAGTCAGCGAAAGCGGTTTCTAAAGTCAGATATAGTATTTAGTACATCACCCCTATGCTTATGAGATAACTGGAGGCAATTAATAGTTGATGGGCAAAGTATTCGAGCAACCTGTAATTATACAAACTATTATAGAAAATGATATAATTTCAGAGCTACAACATTCTACAAAAATATAAAAGTTATAATTCCAATATGTGCTACTCAAGTTAGATATGTTTATTTTATTACATTAATCAGACAATGAAAATACCATATACCATAAATACCATTCGGATCTATAGATAATACAGAAAATATTGAAAAGATAATCAGTAAGTGTATCACCAAAATCATAAATGAATACTTTGGTATCATACGAGAAAAACTCCAAATTATCATCATATCTTCATCTACTCATCTAGGTGTTTTAGATATGAGATTTGAGCAGGAAGCGATATAATTCCTAATAGAGCCTAACGAAAGAATATTATAAATTAAAGTACTAATTTAGTTTGACTTAGTTTTAGTGGCACCTTTAAGGTAAACTAAATATATACATATTTCAATTTTGTGTAACAGATACAAATAAATAATTTTTTCATTTCTTTAACTTTCAAATTCAAATTGAAATAATATATATTTAGAGAAGCACTGGCTGAGGGATACCCAGGAGTGAATTAAAAGTGTGTTTCGCTTATAAATGGTCACGTTGAGGGGATGACTTTGAGTAGGGGAAAAATTTTACTAGCCCCACTACAGATCCCCATCCTAGCCGTCTTAAGATATGTATACTAACTAAAATATAAGCGACCGCAGTCAATCTATGGGTATATGCGTATTTTGTCGATAAATAAAAACCGTTAAATAATCTTTTTGAACAAATAATGTCTTTTTCTTTCGATCTTGACACAGTTTGTGGTAAGTAAATCACAAATATCATATTTTCTATAGTATTTTTATTGAAAACTTAGATTTTAATTTTTTTAACATATATTTATCGGTTTCTGAGCGAAAGCGTGACCGAATCGGGGAAGCACAGAAGTGCTTCTTTTGAGGGTTATTGATTGATTGTTGTACTCGTTACGTTCTGATAGTTCATTTTTTTAAATCGAGTAAAACCATTTTACACTCTGTTGTATAGCACTTTCATTTGTAAATTTATGTGACTATAGTTTCGTAAAACGATTTTACATTCTCAAACACTACTTTAAAACTAAAGGGGTTTTAAAGTAGTGTTTGAGAATGTAAAATCATTTTACGAAACTATAATCATACAAATTTGAAAATAAAAGTGATAAATAACAAAGTATAAAATTATTTTATTCGATTATTCATTTAATTTTCCTAAAAGGTATCACTAAACTAAACAAAACCAAGTTAATACTTTCATTTATAATATTCTTTCATTATGCTCTATTAAGCAGCAGATTTGAGCAGGGAGCAACCCTGCTCAAATCTCAAATTTAATAAAACTAGATGTGTACATGTTTTATATGATGATGACTTGGAGTCTTCGCCGCATGATACCAAAGTGTTCATCTATGATTTTGGTAATATGCCCATTCTTTTAATTATTTTCTGCATAATCTATATATCAAAATAGTTTTTAGGGTATATGGTACTTTCATTATCTTAGTAATGTAATTAAATATATATATCTAACTTGAGTATCACATATTGGAATTATAAATTTTTTTTGTATATTATTATACTCTGAAATGATCTCTTCTTCCACAATAAATCCTACAATTACACGTTGCTCGAATACTTTACCTATCAGGTATTAGTTACGTTCTTTTATTATCTCATAAGACAGAGGTGATAAATAAACTAAATAACATATCTAACTCTCGAAAGCGGTTTATTTAAAGCAAATATGTGTAAAAGTATATTTGGAAAATAATTGGTTATTATTTAACCAATAAACTACAATTAAACTAATGAACATTGTTAAAATATTTTTTTATATTAAGAATTACATCACACTAAACCACGCTAAAATAGATGTGGCAACATCGTGTTGACTGGAGATACAAATTACTTCAGTGTGAGTATTTAAATTCAATTTAAAACTAAAATTGTATTCTGTACGTGAATATAACAGCATTCTTCTTATTTACGGCTTCTTATTATTACGCTGCCAAACAGATTAGAAATAAATCAGGATTTTTCAATGTGTTCGAAAAAAAAAAGGTTAAAACGATGCCAGGCTTGCAGACGCAAAAGGTGGATATTTTTGACATTTAATTTAATAAAACATTTAATCATGTTATTGATTGATTTGTCCGTTACTTTGTGATAATTCATTTTTAAACCGAATAAAATAATTTTTCAGTGGCGGCCCGTCAGTTTTTAAAATAGGAGGGCGTAGAAGAATATAGTGTTACTGAAGAATTTTGTTTTGCTTTCCCCTTCCTCCTTTTTACTTGTGCTATTGAAACCCTATACAGGAAGTAAACCAGGAAAATGATTTAAAGGAAAGAAACTCAACGGAAATGAAATATGGTGTTTCGCTCTGAAAAACTGTTTACTGTGAGAAATGCTGGAGTGTAGTGCGGGACTATAGTTTCGTAAAACAATGTTACATTATCAAACACTACTTTAAAATTAAGCTATTACCGCTATCTATCCTATATACCTAATTTTACACTTTCATTGGGTTAATCTTTTTCAATACTTTAAATATTAAGTAAATAGTAGTAATTTCGGAGATCTGTCTGATCATTTAATAACTATTTCTTTATTATATTTAAAAATTTCAATCGCTTCTAAAATGTTTAATTTTTAGCTTTTCGGTGCTGTATGTAAAATGTTTATATTTGTAATTTCAGGAAATATATGTCCGGTATCTGCACAATGCTTCGCAAAATTAAAATTTTGTACGCAGATTTGTGTTCTTTGAATCTGTTCTGAAAATTTCGGCCCTTTTGTCCCACATAGCAGCTATTGCACTCGTTGAAACTTAACATAAAAACTCCAGACTATTTATATTGTGATGTCTTATGTTTGGTATTAAAAAGTAATTTACTGGTTGACTGGGGTGTTTTAAATACTATGTTTATGTTTCCTCAAAGAGCGAGCTTTTCTGACATTGGAACGAAATATGTAATCTTAGACTCTTGTTATATGTTTGGTTTACTTTTAGATTTACTTGATGAATTAATAATTGTTTCCGTTCATTATTTAATAAGTAACTAATTCATTTATCATTGAAGTCGTTATTTTGTGCTATTAGTTTTATTTTTTGCAGTTCTATTTTTCGATTATTTTCGGATAATAGAATTGTGAAAGCTCGGTGTATCATAGACTTATATGCTGCATATTTATGTGTAATTGTGTAGATTGATAGTTTTGTAATTATTTTATCTGAGTATGTAGGTTTTCTATAAATATCAAATTCTAGTTTATTATTTTGTTTGGGTATTGAAAAGTCCAGAACATGTATGATTTTATTTTGTTCTTTTTCAAATGTAAATTTAATTTTTGGATGGATTATATTTAAATGATTATTTTATTTTTCTGTCGTTTCCAGTATAATAAACCAAAATATAATCTACATATCTAAAACTAAAACAGTTTTTTTAAAGTTAAGTTTGACATAAACAGTTCTGATAATAAACGGCTTAGTGGGGTTCCCATTGCTAGACCATCATTTTGTTTGTAAAAAAACACTATTAAATTGAAAACAATTTTTATTAATGCATCAGTTCATCAGAGTTCATCAGACACCAGAGAGACATCAGAGTTCTAAAATATCGTACTTAATAATAATTGGATTGATGCTATTTTTTATGAGTACATTATTTGTTAATTGTAGGCAATCCTTATTCGGAATACTCGGGAACATGTTGCTAAGGTCAAAGGATTTTGGTATAGATAGATTGCTAAGTTTTTTGAAAGGTCCACCCAGTTTATTATTGAATGTTTTAGCGAGAAATGCGTTAAGTTTTTGAAAATATTATTTAAGCGAAATGCTAGGTTTCTTAACGAGCTATTTCTATATGAAACTACCGATCTTATTGGAAAGTCTTATTTATGAATCTTAATTAAACCGTGCAGTTTTGAAGGAGTAGGATTCATATTGACAATTTTATATTTATCTTTGTTTGACAAAATTATGTTTGTATTTTTTATTTTTTAGTTTAACTTGTTTTGAATTTTTGTGGTAGGATCATTTTTTATTTTGACAAGGACTTCATTAAATAGAAAGTTTTTAGTTTTTGCTTCGTAAGTTTTTTTTCTAGAATTACAATTGAATTGCCTTTATTTGCTTTAGTCACAACTAAATTATTATTTTTGATTTTGGAATTCATGGATTTGATAATATGGTTTTCATTTTTGTTGTGGTTTTCTCGATTCATTTCTAGAGTCTTTTTAACTTTTTCTTTGGTAAAATTAGAATTATAAACTAGAATTATAAAATTAGAAAATATATATCTGAAGCCGAGCTATCCCTTGAAAATATTCCTAATTCTTATTTTATAAAAGAAAAAATAAAATATACACACAAGTTAAAAAAAATGATAGATAACAAAGTAAAAAATTGTTTTATTCGATTTAATCATGTGTTTCTTAATGTGACGTGAATTGGTTAAAAAGTGTGATAAAAATTTGTGATAGTAATTTCAACTTCAATTTGTTTCCTTTCAATTTGTTTTCCTTTTTTTTTTCTAATAAAAAAACCCAAATTTAGGCAGTTATGTAATTAATGGCTATACGAATATTATATTTCATTTTCAAATATATTTTTATCTCAAAAAGTGCTGACCTGTTTTCCGTGGAAATTATTGCGTTTTGGATACGGGTTTTAAGGAAATATTTTGTTCAAAATCATGTAAAGAATGGTGAAATGGAAGGTGAAAAAACTTGTATCTAAAACACAAAATTTAAATATGATATCTTTAGTTTACCTAAAAGCTACCACTAAATCTAAACTAAACCAAATTAGTATTTCTATTTATGATATTATTTTATTGATACTTTGATTCTGTTTTCATTATTTTTTACATAATTCATATATCTAAATGGTTTTTATTGTATATACTATTTTCATTGTCTGAATAATTTAATTAAATAGATATATCTAAGTTAAGTATCGAATATTGGAATTTTAACTTTAGTATTTTTGTACATTGCTATAACTCGAAATATTCATTTTTCTACAGTAGATCGTACAATCACACACTGCTCGAATACATTGTCCATTAGCTATGTGTTGCCTCCACTTATCTCACCAGCATTGGGCTGATGATATAAATATTATATCTGTCTCTCGAAATCTACCTCAAGCAATATAAAAAAAAACTTTTTTCGATTGAAGTCTGCAACGCAATACAGCTCATGCCATCCTGTGATGAACATTCCCAACAGTCAGACTCCGCGAAACCGTCGGTTACCCGCCAAAGCGCTCTAGGTACTAGATAAGGTGGAAAATTCGCGAATTGAAATATACGGTCTGGTCTTTCTTCACCTGCTTCCCAATCTTCAGCTCAAGCCTAATTGATGACGGTTTAAGACCAGAAACCGTTTTGCTAACGTTTGGTAACAGATGTAGAAATAAGCAGTTATTATGTGGAGCACAGAAAAAAAAATTAATTTTGAATATTTTTGAAAACCGAAAAGTTGATTCAGATTCTTCTCAGATTCACGAATTGACTTGACGTTTGAAAGAGTTGACTCCAAGTTTTTGCAATAGAAAACGGAACAAACATTTACATCAATCATATACGAACTCTTATTTATTAACTCGAATTTACACGTCGAACTGCAAAAATTTTTAAAGAAATTAATATTTTTTATTTGTATATAAATCCATTAATAAATTACAGTGATGATGACCTCATTTTTGAAAAATTATGGGTTTTGTAGTGGCTCAAATAACACAGCTTAATTCTCACGTCCTTCCGCATACTGGGCATTTAAGGTCAGGAGGATACAGAATTACTACAAGCCGGCCTGCTTGTTTGGCTTTTTGAGCCTGTCGTTTGGCTGCGGCTTTTTGGCGATTATCTCCCTCATGGAGCTGCACAGCTCTGTAAGTTTTCTCACGCCATTTGGGTTTGTCGTTTGCCGTCTTTTCCCATTCGGACGCCTTTAATATAGACTTCTTTAGAGACGATTTTATTATGTCTTTATAGATATCTTCTCCTTGGACACCCAGATTTCAATTATTGTTTTTTTAATTCGTCTTGGAGGATCTACTTCAGTATTCTAATGTCTTGCAATCTTTGGCAATCACCTAACCATCTAAGCTGGGCTTTCATGATCTTGCATTGTATGCTCAAATTATTGGTTCTTTCAAGTAACCTACACATTGGTTTAATAGTCGAGCACTTTTATGCTCAGGATTTTCCGGAAACAGTTTTGATGAAATCTCTCGAGCTATTTTATTTGCTTCCGATAAAAGACGGAGAATAAGAATGGAAATTATTATGGCATTGTAAACACTGATTTTAGCATGTTCCTTTAGTCTCGGTTACTAAACATTCTTCTCATTAGACGTCCAAAATTAGCACCAGCCTATTTTATTCTAAATTTGACTTGCCAAATACGGGAAGCATGCTACTTCTACCAGTCGTTGATCTTTCGCAACAACATCAGCTGACTATCCGTCTCTGTTTGGAGCCATTTGTAGTAATAGTTTCGTTTTTAGTTCATTAACTTTAAGTCCAAAAGCGCCATAGGTCTCACTAAATAAATCCAGGACCGTTTGCAACACCGACGCACTATGCGCTACAAGCGCATAGTCAGCAGCATACTTTACGATGCTGACCTTTGAAATATATTGCAGTAGTTATTTAGTAATAGTTCTAAAGAAAATAGTCCAAAGAATAAAAGATTGCAGATTTATAAAATAAAATATAATGGTTGTAACGCTAAATATATTGGTCAAATAAGAAGAGATAGAAAGGAAGGAAGAAGTAGTGAAAAAAATTAATATGCAAATGCAAGATATAATATATTACATAGATCTATGATTGTCTAATATATTTATTAATATAACCACAATATAGATTTAAGCAACTTAAAATTTCTTAGAGATGTTAAAGAGGAGATTACTAGATGAGTACAAACTATCGAAATAGTTAAATGCCAAACCAGTCTAAATAAAAAATAAGAGGAATTTCTTACCATCCTTATTTTACTTTAATCACGGGAAGTAATTTTATACGTTTCAGCAAACTTAAAACTTTTCACCCCACTAGGTTAAATGGTAAATAAAATAGGTTAGGCTTTAGTGTAAATCATCTTCCGATGAAGTTATTAGGTTAATTAACGCGCGTTGAAAAATTATAAAGTCTTTAGAATTTAACTAGGCGACAATTTGACAAACATTAGTTGAAGTTAGTAAAAAGATAATTGAAATGTATTGAGATTAGAAATATGAGAAAACTGAACTAAACATGATAATCTGGCATAATAAGAAAATATTTATTACAGTTTTACCTATTAGTTTTACTTAGTTATTATTACGTTCAGTTTCTTTCCTTTAACTTATTTTCCTGATTCACTTCTTGTATAAAGTTTCAATAGCACGAAAAGAAAAGGGAGGAAGTGGAAAGCAAAAAAAAATTTAACAGCACTATTTTCTTCTACGCCCTCCCCTTTAAAAACTCACGAGTCGCCACTGATATTTAACACAACTTTATCTGATGTAATAACAATTTAATTTTCAACAAAAAACTATTGAACCTTATATAACATATCCTTTCATTTAAATCACATCTAACTTAAAATTACCCGGTTTGACGCAGTGGCTAAAACAACGAGCCGTAGCGAGCGAGCTTGCTGGAGCACGCCCGTTCTCGGCTGGAAAAAAGAGGAAAATACCGCACCGGGTCATATAACTTTGCGGCGCAGGTAGTACCCATAAAGCCATGGACCTAAAATGAACTATTAAACACATAAAAAAAACTAAAATAATAACAATATTTTTTTAAAAATCGTCTATGATGTTAAGAAAAGCACATCGTTTTATTATATACTTTTGATTAATCTACATAAAACAAAATAATTTAGAATAAACATTTATGCTGGATGCCAGACATAAAGATACATTTTATTCGGTAATAAACAAATAGAACCTGGAATTTTATATTAAATACAGTTAGGTGCCGTAAAATGACAAACTCACATTCTAGATTATTTAAGGTATTCCGTAAATTGCTTAACATTGTAAAAGTTAAGTTATTTTGCAAAAGTAAATGGTAAGTTGTAAAGGATGTTACAAATAAAACATTACATAAAAGTCGAAAATTATATAACTCAAAAGCATGTATTTATTCTCCAGTTTATTCTATCTGTATTAAGCAATATGTATATTTTATTTATTTTATATAATGAGTTTTTACGCAACAAAAATCTAGTATCTAGAAATATATCTATCTAAAGTCAATCTATCTATCTAAAAGTAATTCAATCAATTCTATTGGAAACTTTGAAATGAATCATTAACGTGAAGAGATTTACAACACCAAACACTAAATCCCTTTTTTTTTAACCGTTAAGTCCCATGATTAGGAGATAATTTAATTTAATTCTAAAACTAAACTGTATTCTATTTTCAGGTAGATCTAAAGTGGATAAATGTGAAACATCGGAGTGTTATGGTGTGAAAATAGCTGTAAATATTGTGATCAAAGATATGTTAGATAAACTCAAAGATCCATATTAACCAGATATAAGGAATATATTGCCTACATGAGATATGGGAGAAATTAAAAATCTTGTGTTACCCAACATGTATTCGAGTAAGACCATAATATAAATATTAGTAACTTAAGACTTGTTAAAACTATAAAGGTTTTGGATGCATATGAAAGCATTCAAATAGCAAAATGTAAGAAAATCATGAACCGGGATAAAAGACATATTCCTTTCAGTCAAGTTTTAAAATTATTAATGAAAACATTCTTATAGCAAAATGTAAGAAAATCATGAACCGCGGACTCTACTCAAGGACCTACTCAATTGAGTCAACTTTTTAAATTATGAATATAATACTTGATTAAATTCACGGTATAATATTTTTACAGGCTTCATTAGATTCGATTAACATATATCATAAATAGATCGTCGTTTATTAATTCTTTCGTTGGAACCTTCATTGTAAAACGGTAAACTCGAAGGGAATTACCTAACCCATAAATACCAAATCACGTTGTCACTTCTCGACGTGTCTCGCGAATTATGTTAGCATCATCAGGAGGTGATTCAAGCATCTCATAATGCGAAAATGATTAACAAAACTTTCGTTGAGTTAAATAAAGTGATTTGATGTTTAGTGGTTTAGTTTAGAATATAGTTTAGTTTTATCCTATTAAATTGAATTCTGTTACCCCTCTACTCTCAATTAAACTGAGTATTTTTAAACAATATTTAACACAATCTCATACACTGTGGTAACAACTTAAACTTCATATAACAAGAACCATAGCTCATTTGAAGAGTAAATGTGTTCTGAAGATGAATTCATTCTGCTATTTGCCTGGGCATGCTTGCAATGGAGTGATCTATGAACTGATGAAGGAGTTTTTCTATGCAAATTATTATACATCAGAGATATAATAGAAATTAACTGTAGCATTGGAAAGTATTACAGGAATTCGTTCTATACTGTCCTTATCAATTTTAATGCTGGAAGCGATCACCGAATGATTCGAACAAAAGTTAGGATTAACTGTCGAAGAGAGTGCAAAAAAATGGTAAGGTCAAGGAAAGGCAAAATGGATTCTGGGAAATTTCTGGAGAGGGGCAGCGATGTTGATAGTTTTGATATCTTTGATAAAGCTTGAGATAGCTTTGTCGAACCGTTTTGCTGTGTTACAAGATCCAGAGGAGATGGAAATATCAGTTCAATATGAAGAAATAACCAACAATGTGCTTCAAACGGCTGCTTCAATAGCATCAGATGAAAAATGTCTCACAAAATGTCTCACAAAAAATGTCGAAAAATGAAAAACAGACAAAAATCTTTAGTGAGAACATTGATTTACTGAAAAAACGACGGACAAAGAGAAATGCAGGAAGTCCTTATGGCAGGGTCGAGTACGCTGAGCTTTACAAAACTATAAGGTAACATGTCAGAGAGGATACGCGCCGGTTTAATATGCAGCCAATGCAAAAAAAACCCTGGAAAACAGAGGAATTAACAAGGCTAAACAGAAGCGGAGAAAGAAAAGAACGCAAATTTATGCTTTAATGCGTGAGGATGGCACAGTGTTCAGGGCGCGTACGCAAATGTTAGTTTGTCAGAAAATTTTATTCCAGTGAATTCAGTACAATGAATCATATCCAGGTTGTACAGCAGGCCATAGAAAGGTACAATGAATACTATGCCACTGTGCTTGGCTTTTATCGACTACGAAAAAGCATTTGACTCCATCTCAAAATAGGCCATAATGGATGCACTGCTTAGCCATGGAGTAGACAAAGCATGTGTAAACCTATTAGGATCGACATATGATGGAACTACAGCGACAATTCACCTTGATGATCTTGATGTGCGAATTAATGTGGAGCGAGGTGTACGGTAGGGTGACCTCTTATTTTCTCAGGTTGCATTGAAGAAGTATTCCGTAAACTGGATTCGGAACAGGATATTGTAAAGACTAATGGTGCAAACTTAAACCATTTGATTGAAGATTTACAGATGATATCGTTCGCCTTTCATAAAATCCAGAGGAGTTGCAAAGACGCATACATGAGCTGCAAAGGGCTGGCGAATCATTTGGCTTAACAATAAACCTGAAAAAGAGTCAGGTTATGTTCAATAAATTTGCTGAGGACGGAACAATTTCAGTTTTAGGAAAGGAGTTTGGAGATTGTAGACCATTTATATATCTTGGGCAGGTGATTTCAATGGAGGGGGCGTGTTAACTACGCCTGGCAGGTTTTTGGTAGGCTCAACATAGTGTTTAAGAGCAGACTCCCACTTTACCTGAAAACAAAAGTTTTCGATCACTGCGTCCTACCTGTTATGATATATGGAAGTGAAACCAAAACACTCACATCGCAATAAATTCAAAAACGTCGAGTAGCACAAAGGGGAATGGAAATATGTATGTATGCTTGGTATTACAAAACGAAACAGAAAGCCCTGCGCATTGGCTATATTGATATCTTATGCCGTTTATGAGATATTCGTGTTCAACTATTCCATTGCACACCTTGTCAATGACTGAAAAAATATGCAATTCACAAGTGTGCCTTGTATATGAGGAGAAAAGAAAATTAAGTTGTCAAAAATATAACGGACTTTTACTTAAATAACAATTTTTTGATATTTACTTCAATAGGCGTTGAAAGTGTCCACCGTTTACCTCAATATACTTTCGCAGGCTCTTTGTTAAGTGACGTCTCTCATTTGAGAAGATATTTTCTTATTTTCTTCATGTTGTTGTACAAATTTGTCTCGTGTATACATTCAATATTATCGTATATTGATGACGAATATTCGACGACATGATCGACGACACAATCGACGCAGAAGCCTCTGACTAACATGATCCAAAATCGGCCAACCCGCATTGGGCCAGCGTGGCAGATTACGGTCCATGCCTTCAACATGACAGTACAACTTCAAACACGGCCTTCATTCCCCGGAGGCCAAAGGGCAACTACCTATGGCAGCGGGAAGATCTGCCCCAAGGCAGAGGGTGCTAAGAATCACCGGGTTAGATCAGGCTGCCATTGGAATTTTCACTTTGCTACGCTTAATATACGGACAATGAAAACGAAGACCCGATTGCAAGAACTGTTAATCGAACTTGACAACATACATTGGGATAATATTGGGCTCTGTGAAACACAAAGAAAGGGCGATGAGTTAATCAAATTAAAACCAACTGGTCATGTACTCTACACCCGAAGTACGGAGAATGGACGATATGGTGGAATTGGATTCATCATCAAACGAAAGCTGAAAGACGGTGAAAGAAACGGTGAGCGGTACAATAGATGTGACAGGCTAGTTTGTTGAAGGACAAGAACTCTATATTATGAATTCGTTTTACAAGAAAAAGATCAACAGAAAATGGACATGGAAAAGTCCATCTGGACTCACAAGTGAAATTGGTTACATCGTGTCAAACGATAAAGTAATATTTTGCAATTGTACTGTCCTTAACCATTTTAAGGTGGGAAGTGAGCACCGAATGGTACGAGCAAAGATTAAGATAAACTGCCGAAAAGAGCGCAAAAGAATGACAAGATCAAAAAGGGGCAAGGTGGTTTCTGGGAAACTGCTGGAGAGGGGCAGAGATTTTGAAATTGCTTTGTGGAATCACTTTTCTGTGTTACAGGATCCGGAGGAGATGGAAATTACAGACCAATATGTGGAAATCGCCAACAATGCCGGACCTTAAAGAATGCAGACAGTCCTTTTAGCAGGGTCGAGTACGTTGAGCTTTGCAAAACTATAGGAAAACGCATTCGAGAGGAAACGCGTCGATTCAACATGCAGCTTGTGCAAAAGACTCTGGAAGAAAACAGGGGAATTAACAAGGCTAAGCAGAGGCTAAGAAAGAAAAGGACACGAATGTTTTCCTTGATGCGTGAAGATGGTACAATATGCAGGGAAGCGTCTTCACGCTCAAGTCCATCTTCACGCATCAAGGAAAACATTCGTGTCCTTTTCTTCACGCATTCATTATAGTTATCCAAAGATTTTATTCAGGGTTGTGTGAGGACCAGAATCAAGCATTCTTGCTTGATTCTTGTCCTCACTCATTCATTCTTGCTCAGCAATGCCCACTGAAGAACAAGTGCCGGATATCCTGGTAGAGGAAGTGACAAATGCTATAGACTCGATGAAAAATGGCAAGACTCCAGGAAAGGATAGTATAATTGTGGAGATGTTAAAAGCTGGTGGTCGGACTTTACATAAAACACTAGCAAAATTATACTCAAAATGTCTCAAACAGCAAGAAGTACCCAGCTTATGGAAAGATGCAGAAGTGATTATTTTACATAAGAAAGGAGCACGGGAAGATTTAAAGAACCGTAGCCTCTATATCAGTATCAGTACTAACTATAAGCCTCCAATCAATTGTGTACAAAGTTTTCACCAAGACAATATCCAAAAGAATACTAAGAAAACTTAATGACGCATAACCAGGGGAGCAAGCAGGATTCACAAGTGGATTCAGTACAATGGATCACATCCAGGTTCTACAGCAGATCATAGAAAGACACAACGAATACACTATGCCACTGTGCTGGGCTTTTATCGATTATGAAAACGCATTTGATTCAATCTCAAAGCGGGCCATAATGGATGCACTGCTTAATCCAGGTGTAGAGAAAAGCCTATGTAAATCTACTAGGATCAATATATGATGAAGCTACAGCGACAGTCCACCTTGACGATCTTAAGGTTGGAATAAATGTAAAGCGGGGCGTACGGCAGGGTGACGCAATATCGCCTCCTCTTCTTTTCTCAGCCTGCCTGGAAGAAGTGTTCCGTAATCTGGATTGGGAACAGGATGGAATAAGGATTAATGGTGCGTACTTAACTCATCTTCGATTCGCAGATGATATCGTTCTTCTTTCACAAGACCCAGAGGAGCTGCAAACACACGTACAAAAGCTACAAATGGCTGGGAAACCATTTGGCTTAAAGATAAACCAGAAGAAGAGTCAGGTCATTTTCAATAAATTTGCTGTGGACAAAAGGATTTCTCTTTTAGTAATTTCTCTTTCTCCAATGTAATGGATGGATGGGACTCGCTCCCGGTCAAGCAGCTTACAGAATGCTCAATATATATATGTATATATATATATATATATATATATATATATATATATATATATATATATATATATATATATATATATATATATATATCATCATCATCATCAATCAACATCATCAATATATCATCATCATCATCAATCAACATCATCAATATATCATCATCATCAGCCCGTGTCGATTTACTGCAAGATGAAGGTCTTTTCCACATCAACATGCTCAACATGCTGTTCAACATCAACATGCCAAATTTCACAGTCCTGGGCTTTCCTCTGCCACTTGGGTCCTATATACTTAACGATATCATCAGTCCATCGCACTTTCGGTCTTCTTCGCGGAAGTTTGCGATCAAGCGGTAGCCACTCCAGGATTGCCTTGGTCCATCTGTCGTCCCATCGCCTCGCTATATGGCTCGCTCATCTCCATTTCAATTACTTTATTTTTCCTATAATGTCACCCACTTTTGTTTATTCCCTGATCCATGCGCAAGGCTTTCTGTCTCGTCTTGTAATGCCAAGGATATATCTTTCCATTCCTTTCTGTGCTACCCGAAGTTTTTGAATTGATTGCGCTGTAAGTGTCCAGGTTTCACTTCCGTATGTCCTAACGGGTAGGACGCACTGATCAAAATCTTTTCTTTTCAGGCACAGTGGAAGTCTGCTCTTAAACACCATGTTGAGCCTGTCAAATGCCTGCTAGCCACATGTAATACGCCATTCCACCTCCCGGGCGGCATCCCCTCCATTAAAATCCTGTGCCTAAGATATATAAAGTGGTCCACAATCTCCAAAGTCCTTCCGAAAACTGAAATTCTTCTGTCCTAAGCGAATTTATAGAATATAACCTGACTATTTTTCACGTTTATTTTCAGCCCAAATGGTTCGCCAGTCCTTTGTAGCTCTTGTATGCGTCTTTGCAGCTCCTCTGGGTCTTGTCAAAGAAGAACGTAGGAATGAGTATCAACATCTGTAAATCTGAGATGGTTTTAGTTCGCACCATTGATCTTTACACCATTTTGTCCCCAATCCAGTTTACGGAATAGTTCTTCAAGGCAAACCGAGAAAAGAATAGGCGTTATTGCGTCACCCTGCCGTACACCTCGTTCTACGTTAATTCCCACTTCAAGATCATCAAGATGAATTGTCGCTGTAGCTCCATCATATACCGATCCTAATAGGTTTATATATGGTTTGTCTACCCCTGGCTAAGCAGTGCATTCATTATGACATGCTTTGAGATGGAATCAAATGTTCTTTCATAGTCGATAAAAAGCCAAGCACAGTGGCATGGTGTATTCGTTGTACCTTTCTATGGCCTGCTATACAACTTGGATGTGTCCATTGTACTCCACTACTGAATCCAGCTTGTTCTCTTAGTTGTGCGTCATTCTGTTTTTTTAATATTCGTTTAGATATTATCTTAGAGAAAATTTTCCTGTGCTCCTTTTTTTATGTAAAAGGATCACTTCTCCATTTTTCCTTTTAGTCCTTTCCCTTTAGTCCAAAGTACTTTTTGTACTTTGAGGCATTTTGAGTATAATTTTGCCAGTGTTTTATGCTTGTCCAACCACAAGCTTTTAGCATTTCGACAGTTACACTGTTTTTTCCTGGAGCCTTGCCGTCTTTCATCGATTCTATAGCATTTGTTACTTCTTCCACTAGGATAACTCGGATTTGTTCTTGCGTGAGTATTGTTGTCTTTGATTGGTTCTGAGCTTCATATAACTGGGAATAAAATTTTCTTACATTTGCAGTAATTATTACATTTGCAAATAAATTACATTACAGATAATTTACATTTGTGCTCTTTTCTTTCTTAGCTTCTGTTTAGCCTTGTTAATTCCTTTGTTTTCTTCTAGAGTTTTTTGCACTAGCTGCATGTTGAACCGGCGCGTGTCGTCTCTAACATGTTTTCTTATAGTTTTGCAGAGCTGAGTCGAGGGTACTCGACCCTGCCAAAAGAACTCCCTGCATTTCTCATTGTCCGTCGTTTTTTCATTAAATCAATTGCCTCACTGGAGATTTTTGTCTGTGATATTTTTCTTCTGGTGCTATTAAAACAACCGTTTGAGGCACATTCTTGATGATTTCTTCATATTGTAACGTACTCGCCTTACCGGACTAGTTTTTTATGTCGGGGCTGTGTAGGTGGGTAAGAGCTTTAGGCGGTGCACAGAAACAGCGTTGAAATAAAATTATATGTATATATTAACTAATGAACTAATTATAATTATGTGTAAAAAATTGAGAAAAGGGAAAAGAGATGATTAGTAATAACTACGAGAAAATCAAAAGTTGGGCGCCAGTGGAGGCTTATACCAGCCACGATAAGAAAATGTTTGTTCTCTAAGTACTTATCTACGGTACTACAGACTTCAGGTATCGAATGTTCGGTTTGGCTAATACGGCAACGGTAATGATGTAATGATGTAATGGTACAATGGTACAGCAAATTGCGTTCGATCGTCACAACGGGTGGCGTAACTGGTGACGTAACTGGTGACGCAACTGGTAACGTAGCTGGTGACGTAACTGGTGACGTAACTGGTGATGTGACTGGTGACGTGACTGGTGGCTTATGGAATCCATATGGTATGCTCAGTAGTGTGTCGTGGTTGCGATGGAGGTTGTAGTAGATCCTATATATAACGACGGACGGAATCACAAAAGCGCTTTGAGACTTAGAAAACTCACGGTGATTGTCGATACTAAGGGCTAGGAGAACAGGTCACGCTGCTGATTGGGGGCAGTCAGATTCGCAAATGTCGGATTAATTCACAGAGGCAGCGCTGGTCGTACCAAACGGGACGGCAATACAAGGGACTTTAAAAGGGATAGGGATGGCGGAATCTGCACCATGGACGGCAGAAAATATATGAGGCCCGCCGGAGATCGGGGTTGGACAAATACGAAGGAGAATGAGGGTAAAATGTAACGGGGAAAACCCCAAAAGTTACAATATTGAACTGATATTTTCATTTCCTCCGGATCTTGTAACCCAGCAAAGCGGTTCGACAAAGCAATCTCAAAATCGCTGCCCCTCTCCAGCAATTTCCCAGAATCCACTTTCCCCTTCTTTGACCTTATCATTATTCCGCGTTCTCTTTGACAATTAATCCTAACTTGTGCTCGTACCATTCGATGGTGAAATCAATTTCACTTGTGAGTCCAGATGGACTTTTTCATGTCCATTTTCTGCTGATATTTTTCTTATAGAACAAATTCATTATATAAAGTTCTTGTCCTTCAGCAAAATCAACCAATCTGTCACTTCTATTTTCTCGCTCACCAATTCCATATGGGCCAGTTGCATTTTCATCAGTTCTTGTTGTTCCAATTTTGGCATTAAAATCACCCAGCAGGATTTTGTACCTATATTTCGCCTTGTATAAAAGCTAGGCCATATCGTCAGTTTTCAGGCACTTTTCTATTTCAAGAACTTACACATGGTAAGCTTTTAGTTCTCCATTTATTTCTATACTAATAAATACCTTTGCAAACATTTGCACATTTGTAATACAAAATAATCATACACCAGACTGCCAGTGATTAAAAACAGAAAATTAAAACATAATATTTGTAATATCTTTCCGAATAAATGATAAATTTATACTTGTTATAAATTGTCCTATAGTCATAAGTAGAATGTATTATCTATTTAAATAAGAATGTAAATGTTCATTTGTTCAACATTTTAAATCTCTGAAAATTCTTTGTCGATTGCTTTGAAATTTTTACACAACCTTGCATTCGAATATTTGCGTGTTTTTATATACCTATTTTATAGATGTCACAGCTATGACAGGTAAAAATATGCTTTTTTAAAGAACGCCATCTCTTCGCCTCGACTTCTCTCGCCAGACGTAAAGGCAAAACACGCTATACTAAATATTTTACGGCAATGAGAGCGCCATCCGTTGAACGTAATAGCAACACACGCAATATTACATATTGCTCAAGCCGGACAGCATGCTTCTTGGCAGCTTAACAATTTCAATGTTTCCGATTACATTGCTAATTGAATTTTCATAGATTTCGATTGATTTTAATTTTGATTTAATTATTTTGTGTGACATTGCGTTAAAATTGAGCTGTGTTGTTTACCATAGCGTCGATTTCGTGAGTATAGTCACATACAGTCCGTTCCGAGTATAGTCACATAAGTCCGTCGATAATGTTGTGGGAGCAGAGGAAGCGGTTAATAATCCAACAGAATTTTTGAATTAACTCGATCTGTCAGGGATGCCACCGAACGTACTGCAATTGAAAATCGGCGTGCCAATTATCATATTATGAAATATCAACCATCCAAATATTTGCAAAGACATGCAGCTTGCAGTAAAAAAATAATAAGCAACATCGTAGAAGCAACAATCTTGACACGACCTTTCAAAGGTAAAGAAGTCCTCATTCCTCATATTTCTATGATTCCAACGGATATGCCATTTCAATTTAAAAGATTGCAATTCCCAATTCGATTGGCGTTTGCAATCACCATCAACAAAGCTCAGGGACAAACTTTAGAATTGTGCGGTTTATATCTAGACACGGACTGCTTCTCACATAGACAATTATATGTTGCGTGTTCTAAAATCGGCAATCCAAACAATCTCTATATGGTCTCTGCACAGACAATAGAATAACAAAAATGAGTGTATACCCGCAAGCATTGTGAAATCAAACATATTAGAAACATGTGCTTTATCTTTCCTTTCTGTCAGCAATGTGTGGCCGGGTACAGTTAGTTATTAATTTAAAACCGAAGTAATAATAACTGTTTTGAATTCCACTTTATTTTAATTAATTATCTAAACATATCTCTGATTAAAATCTTTTCAACTGTCAATGGACACATCCACTAAATAATTTCATAACTCGCCTGGATTTTCACCCGACCTCAATTTTTTCGAAATTTTCATCGACAAAAAGTCAGATTCTAAGAGTCGATCAACAATAAAAAACGGCGTCACAATCGCCTTGCAGGTTTCCCAACAAAGGAATATTGATCGTCCAACTAAAAGAGCTCATTTTTACATTAAGTAATGAATACGGTCTCATTACGGAACCGAGAGGAAAGTCTAGGTGACTAAATCGACTTTTCTATTGGCAACCGAATTCAATTGAGTACGTTAAGTTTGTATTGCGAACAAATTGCGTTGGTTGATTATTGCACGAGAGTTTCCATTTAATCAATAGTTTTGTTTTATTTATGTCTAATCAATGCCATTTTGAAAAAAAAAACACCTTTTGGTTTTTAGCGATGTTATATATTTTCACATAAACGAACGCGTATATAAATAAAAATTACCATATAAATGTATGGGAAGGCAATCGAATTGAACTGAGTACGTTAAGTTTGTATTGCGAACAAATGACGTGGTTGATTATTGCACGAGAGTTTCCATTTAATCAATAGTTTTGTTTTATTTTATGTCTAATCAATGTCATTTTGAGAAAAAAACACGTTTTGGTTTTTAGTGATGTTATATATTTTCACATAAACGAACGCGAAAATAAATAAAATTACCATATAACTGTATGGGAAGATTATGTTAATATGGTTTGATCGTTATGAAAAGGTTAATATTTGGTGTGGTTTATGTTGCATAGAATTTATTTGTCTGTATATTTTTGAAGGAAGGTAACGCAGGTACGATTAAGAAAATTATGAGTATGAAACTATTTTCAAAATAGAGTTATCGTTAATTACTTAAGTAATCAAACTAATAACTATATATATATATATATATATATATATATATATATATATATATATATATATATATATATATATATATATAAATATATATATATATATATATATATATATATATATATATATATATATATATATATATATATATATATAACAAATAGTAATTTTAAAATAATAATTGCAAAAACAACTAATTTTGTTTAATTAAATATTAAAAAAAAACAAATTGATTGTAATAGATGGGTACATAGCATATGTTGTCCAAGGTAATCATGGAGCGGATAGCGCCTGATCACTAACGTCCACGAAGAAGACCGAAAACAGGATGGGACTGATGACATCATCAAGTATATTGGAGCAGAATCGCAGAGGAAAAGCTTAGGACCGTGCTAGCTGGAAACATGCTGAAGAGGCCATCATCCTGCAGTGGATGGAGATGGGGCGATGATGGTGATTGAGAAACTTGATGTTTTTGAACTTTGCCGAAAGAAACTAGGCTATGCTGCGGTAGCGGAGCTCGGGAGACAGTTGTTTGGCGCTTTGGATGGCGGATGAAGGAATGCCAAAGCACCAACATGAAACGCAGGTGAATTTTCTCCTCAGCCCACTTCATAATTTTTCGAACATGCCTGGTACTTACCCAAGTTTAGACAGGCCACGAATGGTCTTGCTCATTTTGACTGTTGAGACCGTTTACCGCAGGATGGCGTAGCTGCATATGATTGTAGCCGCCAATCTGAAATGGCCGATGTCATGTATGTAGTCGTTCCTCCATCGGCTCTCCAGGCGTTCAGCTTGAGCCCAGCTGATGACGGCTTAAGGTCAGAAACCGGTCTTGAAAAGCACTTGCTAACGCATTGGATGATGGATGAAGAAATGGCAAAGCATCAACGTGGAACGCGGGTAAATTTCCTTTATTTTTATTATTTGTCTCCACAAATCCACCCACACACACACACACACACACACCCACACGCACACGCACACGCACACGCACACGCACACGCACACGCACACGCACACGCACACGCACACGCACACGCACACGCACACGCACACGCACACGCACACGCACACGCACACGCACACGCACACGCACACGCACACGCACACGCACACGCTCACGCACACGCACACGCACACGCACACGCACACGCACACGCACACGCACACGCACACGCACACGCACACGCACACGCACACGCACACCCACACGCACACGCACACGCACACGCACACGCACACGCACACGCACACGCACACGCACACGCACACGCACACGCACACGCACCACGCACACGCACACGCACACGCACACGCACACGCACACGCACACGCACACGCACACGCATACACAGACATACACTCACGCAACGCACGCACGCACGCACCGATACACGCACGCACCGACGCACCCACGCACATACGCACCGACGCATCCAGATACATATATATATATATATATATATATATATATATATATATATATATATATATATATATATATATTTATGTATGTGACATCATTGGAAGAGCAAAGAAATGGAGGTGGGGTAGGTCATATAGCGAGGACTATGTGACGACAGATAGACCAAGCGAATCCTGGATGATTATCTTGATAATAAAACGTCCACGATGAACTGATGACATATCAAGATCGGATCCGAATAGGAGAGGACAGCTCAGGACCGCACGGAGTTGGAGGCATTCTAGGGAAGCCTTCATCCTGCACGGGGTGGAAAATGGCGGGATAACGATGAAGATTTATAGATATACATAGTATATCAAATCACTTAACTTCTCGACGCGCGTTAACTTCTTCTAGCATCAGGAGATGATAGAATTATCTTTTAACGATGCTAACATATTTGTATAAAGTATAATGAAACACGTGTCCAGAAGTTAAAAAACTATTTGGTGTTTAGAGGCACGAATAGCTCAAAACGAAGACGAGCTACAAATAAGGCTTCATTAATTTAGCATAACAGCCAACAAGTTCCAATATGATAATTTCACCGGAAGAATCATATGTATCCTAATTTTTGCTATATTGGATATCTAGCAAAAGGATTGAAGGAAAAAACAATGGTATAAAATTTATATATTTGAGAATTGTGTTGTCAGGTTCTGGATACCTCAAAAAGAAGAAGTTAATGCAAAAGTTTGCAAAACCAAAGTTGTCTGCTGAAGTTTTGTTGTTGCTTGGTTTATATATATATATATATATATATATATATATATATATATATATATATATATATATATATATATATATATTTATATATATATATATATATATAATATAAATATATATATAAAGCCTGATCTAACCCGGTGATTCTTAGCACCCTCTGCCTTGGGGCAGGTCTTCCCGCTGCCGTAAGTAGTTGCCCCTTGGCCTCCGGGGAATGAGGGCCGGTGTTTGAGGTTGTACTGTCATATTTCAACATATTGAAATACCATGTTGAAGGTTGTGGACCGTAATCTGCCACGCTGGTCCAACGCGGGTTGGCAGATTTTGGATCATGTTAGTCTGAGGCCTCCGCCTTGACCTGTCCGCCATGGGTGACCCTCCCAGGAGCATATACTCCAGACGGCATAGCTCAAAGTTTCATTGCCCTACTCAAACCCCTTTACCACGTCAAGGTCTGATCCACAAAGGGGTCCCAGGACCGTGAAGGTTGGAAGCATGCTGAAGAGGCCTTCATTCTGCAGTGGATCGATACGGGCTTATGATGATGATATATATATATATATATATATATATATATATATAATATATATATATATATATATATATTATATATATATATATCTATATATATATATATATATATATATATAGTATATATATATATATATATATATATATATATATATATATATATATATATATATATATATCTATATATATATATATATATATATATACATATATATATATATATATATATATATATATATATATATATATATATATATATATATATAGATATATATATAGGAGCCTACTGACACAGCTGAATTCAGTGTAGGCTTAGATTTGAATGCAAAATTCAGAGAAAGTAAAACGAGTAACTGAAATAGTGTCGTGATGTTTGACCTTCCATAATATTTAGTGTTTCGACTCGATTTGGGACTACCAGCGGACGTCGACTACGGCTACGTAGCAATTCCAACAATGGGTATCAGGTGTGCTTCAAAAAATTGTATGACTCAATTTATATAAATGTATTGTGACTTTTGGTTTCTAATAAACGAAATTAAACGCATCCAAAACATTTAAAAAACAGGTTAAAACTAAATAAATAAATATGAATCACTATTTACAACAAATATTTTATTAAGAACAGATGATAAGTGAGAAGCAACAAATCCTCTAGTTCTGAAAAACAGCGTGTAATAACACTGCACTTTATCTGTTAAACCATTGTAACTGATACTTGAAGTTACATCGTAAAACATACAGCATTTTATTTTCCACTGCAGTTTAAACGCGTCTGTTGCGCAATACAAAACGACATAAACACAAAACATTTTTCATTTTATCTTTAAGGTTCGTCCGGATCGTAAATTTTATTGCCTTCTAAGCTGTTAGGTTTGATAATTTTTAAGTGCTTCCCAAAGTTTTGATACTAAAACTTATTGAAACTTATAAGAAGTGTTAGGAACTATTAATATATGCTTCTGCATCGGTTCATTAAATAATTAAAATTAAATTAAATTACAGTGAAATAGCTGAATTAATTTAAGGGATTTTATTATTGATTTTTTTTAAACAATGATTACCATTTTATATTATTTATGGTAATAGTACCAAATATTGACCGATTTTGATGAAATATATTTTATTTATAACTTATTATAAATATTTTATTCAAATTAATTTTAAGAGTTTAGGACTTGTTACACGTGAGAAAGATATTAAACTTTACATACGTTTTTAGCATCTTATAATCAATAATACTTTTTTTTATAGAATATTTTGTGTAATGATAATTAACTTAAAATTATAACAATTAATATTATTATTGACATAATATTATCAATTAATAATTAATATAATAATAATAATTAGTATAAACAAATATAATTAAACAAATCACACAAATAGAAATTCACTACAAAAAACAGAAAATATTTATAAGAACCAACTGGAAATAGACATAGGAGACTCTGCGGACAACAACCTAAAAATAAATATAAAAAATAAAATTGCAGACACCCTTAAGAAAACTTGGCAAAATAAAATCATGCATGATTGTGTAGTGGATAATACACAAACATTTAAATGGCTAACAGAAGGAAGCTTAAAGGCGAATCGCTACAAGATATCATCAAAAGCATATGCAACATATGGATGTCAATAGCAAAAGTAGATTATGTAGAACATACGACGAGACAATAGATCATTTACTTAGCGGATGCCCTGGATACTTGCCAAAAAAGAATATTTAGATAGACATAATAAAGTTGCAAAGTTGATTCACTTTAATATTTGTCAAAAGCTTGGAATAGAAACTTGCAAGAAATGGTATGAATACCAACCCAAACAAGTATCAACCGATGGACAAAAAACTGTCTTTTGGGACCAACAAATTCAAACTTAATGGATAATATTAGCCAACAGACCGGACATACTTATTAAAGATTTATAACAAAAAAACCTGTATCATTATAGATATCGCTGTACCATCAGATAGAAACGTAATTCAAAAGGAAGCGGAGAAAGTGCTCAAATACAAAGATCTGGCTATAGAGGCTTCCCGAATGTGGGGTTTGAAAGCTCCTATAATTCCAGCAGTAATTAGGAGTACCGGTACCACAGTGTCTAGAAAACTCAAGGAACATATTGAAATGATTCCAGGAGAACATAACATAACAGATATCTAAAAAGCGGCATTGTATGGCGCTACCTACATAATTCGATGCTGTATAGGTTAAAATGGAAAGTAGAGCAGAAACCCTAAGAGTATGGTATACTCTTGGTTTTTGCCTCTATACTTACTCACCCAGTACAAAAAACTGGTAATATAAAGGATAATAATTAATATAATATTATCAATTAATAATATAATATTAAATAGCATATAATTAAAGCTAAATGCTCTTAATGATGCTGATGATCTAGCAATTTTAGCTCAAGATGTATTAACGGCACAGAAACAGATTGAAATCCTAAAAGAAACAGCAGAAAAGGTAGAACTCCAAATTTCCTTTGAAAAGACACAATACATGACCTGCAACAGACTAAGAACATCATTTCTAAAAATAGAATATGGTAACATCAGACGATTCTCTCAGTTCAAATATTTGGGTGAAATAATCATGGAAAATGGGTTGGAAAAAGCGGCCAATAAGGGTAGATGTCAAAAAATGGAAACGGCATTTAGACTTACACAAAATATTTACAACAAAAATGCCTATCTTAAAACACAAAGCTGAGACATTACAATACAGTTATTAAGCCAGAATGTCTATATGCTGCAGAGAAACGCCCATTTTGAATAGAAAGCGGGACATCGAGGGACATTGAAAAGAAGGAAAGAAAAATCATAAGAAAAATACTAGGCCCCAAACAAATAAATAGCATAACATACCGACTTCGAGAAAAACCAAGAAATCAAACAATACACAGATATACATAGCGATATGAGAAAAAGAAGACGTTAAGTTTTACGGACACATAAAACGGATGAATCCGAGTAGGCTAACTAGACAAATAGTCGAATTTTATGAAAATAGGAGTAGTGCTAAAGTAGAAATAATTAAATGGATTACTGCAATTAAAGAGGACCTAAGATCAGCAAATATTACACAAAGTGAAATTCAGGATAGAGGCTGTTTCAGACACAAGGTTAACTTTTGGAAGGTTGGCCAGAGAGAAAAATGTAGGAAGACTGGAACAACTTGGTCTGACGAAAGGAAAAAAGCTCATAGCGAAAGAATGAAATTAGTATGGGCGCAAAGGAAGGCTAACAACAACAAGCGCCTCTAATTGTACTTCGCGTACTTAGTGCTAAAGTACAAATAATTAAATGGATTACTGCAATTAAAGAGGACCTAAGATCAGCAAATATTACACA
Organism: Cosmopolites sordidus; assembly: GCA_031761425.1. Lineage (NCBI taxonomy): Eukaryota > Metazoa > Arthropoda > Insecta > Coleoptera > Curculionidae > Cosmopolites > Cosmopolites sordidus. The sequence continues at coordinate 408,712 of JARFXV010001149.1, forward strand.
AGTGAAATTCAGGATAGAGGCTGTTTCAGACACAAGCTTAACGTTTGGCAGGTTGGCCAGAGAGAAAAATGTAGAAAACTGGAACAACTTGGTCTGGTCTTGGGCGCAAAGGAAGGCTAACAACAACAAGCGCCTCTAATTGTACTTCGCGTGATCCACCAGGGCCCATACGTGAACACGTGAACACACACACACTCAAACACACCACACACACACACACACACACACACACACACACACACACGCACCCGCACGCGCACGCGCACGCGCACGCACGCGCACGCACACGCACACGCACACGCACACGCACACGCACACGCACACTCACACGCACACGCACACGCACACGCACACGCACAAACACACGCACACGCACACGCACACGCACACGCACACGCACACGCACACGCACACGCACACGCACACGCACACGCACACGCACACGCACACACATGTAGTTTTACAAACTTTTTGCATCATAAGTAATGGGTTTTTTCGGGGGATCTGTCATTGATAATTAAAAAAAGATTTAACACTGCAGTCGGAAACATTGAAGATATGTATGTTTAGAGAATCTCGTATTTAACCAGTACAATTTGATTCACATTAATGCTTTAAAAGTTTCGATTAATGTATAGAAGCAGAATCTAGTATAATCATTTCCCTTAGAATTTAATTAAATTGATATAATCCCAATATTTTTCTTCTTATAGGATTTTTTTCATGTATGATTTAGAAGCATAGTTTTTTAACCATTTCTCTTGAAAATTTAATTTCCAAACACACATTAATTAGTTTTTAAAACTATTACTGCTTTTATATAATATAATATTTTGTTTTAATATTTAAGATAATATTTGTGGTACAATTTAATATATATTTTATTTCAGAATGTTTTACTTTGAAAGGGCATATAGGGATTTATTTTTATGATTATAAATTTCTTTTAAAGAAATACTATATATTTGAATAGGAAAATATGTTTCTAGATGATTTCTTGATGATATGAATGATTTCAAATCGTATCACATTAAAGCTCCTTAGTTCTTTGATAACATATGTTGTTTTACACATGTGTTCTAACTTCTATATAGCATAAAATCAGGAGTGTCTCATGGCAGCGTCTTGGGCTCAATCCTATATTCATTGTTCACTTTCGACTTTCGACCACACACAAGCCTTACTACTGCCGTTCTAAATGTTATGTATCATCATCTTCATCATCATCAGCCACAGCAGGATAAAGGCCTCTTAACATATTTCTAATTCCCGCAGTGCTAAGCTCGTCTCTTCCATTCGGGCCCCATATATTTTAACGATGTCATCAGTTCATCGTAGTTTCCGTCTCTTTCGGCGACGTGTGCTATCAAGCGAAATCCACTCGGGGATTGCCTTGGTCCACCTGACGTCCTTTCGCCTCGCTATATGGCCTGCCTACCTCCATTTCAATTATTCTACTCTTCTAATGATATCACATACTTTCATCTATTCTCTGATCTATGTACAGAGCTTTCTGTTCCGTTTTATAATGCCAAGCATACCTCGTTCCATTCCCCTTTATTCTCCAGAAGTTTTTGAGCCGATTGCAATGTGAGTGTCCAGGTTTTACTTCCGTAATGTCATAACGGGCATGAAGCACTGATCAAAGATTTTCTCAGGCAAAGTGAGAGTTTGCTCTTAAAAACTATGTTAAGCTTACCAAATGCCTGCGAGCCATATTTAATACGCCGTTCCACCTCTCGGGCGCTATACCCCTCCATTGAAATCAACGGTTCAAGTTACATGTAGTGGTCCACAACCCTCAAAATGTCTTCCTAAAATAGAAATGCTTCTATCCTCAGTAAATGTATTGAACATAATCTGATTTTTTTCAGGTTTATTTTCAGAGTGAAATTGTTCTCCGATCCTGATTACTCTCTTGGTTATGCGTCATTCAGTTTTCTTTTAACTTTCCTCCATATATTATCTTGCTGAAAACTTTGGACATTACTGAGAGGAAGTTTATTGGATGGTAATTATTTAAATTTCCTTGTGTTCCCCTTTTTATGAAAAAGAATCACTTTTGCTTTTTCATAAATTGGGTACTTTATGTTCCTTGAGAAATTGTGAGCAAAACTTTGTCAGTGTTTTAGGTAAAGTCCGACCACCAGCTTTTAGCATTGCAACACATATACGTTCTTTTTATAGACGTTGTCGCTTCGTCCATGACTGTTTAGATATTCATATTGATTAACTTTGAATAAAATCTGACAAACTCTTTTTCACCAATGTGGACTCCAACATAGACGAGAAGTTGGCAATTAACACAGTATCACTAATTTTCTTAAACTACGAAATACGTCTATTAGTTTTTGTTGGTTTTTATGTATTATATATTTGACTTTTATTTTGTTGGTTTTTATATATAACTTTATTAGAGCAGATTCCATGAAACGAAAAAAGAAGAGAAGAGAGATTTGTCATTATTTTTGCGAGAATTATTGCTTTTAAATAATCAAGTGTGTTTAAGGGGTGTTTTTAAAAATATGTTTTGTTGCTCACCGTTGTCCCTGTCGGTTGTTGTTGTGTATTACTTGAATCGAATTAGATTATAGTATCAGATTCGAAAGACAGAATTCAAATTAGACAATATGTTTATATTTAGGGGTGGTAATTATTTACACCATAGAAATATATTCGCACAACCAATAACATATTATTCCTCCAAATTTAGGTTTGACCCGTTAATATTAACATGTGCCTACAAAGATCATAAAGTTATATTATAGATTGTCCGTACACTGTAGTACACGGCTAGTAGTACTTTTTATCCATCTGCATGTTATACTATATCATATAAATATAATTTGCAACATAATATAAAAATTTTGAGAAATCCAATTAATCTTTTGTTATTCTTTGGTGTACGTATTCTTCGAAAAATCTCGAATGCCTCTTTCCTTAACATTTCTAATCCATCTTAAGGCGGCGTTCATGGAAAAAGTCTCTCCCAGCGTCGCCAGATTAAATTTTCTACGAAAGCGTTTCTATGTCAGGAAAAATAATACTGTTAAAATATTGATGAAAAGACAATGTTTAAAATGAGTCTTTTTCTCATCGAGTGGCTGGAAAATACATACAAAAAAAAGTTCAAATACGAAGCAAGAATGTTTAATTTTTCTTATATCCAAATATTAGTACTGATTATAATTTTGTCGGAGAACTCCCATTCACTTATTTATTTGCACCTATTAGACAATAAATATGCATACAAAATGTTTTATTCATACATAAAACAGTATGATCTTTCTCATAGTATGTACTAATATAAACGAGATTTTTTTTTGTGTATCCCGAACTTCCGCTAGGTTTCGCTGTCAAACGAACTGTGAGTTTACGCGCCTCTAGTGTCCAAATTATTCAGTATAGTCTGGTAAATCATCATGGAATATTTAACATCAGAGCAACGCTTGCAAATTGTCGAAATTTATAATCAAAATCAGTGTTTTGTGCGCCAAACTTCTGGAGCATTCGTGACTTTTATGGTGCCACATAATCGCCAACCGAGCGATATATTCGTCGAATTAATGACAAATTTCGAACGCATTTCACGCTGTTTGATATTAAAACAAAACCAGGACCCAAACTGTGGATTTCGAAGGAAATATCGCCGCTGCTTGCTGCAGTGATAATGAAAACCCAAATTTTTGAAGTTGGGCTTTATTTGGAAAAATTATTTCGGTCTATGCCGATAAAATAGCTATTATTGATGCCTTGTAAGCCAACAAAACGGATAATTGGGGACATAAGACTCCAAGTTGGTTGAAAAGTGACTAAAAATTGAATTGACAGAATGCGCTTTGCCAGAAGTACCAGGGGCGGCCCTGGTACTTCTGACAAAGGTACCCAGGGCAATATTAATACCATTGAATATTATTTCATATAAAATAGATAGTTTCAAGGCACCTAATTTGGCTGTTGTTTTATTTAAATTTGAAATTCGGACTCATATACCTATACATTACCATATATAAGAGAAATCAAAGAAATATTCACACTTAGCTAATTCTATTAAAAAAAAACTCACAAACAGTTATTAAAATGTTCAATGTCAAATAGGAAGTAGGATAATCATTTTGCTCTTCACATCGATTGACAGAATTGATCCATTTATACAGGTAAGTATGCAAA